>JANJGN010000035.1:11695324-12200324 GCA_026770705.1 Isurus oxyrinchus
AGGGAATCACTGGAAAGTGATCAGGAGCAGTAATCCTAGTTCCTTTCCTCTTTCTATAATGCAGGGATTCATTGGGCAATGATCGGGAGCAGGAATTCTTGCTGAATTCCTCTCTCTATAAAGCAGGGATTAACTGGACAGTGATCATGTGCGGGAATCCTGACTGATTTCCTCTCTCTGTAATGCAGGGATTCATGGAGAGTGATCAGGAGCAGGGAACCTGGATGATTTCCTCACTCTGTAATGCAGCGAATTGCTCTACAGCAATCAGGAGCAGAAATGCTAGCTGCTTTCCTCTCTCTATAATGCAAGGATTCACTGGACAGTGATCAGGGGCAGGAATCCTGGATAATTTCCTCTCTCTCTAACGCGGGGATTCACTGGACAGTGATCTGCAGCCGGATTACTGGATCACTTCCTCTCTCTGTAATGCTTTGATTCACTGGACAGTGATCTGGAGCACGAATCCTGGCTGATTTCCTCTCTCTATAATGCAGGCATTCTATGGATAGTGATCATGAGCCGGAATACAGGCTGTTTTCCTCTCTCACTAATGCGGGGATTCACTGGACAGTAATCAAGAGTGGGAATAATGACTGATTTCCTCTCTCTATAATGCAGGGATTCAGTGGATAGTGATCAGGTGCAGGAGTCCTGGCTGATTTCTTCTCTATAATGCAGGGATTCACTTAAAAGTGACAAGGAGCAGGATTCCTGGCTGATTTCCTCTATCTATATGCATGCATTCACTGGACGGTGATCAGAGCAGGAGTCCTGGCTGATTTCCTCCCCCTCTCATGCAGCGATTCACTGAACAGTGACCAGGATCAAGGAATCCTGAATGATTTTCTTGCTCTCTAATTTAGGGATTCACTGGACAGTGATCAGGAGCACGAATCTTGGCTGATTTCCTCTCTCTATAATGCAAGGATTCACTGGACAGTGATCAGGGGCAGGAATCCTGGATAATTTCCTCTCTCTCTAACGTGGGGATTCACTGGACAGTGATCTGCAGCCGGATTACTGGATCACTTCCTCTCTCTGTAATGCTTTGATTCACTGGACAGTGATCTGGAGCACGAATCCTGGCTGATTTCCTCTCTCTATAATGCAGGCATTCTATGGATAGTGATCATGAGCCGGAATACAGGCTGTTTTCCTCTCTCACTAATGCGGGGATTCACTGGACAGTAATCAAGAGTGGGAATAATGACTGATTTCCTCTCTGTATAATGCAGGGATTCAGTGGATAGTGATCAGGTGCAGGAGTCCTGGCTGATTTCTTCTCTATAATGCAGGGATTCACTGAAATGTGACAAGGAGCAGGATTCCTGGCTGATTTCCTCTCTCTGTAATGCAGGGATTAAGTGAAAAGTGATCAGGCGCAGGAACACTGGCTGATTTGCTCCCTAAATAATGCAGGTATCACTGGGCTGTGATCAGGAGCAGGAGTCCTGGTTGATTTCCTCTCTTTATAATGCAGAGATTCACTGAAAAGTGACCAGGAGCAGGAATCCCGGATGCTTTCCTCACTCTATAATGCAAGGATTCACAGGAAAGTGATCAGGACCTGTAATCCTGGCTTTTCTCGCCTCTCTGTAATGCAGTGAGTCACTGGACAGTGATCTGTAGCAGGAAATCTAGCTGATTTCTCCTCTCTATAATGCAGGGATTCACTGGCAACTGATTAGGAGCATGAATCCTGTAAGATTTCCTCTCTCTGTAATGCAGGATTCAGTGATCATGAGCCGGATTCCTTGCTTATTTCCTCTCATTATGATGCAGGGAATCACTGGACAGTGAACTGGCGCAGGAATACAGGCTGATTTCCTTTCTATATAACGCAGGGAATCACTGGACAGTGATCAGGAGCAGTAATCCTAGTTCCTTTCCTCTTTCTATAATGCAGGGATTCATTGGGCAATGATCGGGAGCAGGAATTCATGCTGAATTCCTCTCTCTATAAAGCAGGGATTAACTGGACAGTGATCATGTGTGGGAATCCTGACTGATTTCCTTTCTCTGTAATGCAGGGATTCATGGAGAGTGATCAGGAGCAGGAAACCTGGATGATTTCCTCACTCTGTAATGCAGTGAATTGCTGGACAGCAATCAGGAGCAGAAATGTGAGCTGCTTTCCTCTCTCTATAATGCAAGGATTCACTGGACAGTGATCAGGGGCAGGAATCCTGGATAATTTCCTCTCTCTGTAATGCTTTGATTCACTGGACAGTGATCTGCAGCCGGATTACTGGATCATTTCCTCTCTCTGTAATGCTTTGATTCACTGGACAGTGATCTGGAGCACGAATCCTGGATAATTTCCTCTCTCTATTATGCAGGCATTCTATGGATAGTGATCATGAGTGGGAATACAGGCTGTTTTCCTCTCTCACTAATGCGGGGATTCACTGGACAGTAATCAAGAGTGGGAATAATGACTGATTTCCTCTCTCTATAATGCAGGGATTCAGTGGATAGTGATCAGGTGCAGGAGTTCTGGCTGATTTCTTCTCTATAATGCAGGGATTCACTGAAAAGTGACCAGGAGCAGGATTCCTGGCTGATTTCCTCTATCTATATGAAGGGATTCACTGGACGGTGATCAGAGCTGGAGTCCTGGCTGATTTCCTCCCCCTATCATGCAGGGATTCACTGAACAGTGACCAGGAGCAAGGAATCCTGAATGATTTTCTTTCTCTATAATTTAGGGATTCACTGGACAGTGATCTGGAGCACGAATCCTGGCTGATTTCCTCTCTCTATAATGCAGGCATTCTATGGATAGTGATCATGAGCTGGCATACAGGCTGTTTTCCTCTCTCACTAATGCGGGGATTCACTGGACAGTGACCAGGAGCAAGGAATCCTGAATGATTTTCTTTCTCTCCAATTTTGGGATTCACTGGACAGTGATCAGGAGCAGGATTCCTGGCTGATTTCCTCATCTATATGCAGGCATTCACTGGACGGTGATCAGAGCTGGAGTCCTGGCTGATTTCCTCACCCTATCATGCAGGGATTCGATGAACAGTGACCAGGAGCAAGGAATCCTGAACGATTTTCTTTCTCTATAATTTAGGGATTCACTGGACAGTGATCAGGAGCAGGAATCCTGGCTGATTTACTATCTCCTTAATATAGTGAATCACTGGACATTGATCAGGGGCTGGAATCCCGGATGATTTCCTCACGCTATAATGCAAGGACTCACAGTAAACTGATCAGGACCAGTAATCCTGGCTGATTTCGTCTCTCTGTAATGCAGGGACTCACTGGACAGTGATCTGGAGCAGGAAATCTAGCTGATTTCTCCTCTCTATAATGCAGGTTTTCAGTGGGAAGTGACCAGATCAGAAATCCTAGATGATTTCCTCTCTCTGTAATGCAGGGATTCACTAGACAGTGATTAGTAGTTGGAATCCGGGCCAATTTCGTCTCTCTATAATGCAGGGATTCACTGGAGAGTGATCAGGAGCAGGAGTTCTTGCTGAATTCCTCTTTCCGTATGGCAGGTATTCACTGGACAGTGGTCAGGAGCAAGAATTCTGGTTGATTTAATCTCTCTATAAGGCATTGAATAACTGGACCGTGATAATAGCAGGAATCCTGGCTTATTTCCGCTCTCTATAATGCAGGGATTCACTGAATAGTGAGCAGGAGCAGGAATCCTGGGTCATCCCCTTTCTCTATAATGCAGGGATCCACTGGACAGTGATCAGCAGCAGTACTCCTGGCTGATTAGCTCATCCGAGAATGCAAGGATTCACTGGACAGTGATCATGCGTGGGAAAACTCACTGCTTTACTCTCTCGGTAATGCATGGATTAAGTGAACAGTGATCAGAAGCAAGAACACTGGCTGATTTCCTGTCTATCTAATGCAGGGATCACTGCGCTGTGATCAGGTGCAGGAGGCCTGCCTGATTTACTCTGTGTATAATGCAGGGATTCATTGGACAGTGATCAGGTGCACAAATCCTGGTTGATTTACTCTCTCTGCAATGAAAGATTCAGTGATCATGAGCAGGAATACTTGCTGATTTCATCTCATTATGATGCAGGGAATTACTGGACATTGATCAGGTGCAGGAATCCTGTCTGATTTACCCTCTCTTCAATGCAGATAATCACTGAACAGTGTCCAGGAGCTGGAATCCTGCCTGATTCCCTTTCTCTATAATGCAGGGATTCAATGGACGGTGATCAGGAGCAGGAATTCTTGCTGAATTCCTCTCTCTATAGTTCCGGGATTCAATGGATAGTGATCACCTGCAGAAATCCTGGATGATTTCCTCTCTCTGCAATGCAGGGTTACAGTGATCAGGAGCAGGAAGCCGTCCCGATTTCCTCTCTCTATAATGCAGGCATTCACTGCAACGTGATCAGGAGCAAAATACTGGATAAATTGTCCTCTCTATAATACAGGAATTCACTGGACTGTGATCAGGAGCAGGAATCATGGCTGATTTCCTCTCTCTATAATCCAGGTTTTCACTGGATAGTCATCAAGGGCAGGAAGCCTGGCTGATTTGCTCTCTCTGTAATGCACGGAATCACTGGACAGTGATCAAGAGCAGGAATCCTTGCTGAATTTCTCTTTCGATAAGTAGGGTTTCACTGCACAGCGACCTAGAGCAGGAATCATGGCTGATCTACTCTCTCTATAATGCAGCGAATCACTGGACATTGATCAGGAGCATAAATCCTGGATGATTTCCTCTCTCTATAATGCAAGGATTCACAGGACAGTCATCAGGAGCAGGCAACCAACGTGAGTTCGCCTCTCTATAATGCAGGGATTCATTGGACAGTGATCAGGAGAAGAAATCCTAGCTGATTCCCTTGCTCTACAATGCATGGCTTCAATGGACATTGATCAGGAGCAGGAATCCACGTTGATTTCCTCTCTCTGTAATGCTGGGTTTCACTGGACAGTGATCAGGAGCAGGAAACCTAGCTAATTTCTCCTCTGTATAATGCAGGGATTCACTGGGCAGTGATCAGGTGCAGAAATCCTGGCTGATTCCCTGGCTTTATAATGCAGGGATTCACTGGACAATGACAAGGAGCGGAAATCCGGGCTGATTTGCTCTCTCTGTAATGCAGGGATTCAGTGAACAGTGATCAGGAGCAGTAACCTTGAATGATTTCCTCTCTATATAATGCAGGAATCGCTGGGCTGTGATCCGGTGCAGGAAGCCTTGGCTGATTTCCTCTATCTATAATGCAGGCATTCACTGGATGGTGATCAGAGCTGGAGTCCTTGGCTGATTTCCTCTATCTATAATGCAGGCTTTCACTGGACGGTGATCAGAGCTGGAGTCCTGGCTGATTTCCTCCCTCTATCATGCAAGGATTTACTGAACAGTGACCATGAGCAGGAATCCTGGCTGATTTTCCTTCTCTATAATGCAGGAATTCACTGGACAGTGATCAGGAGCTGGAATCCTAGCTGATCTCCTCTCTCTGTAATGCAGGAATTCACTGAATAGTGACCAGGATCAAGGAATCCTGAATGATTTTCTTGCTCTCTAATTTAGGGATTCACTGGACAGTGATCAGGAGCAGGAATCCTGGCTGATTTCCTCTCTCTATATGCAGGCATTCACTGGACGGTGATCAGAGCTGGAGTCCTGGCTGATTTCCTCACCCTATCATGCAGGGATTCACTGAACAGTGACCAGGAGCAAGGAATCCTGAATGATTTTCTTTCTCTATAATTTAGGGATTCACTGGACAGTGATCAGGAGCACGAATCCTGGCTGATTTCTTCTCTCTATAATGCACGCATTCTATGGATAGTGATCATGAGCCGGAATACAGGCAGTTTTCCTCTCTCACTAATGCGGGGATTCACTGGACAGTAATCAAGAATGGGAATAATGACTGATTTCCTCTCTCTGTAATGTAGGGATTCAGTGGATAGTGATCAGGTGCAGGAGTCCTGGCTGATTTCTTCTCTATAATGCAGGGATTCACTGAAAAGTGACCAGGAGCAGGATTCCCGGCTGATTTCCTCTATCTATATGCAGGCATTCACTGGACGGTGATCAGAGCTGGAGTCCTGGCTGATTTCCTCTCCTTATCATGCAGGGATTGACTGAACAGTGACCAGGAGCAAGGAATCCTGAATGATTTTCTTCCTCTACAATTTAGGGATTCACTGGACAGTGATCAGGAGCAGGATTCCTGTCTGATTTCCTCTATCTTTTTGCAGGCATTCACTGGACGGTGATCAGAGCTGGAGTCCTGGCTGATTTCCTCCCCCTATCATGCAGGGATTCACTGAACAGTGATCAGGAGCAGGAATCCTGGCTGATTTACTATCTCTTTAATATAATGAATCACTGGACATTGATCAGGGGCCGGAATCCCTGTTGATTTCCTCACGCTATATGCAAGGACTCACAGTAAAGTGATCAGGACCAGTAATCCTGGCTGATTTCGTCTCTTTGTAATGCAGGGAGTCACTGGACTGTGATCTGGAGCAGGAAATCTAGCAGTTTTCTCCTCTCTATAATGTAGGGATTCAGTGGAAAGTGACCAGATGCAGAAATCCTGGTTTGATTTCCTCTCTCTGTAATGCAGGGATTCACTAGTCAGTGACCTGGAGTAGGAATCAGGGCCAATTTCGTCTCTCTATCATGCAGGGATTCACTGGCCACTGATTAGGAGCACGAATCCTCTATGATTTCCTCTCTCTCTAATGCAGGATTCAGTAATCATGAGCAGGAATCCTTGAAAATTTCCAATCATTATGATAAGGAATTTCTGGACAATGATCAGGTGCAGGAATACCGGCTGATTTCCTCTCTTTATAAGCAGGGATTCTGTTCACAGTGATCAGGAACAGGCACCCTGGCTGATTTCCTCTCTCTGTAATGCAGGAATTAAGTGAAAAGTGATCAGGCGCAGGAACACTGGCTGATTTCCTCCCTACATAATGCAGGTATCACTGGGCTGTGATCAGGAGCAGGAGTCCTGGCTGATTTCCTCTCTCTATAATGCAGAGATTCACTGAAAAGTGACCAGGAGCAGGAATCCCGGATGATTTCCTCACTCTATAATGCAAGGATTCACAGGAAAGTGATCAGGACAAGTAATCCTGGCTTTCTTCATCTCTCTGTAATGCAGCGAGTCACTGGACAGTGATCTGGAGCAGGAAATCTAGCTGATTTCTCCTCTCTATAATTCAGGGATTCACTGGAAACTGATTAGGAGCATGAATCCTGTATGATTTCCTCTCTCTGTAATGCAGGATTCAGTGATCATGAGCAGGATTCCTTGCTTATTTCCTCTCATTATGATGCAGGGAATGACTGGAAAGTGATCAGGAGCAGTAATCCTAGTTCCTTTCCTCTTTCTATAATGCAGGGATTCATTGGGCAATGATCGGGAGCAGGAATTCTTGCTGAATTCCTCTCTCTATAAAGCAGGGATTAACTGGACAGTGATCATGTGCGGGAATCCTGACTGATTTCCTCTCTCTGTAATGCAGGGATTCATGGAGAGTGATCAGGAGCAGGGAACCTGGATGATTTCCTCACTCTGTAATGCAGCGAATTGCTCTACAGCAATCAGGAGCAGAAATGCTAGCTGCTTTCCTCTCTCTATAATGCAAGGATTCACTGGACAGTGATCAGGAGCACGAATCTTGGCTGATTTCCTCTCTCTATAATGCAAGGATTCACTGGACAGTGATCAGGGGCAGGAATCCTGGATAATTTCCTCTCTCTCTAACGTGGGGATTCACTGGACAGTGATCTGCAGCCGGATTACTGGATCACTTCCTCTCTCTGTAATGCTTTGATTCACTGGACAGTGATCTGGAGCACGAATCCTGGCTGATTTCCTCTCTCTATAATGCAGGCATTCTATGGATAGTGATCATGAGCCGGAATACAGGCTGTTTTCCTCTCTCACTAATGCGGGGATTCACTGGACAGTAATCAAGAGTGGGAATAATGACTGATTTCCTCTCTGTATAATGCAGGGATTCAGTGGATAGTGATCAGGTGCAGGAGTCCTGGCTGATTTCTTCTCTATAATGCAGGGATTCACTGAAATGTGACAAGGAGCAGGATTCCTGGCTGATTTCCTCTCTCTGTAATGCAGGGATTAAGTGAAAAGTGATCAGGCGCAGGAACACTGGCTGATTTCCTCCCTAAATAATGCAGGTATCACTGGGCTGTGATCAGGAGCAGGAGTCCTGGCTGATTTCCTCTCTTTATAATGCAGAGATTCACTGAAAAGTGACCAGGAGCAGGAATCCCGGATGCTTTCCTCACTCTATAATGCAAGGATTCACAGGAAAGTGATCAGGACCTCTAATCCTGGCTTTTCTCGCCTCTCTGTATTGCAGTGAGTCACTGGACAGTGATCTGGAGCAGGAAATCTAGCTGATTTCTCCTCTCTATAATGCAGGGATTCACTGGCAACTGATTAGGAGCATGAATCCTGTAAGATTTCCTCTCTCTGTAATGCAGGATTCAGTGATCATGAGCCGGATTCCTTGCTTATTTCCTCTCATTATGATGCAGGGAATCACTGGACAGTGAACTGGCGCAGGAATACAGGCTGATTTCCTCTCTATATAACGCAGGGAATCACTGGACAGTGATCAGGAGCAGTAATCCTAGTTCCTTTCCTCTTTCTAAAATGCAGGGATTCATTGGGCAATGATCGGGAGCAGGAATTCATGCTGAATTCCTCTCTCTATAAAGCAGGGATTAACTGGACAGTGATCATGTGTGGGAATCCTGACTGATTTCCTTTCTCTGTAATGCAGGGATTCATGGAGAGTGATCAGGAGCAGGAAACCTGGATGATTTCCTCACTCTGTAATGCAGTGAATTGCTGGACAGCAACCAGGAGCAGAAATGTGAGCTGCTTTCCTCTCTCTATAATGCAAGGATTCACTGGACAGTGATCAGGGGCAGGAATCCTGGATAATTTCTTCTCTCTGTAATGCTTTGATTCACTGGACAGTGATCTGCAGCCGGATTACTGGATCATTTCCTCTCTCTGTAATGCTTCGATTCACTGGACAGTGATCTGGAGCACGAATCCTGGATAATTTCCTCTCTCTATTATGCAGGCATTCTATGGATAGTGATCATGAGTGGGAATACAGGCTGTTTTCCTCTCTCACTAATGCGGGGATTCACTGGACAGTAATCAAGAGTGGGAATAATGACTGATTTCCTCTCTCTATAATGCAGGGATTCAGTGGATAGTGATCAGGTGCAGGAGTTCTGGCTGATTTCTTCTCTATAATGCAGGGATTCACTGAAAAGTGACCAGGAGCAGGATTCCTGGCTGATTTCCTCTATCTATATGAAGGGATTCACTGGACGGTGATCAGAGCTGGAGTCCTGGCTGATTTCCTCCCCCTATCATGCAGGGATTCACTGAACAGTGACCAGGAGCAAGGAATCCTGAATGATTTTCTTTCTCTATAATTTAGGGATTCACTGGACAGTGATCTGGAGCACGAATCCTGGCTGATTTCCTCTCTCTATAATGCAGGCATTCTATGGATAGTGATCATGAGCTGGCATACAGGCTGTTTTCCTCTCTCACTAATGCGGGGATTCACTGGACAGTGACCAGGAGCAAGGAATCCTGAATGATTTTCTTTCTCTCCAATTTTGGGATTCACTGGACAGTGATCAGGAGCAGGATTCCTGGCTGATTTCCTCATCTATATGCAGGCATTCACTGGACGGTGATCAGAGCTGGAGTCCTGCTGATTTCCTCACCCTATCATGCAGGGATTCACTGAACAGTGACCAGGAGCAAGGAATCCTGAACGATTTTCTTTCTCTATAATTTAGGGATTCACTGGACAGTGATCAGGAGCAGGAATCCTGGCTGATTTACTATCTCCTTAATATAGTGAATCACTGGACATTGATCAGGGGCTGGAATCCCGGATGATTTCCTCACGCTATAATGCAAGGACTCACAGGAAAGCGATCAGGACCTGTAATCCTGGCTTTTCTCGCCTCTCTGTATTGCAGTGAGTCACTGGACAGTGATCTGGAGCAGGAAATCTAGCTGATTTCTCCTCTCTATAATGCAGGGATTCACTGGCAACTGATTAGGAGCATGAATCCTGTAAGATTTCCTCTCTCTGTAATGCAGGATTCAGTGATCATGAGCCGGATTCCTTGCTTATTTCCTCTCATTATGATGCAGGGAATCACTGGACAGTGAACTGGCGCAGGAATACAGGCTGATTTCCTCTCTATATAACGCAGGGAATCACTGGACAGTGATCAGGAGCAGTAATCCTAGTTCCTTTCCTCTTTCTATAATGCAGGGATTCATTGGGCAATGATCGGGAGCAGGAATTCATGCTGAATTCCTCTCTCTATAAAGCAGGGATTAACTGGACAGTGATCATGTGTGGGAATCCTGACTGATTTCCTTTCTCTGTAATGCAGGGATTCATGGAGAGTGATCAGGAGCAGGAAACCTGGATGATTTCCTCACTCTGTAATGCAGTGAATTGCTGGACAGCAACCAGGAGCAGAAATGTGAGCTGCTTTCCTCTCTCTATAATGCAAGGATTCACTGGACAGTGATCAGGGGCAGGAATCCTGGATAATTTCTTCTCTCTGTAATGCTTTGATTCACTGGACAGTGATCTGCAGCCGGATTACTGGATCATTTCCTCTCTCTGTAATGCTTTGATTCACTGGACAGTGATCTGGAGCACGAATCCTGGATAATTTCCTCTCTCTATTATGCAGGCATTCTATGGATAGTGATCATGAGTGGGAATACAGGCTGTTTTCCTCTCTCACTAATGCGGGGATTCACTGGACAGTAATCAAGAGTGGGAATAATGACTGATTTCCTCTCTCTATAATGCAGGGATTCAGTGGATAGTGATCAGGTGCAGGAGTTCTGGCTGATTTCTTCTCTATAATGCAGGGATTCACTGAAAAGTGACCAGGAGCAGGATTCCTGGCTGATTTCCTCTATCTATATGAAGGGATTCACTGGACGGTGATCAGAGCTGGAGTCCTGGCTGATTTCCTCCCCCTATCATGCAGGGATTCACTGAACAGTGACCAGGAGCAAGGAATCCTGAATGATTTTCTTTCTCTATAATTTAGGGATTCACTGGACAGTGATCTGGAGCACGAATCCTGGCTGATTTCCTCTCTCTATAATGCAGGCATTCTATGGATAGTGATCATGAGCTGGCATACAGGCTGTTTTCCTCTCTCACTAATGCGGGGATTCACTGGACAGTGACCAGGAGCAAGGAATCCTGAATGATTTTCTTTCTCTCCAATTTTGGGATTCACTGGACAGTGATCAGGAGCAGGATTCCTGGCTGATTTCCTCATCTATATGCAGGCATTCACTGGACGGTGATCAGAGCTGGAGTCCTGGCTGATTTCCTCACCCTATCATGCAGGGATTCGCTGAACAGTGACCAGGAGCAAGGAATCCTGAACGATTTTCTTTCTCTATAATTTAGGGATTCACTGGACAGTGATCAGGAGCAGGAATCCTGGCTGATTTACTATCTCCTTAATATAGTGAATCACTGGACATTGATCAGGGGCTGGAATCCCGGATGATTTCCTCACGCTATAATGCAAGGACTCACAGTAAACTGATCAGGACCAGTAATCCTGGCTGATTTCGTCTCTCTGTAATGCAGGGACTCACTGGACAGTGATCTGGAGCAGGAAATCTAGCTGATTTCTCCTCTCTATAATGCAGGTTTTCAGTGGGAAGTGACCAGATCAGAAATCCTAGATGATTTCCTCTCTCTGTAATGCAGGGATTCACTAGACAGTGATTAGTAGTTGGAATCCGGGCCAATTTCGTCTCTCTATAATGCAGGGATTCACTGGAGAGTGATCAGGAGCAGGAGTTCTTGCTAAATTCCTCTTTCCGTATGGCAGGTATTCACTGGACAGTGGTCAGGAGCAAGAATTCTGGTTGATTTAATCTCTCTATAAGGCATTGAATAACTGGACCGTGATAATAGCAGGAATCCTGGCTTATTTCCGCTCTCTATAATGCAGGGATTCACTGAATAGTGAGCAGGAGCAGGAATCCTGGGTCATCCCCATTCTCTATAATGCAGGGATCCACTGGACAGTGATCAGCAGCAGTACTCCTGGCTGATTAGCTCATCCGAGAATGTAAGGATTCACTGGACAGTGATCATGCGTGGGAAAACTCACTGCTTTACTCTCTCGGTAATGCATGGATTAAGTGAACAGTGATCAGAAGCAAGAACACTGGCTGATTTCCTGTCTATCTAATGCAGGGATCACTGCGCTGTGATCAGGTGCAGGAGGCCTGCCTGATTTACTCTGTGTATAATGCAGGGATTCATTGGACAGTGATCAGGTGCACAAATCCTGGTTGATTTACTCTCTCTGCAATGAAAGATTCAGTGATCATGAGCAGGAATACTTGCTGATTTCATCTCATTATGATGCAGGGAATTACTGGACATTGATCAGGAGCAGGAATCCTGTCTGATTTACCCTCTCTTCAATGCAGATAATCACTGAACAGTGTCCAGGAGCTGGAATCCTGCCTGATTCCCTTTCTCTATAATGCAGGGATTCAATGGACGGTGATCAGGAGCAGGAATTCTTGCTGAATTCCTCTCTCTATAGTTCCGGGATTCAATGGATAGTGATCACCTGCAGAAATCCTGGATGATTTCCTCTCTCTGCAATGCAGGGTTACAGTGATCAGGAGCAGGAAGCCGTCCCGATTTCCTCTCTCTATAATGCAGGCATTCACTGCAACGTGATCAGGAGCAAAATACTGGATAAATTGTCCTCTCTATAATACAGGAATTCACTGGACTGTGATCAGGAGCAGGAATCATGGCTGATTTCCTCTCTCTATAATCCAGGTTTTCACTGGATAGTCATCAAGGGCAGGAAGCCTGGCTGATTTGCTCTCTCTGTAATGCACGGAATCACTGGACAGTGATCAGGAGCAGGAATCCTTGCTGAATTTCTCTTTCGATAAGCAGGGTTTCACTGCACAGCGACCTAGAGCAGGAATCATGGCTGATCTACTCTCTCTATAATGCAGCGAATCACTGGACATTGATCAGGAGCATAAATCCTGGATGATTTCCTCTCTCTATAATGCAAGGATTCACAGGACAGTCATCAGGAGCAGGCAACCAACGTGAGTTCTCCTCTCTATAATGCATGGCTTCAATGGACATTGATCAGGAGCAGGAATCCACGTTGATTTCCTCTCTCTGTAATGCTGGGTTTCACTGGACAGTGATCAGGAGCAGGAAACCTAGCTAATTTCTCCTCTGTATAATGCAGGGATTCACTGGGCAGTGATCAGGTGCAGAAATCCTGGCTGATTCCCTGGCTTTATAATGCAGGGATTCACTGGACAATGACAAGGAGCGGAAATCCGGGCTGATTTGCTCTCTCTGTAATGCAGGGATTCAGTGAACAGTGATCAGGAGCAGTAACCTTGAATGATTTCCTCTCTATATAATGCAGGAATCGCTGGGCTGTGATCCGGTGCAGGAAGCCTTGGCTGATTTCCTCTATCTATAATGCAGGCATTCACTGGATGGTGATCAGAGCTGGAGTCCTTGGCTGATTTGCTCTATCTATAATGCAGGCTTTCACTGGACGGTGATCAGAGCTGGAGTCCTGGCTGATTTCCTCTATCTATAATGCAGGCTTTCAATGGACGGTGATCAGAGCTGGAGTCCTGGCTGATTTCCTCCCTCTATCATGCAAGGATTTACTGAACAGTGACCATGAGCAGGAATCCTGGCTGATTTTCCTTCTCTATAATGCAGGAATTCACTGGACAGTGATCAGGAGCTGGAATCCTAGCTGATTTCCTCTCTCTGTAATGCAGGAATTCACTGAATAGTGACCAGGATCAAGGAATCCTGAATGATTTTCTTGCTCTCTAATTTAGGGATTCACTGGACAGTGATCAGGAGCAGGAATCCTGGCTGATTTCCTCTCTCTATATGCAGGCATTCACTGGACGGTGATCAGAGCTGGAGTCCTGGCTGATTTCCTCACCCTATCATGCAGGGATTCACTGAACAGTGACCAGGAGCAAGGAATCCTGAATGATTTTCTTTCTCTATAATTTAGGGATTCACTGGACAGTGATCAGGAGCACGAATCCTGGCTGATTTCTTCTCTCTATAATGCACGCATTCTATGGATAGTGATCATGAGCCGGAATACAGGCAGTTTTCCTCTCTCACTAATGCGGGGATTCACTGGACAGTAATCAAGAATGGGAATAATGACTGATTTCCACTCTCTGTAATGTAGGGATTCAGTGGATAGTGATCAGGTGCAGGAGTCCTGGCTGATTTCTTCTCTATAATGCAGGGATTCACTGAAAAGTGATCAGGAGCAGGATTCCCGGCTGATTTCCTCTATCTATATGCAGGCATTCACTGGACGGTGATCAGAGCTGGAGTCCTGGCTGATTTCCTCCCCTTATCATGCAGGGATTCACTGAACAGTGACCAGGAGCAGGAATCCTGAATGATTTTCTTCCTCTACAATTTAGGGATTCACTGGACAGTGATCAGGAGCAGGATTCCTGTCTGATTTCCTCTATCTTTTTGCAGGCATTCACTGGACGGTGATCAGAGCTGGAGTCCTGGCTGATTTCCTCCCCCTATCATGCAGGGATTCACTGAACAGTGATCAGGAGCAGGAATCCTGGCTGATTTACTACCTCTTTAATATAATGAATCACTGGACATTGATCAGGGGCCGGAATCCCGGTTGATTTCCTCACGCTATAATGTAAGGACTCACAGTAAAGTGATCAGGACCAGTAATCCTGGCTGATTTCGTCTCTTTGTAATGCAGGGAGTCACTGGACTGTGATCTGGAGCAGGAAATCTAGCAGTTTTCTCCTCTCTATAATGTAGGGATTCAGTGGAAAGTGACCAGATGCAGAAATCCTAGTTTGATTTCCTCTCTCTGTAATGCAGGGATTCACTAGTCAGTGACCTGGAGTAGGAATCAGGGCCAATTTCGTCTCTCTATCATGCAGGGATTCACTGGAGAGTGATCAGGAGCAGGAGTTCTTGGCTGATTTCCTCTATCTATAATGCAGGCTTTCACTGGACGGTGATCAGAGCTGGAGTCCTGGCTGATTTCCTCCCTCTATCATGCAAGGATTTACTGAACAGTGACCATGAGCAGGAATCCTGGCTGATTTTCCTTCTCTATAATGCAGGAATTCACTGGACAGTGATCAGGAGCTGGAATCCTAGCTGATTTCCTCTCTCTGTAATGCAGGAATTCACTGATCTGTAGCAGCAATCCTTGCTGATTTGCCCTCTCTATAGTGCAGGGATTCACAGGACAATGATCAGGAGCAGGAACCCTTGCTGAATTCCTCTTTCCATATGGAAGGTTTTCACTGGACAGTGGTCAGGAGCAAGAATTCTGGTTGATTTACTCTCTCTATGATGCAAGGATTCACAGTAAAGTGATCAGGACCAGTACTCCTGGCTGATTTCGTCTCTCTGTAATGCAGTGAGTCACTGGACAGTGATCTGGAGCAGGAAATATAGCTGATTTCTCCTCTCTATAATGCAGGGATTCACTGGCCACTGATTAGGAGCACGAATCCTCTATGATTTCCTCCCTCTGTCATGCAGGATTCAGTGATCATGAGCAGGAATCCTTGCTGATTTCCAATCATTATGATGCAGGGAATTACTGGACAGTGATCAGGTGCAGGAATACCGGCTGAATTCCTCTCTATATAAGCAGGGATTCTGTTCACAGTGATCAGGAGCAGGCATCCTGGCTGATTTCCTCTCTCTGTAATGCAGGGATTAAGTGAAAAGTGATCAGGCGCAGGAACACTGGCTGATTTCCTCCCTAAATAATGCAGGTATCACTGGGCTGTGATCAGGAGCAGGAAGCCTGGCTGATTTCCTCTCTCTTAATGCAGAGATTCACTGAAAAGTGACCAGGAGCAGGAATCGCCGATGATTTGCTCACTCTATAAAGCAAGGATTCACAGGAAAGTGATCAGGACAGGTAATCCTGGCTGATTTCATCTCTCTGTAATGCAGTTAGTCACTGGACATGATCAGGAGCAGGAAATCTAGCTTATTTCTCCTCTCTATAATGCAGGGATTTACTGGACACTGATCAGGAGCAGGAACCCTGGCTGATTTTCTATCTCTTTAATGTAGGGAATCACTGGACATTGATCAGGAGCCGGAATCCCGGATGATTTCCTCACTCTATAATGCAAGGATTCACAGTAAAGTGATCAGGACAAGTAATCCTGGATTTTTTCGTCTCTCTGTAATGCAGCGAGTCACTGGACAGTGATCTGGAGCAGGAAATCTAGCTGATTTCTCCTCTCTATAATTCAGGGATTCACTGGAAACTGATTAGGAGCATGAATCCTGTATGATTTCCTCTCTCTGTAATGCAGGATTCAGTGATCATGAGCAGGATTCCTTGCTTATTTCCTCTCATTATGATGCAGGGAATCACTGGAAAGTGATCAGGAGCAGTAATCCTAGTTCCTTTCCTCTTTCTATAATGCAGGTATTCATTGGGCAATGATCGGGAGCAGGAATTCTTGCTGAATTCCTCTCTCTATAAAGCAGGGATTAACTGGACAGTGATCATGTGCGGGAATCCTGACTGATTTCCTCTCTCTGTAATGCAGGGATTCATGGAGAGTGATCAGGAGCAGGGAACCTGGATGATTTCCTCACTCTGTAATGCAGCGAATTGCTCTACAGCAATCAGGAGCAGAAATGCTAGCTGCTTTCCTCTCTCTATAATGCAAGGATTCACTGGACAGTGATCAGGGGCAGGAATCCTGGATAATTTCCTCTCTCTCTAACGCGGGGATTCACTGGACAGTGATCTGCAGCCGGATTACTGGATCACTTCCTCTCTCTGTAATGCTTTGATTCACTGGACAGTGATCTGGAGCACGAATCCTGGCTGATTTCCTCTCTCCATAATGCAGGCATTCTATGGATAGTGATCATGAGCCGGAATACAGGCTGTTTTCCTCTCTCACTAATGCGGACATTCACTGGACAGTAATCAAGAGTGGGAATAATGACTGATTTCCTCTCTCTATAATGCAGGGATTCAGTGGATAGTGATCAGGTGCAGGAGTCCTGGCTGATTTCTTCTCTATAATGCAGGGATTCACTTAAAAGTGACAAGGAGCAGGATTCCTGGCTGATTTCCTCTATCTATATGCATGCATTCACTGGACGGTGATCAGAGCAGGAGTCCTGGCTGATTTCCTCCCCCTATCATGCAGGGATTCACTGAATAGTGACCAGGATCAAGGAATCCTGAATGATTTTCTTGCTCTCTAATTTAGGGATTCACTGGACAGTGATCAGGAGCAGGAATTCTGGCTGATTTCCTCTATCTATATGCAGGCATTCACTGGACGGTGATCAGAGCTGGAGTCCTGGCTGATTTCCTCACCCTATCATGCAGGGATTCACTGAACAGTGACCAGGAGCAAGGAATCCTGAATGATTTTCTTTCTCTATAATTTAGGGATACACTGGACAGTGATCTGGAGCACGAATCCTGGCTGATTTCCTCTCTCTATAATGCAGGTATTCTATGGATAGTGATCATGAGCCGGAATACAGGCAGTTTTCCTCTCTCACTAATGCGGGGATTCACTGGACAGTAATCAAGAATGGGAATAATGACTGATTTCCTCTCTCTATAATGCAAGGATTCACTGGACGTGATCAGGGGCAGGAATCCTGGATAATTTCCTCTCTCTCTAATGCAGGGATTCACTGGACAGTGATCTGCAGCAGGATTACTGGATCACTTCCTCTCTCTGTAATGCTTTGATTCACTGGACAGTGATCTGGAGCACGTATCCTGGCTGATTTCCTCTCTCTATAATGCAGGCATTCAATGGATAGTGATCATGAACGGGAATACAGGCTGTTTTCCTCTCTCACTAATGCCGGGATTCACTGGACAGTAATCAAGAGTGGGAATAATGACTGATTTCCTCTCTCTATAATGCAGGGATTCAGTGGATAGTGATCAGGTGCAGGAGTCCTGGCTGATTTCTTCTCTATAATGCAGGGATTCACTGAAAAGTGACCAGGAGCAGGATTCTTGGCTGATTTCCTCTATCTATATGCATGCATTCACTGGACGGTGATCAGAGCAGGAGTCCTGGCTGATTTCCTCCCCCTCTCATGCAGCGATTCACTGAACAGTGACCAGGATCAAGGAATCCTGAATGATTTTCTTTCTCTCTAATTTAGGGATTCACCGGACAGTGATCAGGAGCACGAATCCTGGCTGATTTCCTCTCTCTATAATGCAAGGATTCACTGGACAGTGATCAGGGGCAGGAATCCTGGATAATTTCCTCTCTCTCTAACGCGGGGATTCACTGGACAGTGATCTGCAGCCGGATTACTGGATCACTTCCTCTCTCTGTAATGCTTTGATTCACTGGACAGTGATCTGGAGCACGAATCCTGGCTGATTTCCTCTCTCTATAATGCAGGCATTCTATGGATAGTGATCATGAGCCGGAATACAGGCTGTTTTCCTCTCTCACTAATGCGGGGATTCACTGGACAGTAATCAAGAGTGGGAATAATGACTGATTTCCTCTCTCTATAATGCAGGGATTCACTGAAAAGTGACAAGGAGCAGGATTCCTGGCTGATTTCCTCTCTCTGTAATGCAGGGATTAAGTGAAAAGTGATCAGGCGCAGGAACACTGGCTGATTTCCTCCCTAAATCATGCAGGTATCACTGGGCTGTGATCAGGAGCAGGAGTCCTGGCTGATTTCCTCTCTTTATAATGCAGAGATTCACTGAAAAGTGACCAGGAGCAGGAATCCCGGATGCTTTCCTCACTCTATAATGCAAGGATTCACAGGAAAGTGATCAGGACCTGTAATCCTGGCTTTTCTCGCCTCTCTGTAATGCAGTGAGTCACTGGACAGTGATCTGGAGCAGGAAATCTAGCTGATTTCTCCTCTCTATAATGCAGGGATTCACTGGCAACTGATTAGGAGCATGAATCCTGTAAGATTTCCTCTCTCTGTAATGCAGGATTCAGTGATCATGAGCAGGATTCCTTGCTTATTTCCTCTCATTATGATGCAGGGAATCACTGGACAGTGAACTGGCGCAGGAATACAGGCTGATTTCCTCTCTATGTAACGCAGGGAATCACTGGACAGTGATCAGGAGCAGTAATCCTAGTTCCTTTCCTCTTTCTATAATGCAGGGATTCATTGGGCAATGATCGGGAGCAGGAATTCATGCTGAATTCCTCTCTCTATAAAGCAGGGATTAAATGGACAGTGATCATGTGTGGGAATCCTGACTGATTTCCTTTCTCTGTAATGCAGGGATTCATGGAGAGTGATCAGGAGCAGGAAACCTGGATGATTTCCTCACTCTGTAATGCAGTGAATTGCTGGACAGCAATCAGGAGCAGAAATGTGAGCTGCTTTCCTCTCTCTATAATGCAAGGATTCACTGGACAGTGATCAGGGGCAGGAATCCTGGATAATTTCCTCTCTCTGTAATGCTTTGATTCACTGGACAGTGATCTGCAGCCGGATTACTGGATCATTTCCTCTCTCTGTAATGCTTTGATTCACTGGACAGTGATCTGGAGCACGAATCCTGGATAATTTCCTCTCTCTATTATGCAGGCATTCTATGGATAGTGATCATGAGTGGGAATACAGGCTGTTTTCCTCTCTCACTAATGCGGGGATTCACTGGACAGTAATCAAGAGTGGGAATAATGACTGATTTCCTCTCTGTATAATGCAGGGATTCAGTGGATAGTGATCAGGTGCAGGAGTTCTGGCTGATTTCTTCTCTATAATGCAGGGATTCACTGAAAAGTGACCAGGAGCAGGATTCCTGGCTGATTTCCTCTATCTATATGAAGGGATTCACTGGACGGTGATCAGAGCTGGAGTCCTGGCTGATTTCCTCCCCCTATCATGCAGGGATTCACTGAACAGTGACCAGGAGCAAGGAATTCCGAATGATTTTCTTTCTCTATAATTTAGGGATTCACTGGACAGTGATCTGGAGCACGAATCCTGGCTGATTTCCTCTCTCTATAATGCAGGCATTCTATGGATAGTGATCATGAGCCGGCATACAGGCTGTTTTCCTCTCTCACTAATGCGGGGATTCACTGGACAGTGACCAGGAGCAAGGAATCCTGAATGATTTTCTTTCTCTCCAATTTTGGGATTCACTGGACAGTGATCAGGAGCAGGATTCCTGGCTGATTTCCTCGTCTATATGCAGGCATTCACTGGACGGTGATCAGAGCTGGAGTCCTGGCTGATTTCCTCACCCTATCATGCAGGGATTCACTGAACAGTGACCAGGAGCAAGGAATCCTGAACGATTTTCTTTCTCTATAATTTAGGGATTCACTGGACAGTGATCAGGAGCAGGAATCCTGGCTGATTTACTATCTCCTTAATATAGTGAATCACTGGACATTGATCAGGGGCTGGAATCCCGGATGATTTCCTCACGCTATAATGCAAGGACTCACAGTAAACTGATCAGGACCAGTAATCCTGGCTGATTTCGTCTCTCTGTAATGCAGGGACTCACTGGACAGTGATCTGGAGCAGGAAATCTAGCTGATTTCTCCTCTCTATAATGCAGGTTTTCAGTGGGAAGTGACCAGATCAGAAATCCTAGATGATTTCCTCTCTCTGTAATGCAGGGATTCACTAGACAGTGATTAGTAGTTGGAATCCGGGCCAATTTCGTCTCTCTATAATGCAGGGATTCACTGGAGAGTGATCAGGAGCAGGAGTTCTTGCTGAATTCCTCTTTCCGTATGGCAGGTATTCACTGGACAGTGGTCAGGAGCAAGAATTCTGGTTGATTTAATCTCTCTATAAGGCATTGAATAACTGGACCGTGATAATAGCAGGAATCCTGGCTTATTTCCGCTCTCTATAATGCAGGGATTCACTGAATAGTGAGCAGGAGCAGGAATCCTGGGTCATCCCCTTTCTCTATAATGCAGGGATCCACTGGACAGTGATCAGCAGCAGTACTCCTGGCTGATTAGCTCATCCGAGAATGCAAGGATTCACTGGACAGTGATCATGCGTGGGAATACTCGCTGCTTTACTCTCTCGGTAATGCATGGATTAAGTGAACAGTGATCAGAAGCAAGAACACTGGCTGATTTCCTGTCTATATAATGCAGGGATCACTGCGCTGTGATCAGGTGCAGGAGGCCTGCCTGATTTACTCTGTGTATAATGCAGGGATTCAGTGGACAGTGATCAGGTGCACAAATCCTGGTTGATTTACTCTCTCTGCAATGAAAGATTCAGTGATCATGAGCAGGAATACTTGCTGATTTCATCTCATTATGATGCAGGGAATTACTGGACATTGATCAGGAGCAGGAATCCTGTCTGATTTACCCTCTCTTCAATGCAGATAATCACTGAACAGTGTCCAGGAGCTGGAATCCTGCCTGATTCCCTTTCTCTATAATGCAGGGATTCAATGGACGGTGATCAGGAGCAGGAATTCTTGCTGAATTCCTCTCTCTATAGTTCCGGGATTCAATGGATAGTGATCACCTGCAGAAATCCTGGATGATTTCCTCTCTCTGTAATGCAGGGTTACAGTGATCAGGAGCAGGAAGCCGTCCCGATTTCCTCTCTCTATAATGCAGGGATTCACTGCAACGTGATCAGGAGCAAAATACTGGATAAATTGTCCTCTCTATAATACAGGAATTCACTGGACTGTGATCAGGAGCAGGAATCATGGCTGATTTCCTCTCTCTATAATCCAGGTTTTCACTGGATAGTCATCAAGGGCAGGAGGCCTGGCTGATTTGCTCTCTCTGTAATGCACGGAATCACTGGACAGTGATCAGGAGCAGGAATCCTTGCTGAATTTCTCTCTCGATAAGCAGGGTTTCACTGCACAGCGACCTAGAGCAGGAATCATGGCTGATCTACTCTCTCTATAATGCAGCGAATCACTGGACATTGATCAGGAGCATAAATCCTGGATGATTTCCTCTCTCTATAATGCAACGATTCACAGGACAGTCATCAGGAGCAGGCAACCAACGTGAGTTCTCCTCTCTATAATGCAGGGATTCATTGGACAGTGATCAGGAGAAGAAATCCTAGCTGATTCCCTTGCTCTACAATGCATGGCTTCAATGGACATTGATCAGGAGCAGGATTCCACGTTGATTTCCTCTCTCTGTAATGCTGGGTTTCACTGGACAGTGATCAGGAGCAGGAACCCTACTAATTTCTCCTCTGTATAATGCAGGGATTCACTGGGCAGTGATCAGGTGCAGAAATCCTGGCTGATTCCCTGGCTTTATAATGCAGGGATTCACTGGACAATGACAAGGAGCGGAAATCCGGGCTGATTTGCTCTCTCTGTAATGCAGGGATTCAGTGAACAGTGATCAGGAGCAGTAACCTTGAATGATTTCCTCTCTATATAATGCAGGAATCGCTGGGCTGTGATCCGGTGCAGGAAGCCTTGGCTGATTTCCTCTATCTATAATGCAGGCATTCACTGGATGGTGATCAGAGCTGGAGTCCTTGGCTGATTTCCTCTATCTATAATGCAGGCTTTCACTGGACGGTGATCAGAGCTGGAGTCCTGGCTGATTTCCTCCCTCTATCATGCAAGGATTTACTGAACAGTGACCATGAGCAGGAATCCTGGCTGATTTTCCTTCTCTATAATGCAGGAATTCACTGGACAGTGATCAGGAGCTGGAATCCTAGCTGATTTCCTCTCTCTGTAATGCAGGAATTCACTGAATAGTGACCAGGATCAAGGAATCCTGAATGATTTTCTTGCTCTCTAATTTAGGGATTCACTGGACAGTGATCAGGAGCAGGAATCCTGGCTGATTTCCTCTCTCTATATGCAGGCATTCACTGGACGGTGATCAGAGCTGGAGTCCTGGCTGATTTCCTCACCCTATCATGCAGGGATTCACTGAACAGTGACCAGGAGCAAGGAATCCTGAATGATTTTCTTTCTCTATAATTTAGGGATTCACTGGACAGTGATCAGGAGCACGAATCCTGGCTGATTTCTTCTCTCTATAATGCACGCATTCTATGGATAGTGATCATGAGCCGGAATACAGGCAGTTTTCCTCTCTCACTAATGCGGGGATTCACTGGACAGTAATCAAGAATGGGAATAATGACTGATTTCCTCTCTCTGTAATGTAGGGATTCAGTGGATAGTGATCAGGTGCAGGAGTCCTGGCTGATTTCTTCTCTATAATGCAGGGATTCACTGAAAAGTGACCAGGAGCAGGATTCCCGGCTGATTTCCTCTATCTATATGCAGGCATTCACTGGACGGTGATCAGAGCTGGAGTCCTGGCTGATTTCCTCCCCTTATCATGCAGGGATTCACTGAACAGTGACCAGGAGCAGGAATCCTGAATGATTTTCTTCCTCTACAATTTAGGGATTCACTGGACAGTGATCAGGAGCAGGATTCCTGTCTGATTTCCTCTATCTTTTTGCAGGCATTCACTGGACGGTGATCAGAGCTGGAGTCCTGGCTGATTTCCTCCCCCTATCATGCAGGGATTCACTGAACAGTGATCAGGAGCAGGAATCCTGGCTGATTTACTATCTCTTTAATATAATGAATCACTGGACATTGATCAGGGGCCGGAATCCCGGTTGATTTCCTCACGCTATAATGCAAGGACTCACAGTAAAGTGATCAGGACCAGTAATCCTGGCTGATTTCGTCTCTTTGTAATGCAGGGAGTCACTGGACAGTGATCTGGAGCAGGAAATCTAGCAGTTTTCTCCTCTCTATAATGTAGGGA
The DNA here is from genome assembly GCA_026770705.1 of Isurus oxyrinchus. Taxonomy (NCBI): domain Eukaryota; kingdom Metazoa; phylum Chordata; class Chondrichthyes; order Lamniformes; family Lamnidae; genus Isurus; species Isurus oxyrinchus. The sequence continues at coordinate 11,719,246 of JANJGN010000035.1, forward strand.
TTCAGTGGAAAGTGACCAGATGCAGAAATCCTAGTTTGATTTCCTCTCTCTGTAATGCAGGGATTCACTAGTCAGTGACCTGGAGTAGGAATCAGGGCCAATTTCGTCTCTCTATCATGCAGGGATTCACTGGAGAGTGATCAGGAGCAGGAGTTCTTGCTGAATTCCTCTTTCCATATGGCAGGTATTCACTGGACAGTGGTCAGGAGCAAGAATTATGGTTGATTTAATCTCTCTATAAGGCATTGAATAACTGGACCGTGCTAATAGCAGGAATCCTGGCTTAATTCCGCTCTCTATAATGCAGGGATTCACTGAATAGTGAGCAGGAGCAGGAATCCTGGGTGATTCCCTTTCTCTATCATGCAGGGATTCACTGGACAGTGATCAGCAGCAGTACTCCTGGCTGATTAGCTCATCTGAGAATGCAAGGATTCACTGGACAGTGATCATGCGTGGGAATACTAGCTGCTTTACTCTCTCGGTAATGCATGGATTAAGGGAACAGTGATCAGAAGCAGGAACACTGGCTGATTTCCTGTCTATATAATTCAGGGATCACTGCGCTTTGATCAGGTGCAGGAGGCCTTTCTGATTTACTCTGTGTATAATGCAGGGATTCAGTGGACAGTGATGAGGTGCACAAATCCTGGTTGATTTACTCTCTCTGTAATGAAGGATTCAGTGATCATGAGCAGGAATACTTGCTGATTTCATCTCATTATGATGCAGGGAATTACTGGACATTGATCAGGAGCAGGAGTCCTGGCTGATTTCCTCTCTCTATAATGCAGAGATTCACTGAAAAGTGACCTGGAGCAGGAATCCCGGATGATTTCCTCACTCTATAATGCAAGGATTCACAGGAAAGTGATCAGGACAAGTAATCCTGGCTTTTTTCGTCTCTCTGTAATGCAGCGAGTCACTGGACAGTGATCTGGAGCAGGAAATCTAGCTGATTTCTCCTCTCTATAATTCAGGGATTCACTGGAAACTGATTAGGAGCATGAATCCTGTATGATTTCCTCTCTCTGTAATGCAGGATTCAGTGATCATGAGCAGGATTCCTTGCTTATTTCCTCTCATTATGATGCAGGTAATCACTGAACAGTGTCCAGGAGCAGGAATCCTGCCTGATTCCCTTTCTCTATAATGTAGGGATTCACTGGACAATGATCGGGAGCAGGAATTCTTGCTGAATTCCTCACTCTATAACGCAGGGTTTAACTGGACAGTGATCATGTGCGGGAATCCTGATTGATTTCCTTTCTCTGTAATGCAGGGATTCATGAACAGTGATCAGGAGCAGGAAACCTGGATGATTTCCTCACTCTGTAATGCAGCGAATCAATGGACAGCAAACAGGAGCAGAAATGCTAGCTGCTTTCCTGTCTCTATAATGCAAGGATTCACTGGACATTGACAGGGGCAGGAATCCTGGATGATTTCCTCTCTCTCTAATGCAGGGATTCACTGGACAGTGATCTGCAGCCGGAATACTGGATCATTTCCTCTCTCTGTAATGCTTTGATTCACTGGACAGTGATCTGGAGCACGAATCCTGGCTGACTTCCTCTCTCTATAATGCAGGCATTCAATGGATAGTGATCATGAGCCGTAATACTGGCTGAGTTCTTCTCTCTCTAATGCAGGGATTCACTAGACAGTAATCAAGAGTAGGAATAATGGCTGATTTCCTCTCTCTATAATGCTGGAATTCAGTGGATAGTGATGAGGAGCAGGAATCCTAGCTCCGTTGCTCTTTCTATAATGCAGCGATTCACTGGACAATCATCAGGAGCAGGAATTCCTGATGAATTCCTCTCTCTATAATGCAGGGATTTATTGGACAGTGATCAGGAGCAAAAATCCTGACTGATATCCTCTCTTTATAATGTATGGAAACACTGGACAGTGATCAAGAGAAGGAATTCTGCCTGGTTTCCTCTCTCTATGATGCAGGGATTCACTGGACAGTGTTCAGAAGCATGGAACCTGGATGATTTCCCCCACTTTGTAATGCAGGGAATCACAGGACAGCGATCAGGAGCAGAAAACCTAGCTGCTTTCGTCTCTCCATAATGCAAGGTTTCATTGGACAGTGATCGGGGGCACGAATGCTGGCTGATTTCCTCACCCTATAATGCAGGGATTCATTGGACAGTGATCTGCAGCAGGAATACTGGATCATTTCGTCTCTCTGTAATGCTGCGATTCACTGGAGAGTGATCAACAGCAGGAATCCTGGCTGAGTTCCTCTCTTTCTCGTGTAGGGTTTCACTAGACAGTGATCAGGAGTAGGAATACTGGCTGATTTCCTCTCTCTTTAATGCAGGAATTCACTGGACCGTGATCTGGAGCAAAAATCCGGGCCGATGTCCTCTCTCTATAATACAGGGATTCACATGACAGTGATCAGGAGCAGGAATCTTGGCTGATTCCCTCTCTCTGTAATGCAGGGATTCAGTGAAAAGTGTTCAGGAGCAGTAACACTGAATGATTTCCTCCCTATATCATGCAGGGATCACTGGGCTGTGATCAGGAGCAGGAAGCCTGGCTGATTTCCTTTCTCTATAATGTAGGTATTCACTGGACAGTGATCAGGAGCAGGAATCCTGGCTTATTTCCTCTATCTATAATGCAGGGATTCAGTTGACAGTGATCAGATGCAGAAATACTGGATTATTTCCTCTCTCTGTAATGCAGGGATTCAGTGATCAGTAGCAGATATCCTTGCTGCTTTGCTCTCTCTATAGTGCAGGGATTCATGGGACAATGATCAGGAGCAGGAGTTCTTGTTGAATTCCTCTTTCCATATGACAGCGATTCACTGGACAATGGTCAGGAGCAAGAATTCTGCCTGATTTACTCTCGCTATAAGGCAGCGAATCACTGGACAGTGATAATAGCAGGAATCCTGGCTGATACCCTCTCTCTATAATGCAGGGATTCACTGGACAGCGATCCTGAGCAGGAATCCTTGCTGAATTCCACTCTCTATAAACAGGGATTCCGTTCAAAATGAGCAGGAGCATGAATCCTGGCTGATTTCCTCTATCAGTAATGCAGGGATTAAGTGAACAGTGATCAGGAGCAGGACACTGACTGATTTCCTCCCTATATAATGCAGGAATTCACTGGGCCGTGATCAGGAGCAGTAGACCTGGCTGATTTCCTCTCTCTATGATGCAGGGATTCACTGAAAAGTGACCTGGAGCAGGATTCCGGGCCGGTTTCCTCTCTCTATAATGCAGGGATTCACTGGACAGTATTCAGGGGCAGGAATCCTGGCTGATTTAATATCTCTTTAATGCAGGGAATCACTGGACATTGATCTGGAGCAGGAATCCCGGATGATTTCCTCACTCTATAATGCAAGCATTCACAGTAAAATGATCAGGACCATTAATCCTGGCTGATTTCGTCTCTCTGTAATGCAGGGAGTCACTGGACAGTGATCTGGAGCAGGACATCTAGCTGATTTCTCCTCTCTTTAATGCAGGATTCATTGGCCAATGATTAGAAGCACGAATCCTGGATGATTTCCTCTCTCTGTAATGCAGGATTTAGTGAACATGAGCAGGAATCCTTGCTGATTTCCAATCATTATGATACATTGAATTACTGGACAGTTATCAGCTGCAGGAATACCGGCTGATTTCCACTCTATATAAGCAGGGATTCTGTTTACAGTGATCAGGAGCAGTAATCCTGTCTGCTTTCCTCTCTCTGTAATGCAGGGATTAAGTGAACAGTGATCAGGTGCAAGAACACTGGCTGATTTCCTACCTAAATAATGCAGGGATCACTGGGTTGTGATCAGGAGCAGGAAGCCTGGCTGGTTTCCTCTATTTATAATGCAGGGATTCACTGGACCGTGATAAGGAGCATGAGTCCTGGCTGATTTCTTCTCTCTATAATGCAGAGATTCATTGAAAAGAGACCAGGAGCAGGATTCCTGGATGAATTCCTCACTCTTTAATGCAAGGATTGACAGGAAAGTGATCAGGACAGGTAATCCTGGCTGATTTCGTCTCTCTGTAATGCGGTTAGTCACTGGGCAGTGATCAGGAGCAGGAAATCTAGCTTATTTCCGCTCTATATAATGCAGGGATTCGCTGGGCAGTGATCATGAGTGGGAATCCTGGCTGATTTACTCTCTCAGTAATGCAGGGATTAAGTGAATAGTGATCAGAATCAGGAACACTGGCTGATTTCCTGTCTATATAATGCAGGGATCACTGGGCTGTGATCAGGTGTAGGAAGGCTGGCTGATTTAATCTGACTGTAATGCAAGGATTCAGTGGACAGTGATAAGATGCACAAATCCTGGATGATTTCCTCTCTCTGTAATGCAGGATTCAGTGATCATGAGCAGGAATGCTTGCTGATTTCCTCTCATGCTGATGCAAGGAATTATTGGGCAATGATCAGGTGCAGGAATACTGGTAGATTTCCTCACTCAATCATGGAAGGAATCACAGGACCGTGATCAGGATCACACATTCTGTCTGATTTCCTCTCTCTATAATGCAGGGATTCACTGGGCGGTGATCAGGAGCAGGAATCATAGCTCCTTTCCTCTTTCTATAATGCAGTGATTCACTGGACAGTGATCAGGATAAGGAATCCTAGCTTCATTCCTCTCTCTATAATGCAAGGATTCAGTGGAAAGTGAGCAGGAGCAGGAATTCTGGATGATTTCCTCTCTCTATAATGCAGGGAGTCACTGGGGAGTGATCAGCAGGAGGAATATTGGATCATGTCCTCTCTCTGTAATGCTGCGATTCACTGGACAGTGATTGGTGGCATTAATCCTGGCTGATTTCTTCTCTCTATAATGCAGTGATTCACTGGACAGTGATCGGGGCAGGAATCCTGGCTGTTTCCCTCTCTCTGTAATGCAGCACTACAGTGGACAGTGATCAGGAGTGGACATCCTGGCAGATTGCCTCTCCCTATAATCCAGGGAATCACTGGACAGTAATCAGCAGCCGGAATCCTGCCTGATTTCATGACTCTATAAAGCAGGGATTCACTGGAAAGTGCTCAGGAGCAGGAATCCTGTCTGATTTCCTCTTTCTCTAATGCAGGGAATAACTGGACAGTGATCAGGAGCAGGAAACCTGGCTGATTTCCTCTCCCTATCATGCAGGGATTCACTGGACAGTGATCAGGAGCAGGATTCCGGGCCGATTTCCTCTGTCTATAATGCAGGAAATCACTGAACAGTGACCAGGAGCAGGAATCCTGATTCCCTTTCTCGTTAATGCAGGGATTCACTGGATGGTGATCAAGAACAGGAATCCTGCCAAATTTTTCTCTCCATAATGCAGGGAATCAATGGACTGTGATCAGGAGCAGGAATTCTGAATTCCTCTCTCTATAATGCAGGGATTCAGTGGAGAGTGATCACATGTAGTAATCCTGGAAAATTTCCTCTTTCTGTCATGCAGGGTTTCAGTGATCAGGGGCAGGACTCCTGCTGATTTCCTGTCTCTATGATGCAGGGAATCACTAGTCAGTGATTAGGGGCAGGAATTCTGGCTGATCTCCTCTCTCTATAATGCAGAGATTCACTGGACAGTGATCAGGAGCATGAATCCTGGCTGATTTCCTCTCTCTATAATGCAAAGCTTCACTGGACAGTGATCAGGAGCAATAATTCTGGCTGCTTTCCTCGCTCTATAATGCCAGGATTCGCATGAAAGTGATCAGGAGCAGGAATCCTGGCTGGATTCCTCTCTCTGTAATGCAGGGAGTCACTGGACAGTGATAAGGTGCAGAACCTCTGGCTGATTTACTCTCTCGGTAATGCAGGAATTAAATGAACAATGATCAGCAGAAGGAATACAGGCTGATTTCCTCTCTCTGTAATGCTGGGAATCACTGGACAGAAATCAGTACAACAGATTCTGGTTGATTTCGTCTCTATATATAATGCAGGGATTCACTGGATAGCGATCAAAAGCAGGAATCCCAGCTCCTTTCCTCTTTCTATAATGGAGGGATTCACTGGACAATGATCAGGTTCAGGAATTCTTGCTGAATTCCTCTCTCTATAATGCAGTGATTAACAGGACAGTAATCAGGAGCAGGAATCCTGACAGATTTGCTATCCCTGTAATGCATGGAATATCTCTCTATATTGCAGGGATTCACTGGACAATGATCAGGTTCAGGAATGCTCACGGAATGATTCTCTCTATAATGCAGGGATTCACTGGACAGTGATCAGGAGCAGGAAACTTGGATGATTTCCTCTCTCTATAATGCAGGGATTGACTGGATAGTGATCATGAGCAGGAATCCTGCGTGAGTTACTCTCCCTCTAATGCAGGGATTCACTGGACAGTAAGCTGCAGCCAGAATATTGGATCATTTTCTCTCTCTGTAATGCTGTCATTCACTGGACAGTGATGTGGAGCACGAATCCTGGCTGATTTCCTCTCTCTGTTATGCAGGGATTCACTGAATAGTGAGCAGGAGCAGGAATCCTGGGTGATTCCCTTTCTCTTTAATGCAGGGATTCACTGGACAGTGATCAGCAGCAGTACTCCTGGCTGATTAGCTCATCCGAGAATGCAAGGATTCACTGGACAGTGATCATGCGTGGGAATACTAGCTGCTTTACTCTCTCGGTAATGCATGGATTAAGGGAACAGTGATCAGAAGCAGGAACACTGGCTGATTTCCTGTCTATATAATGCAGGGATCACTGCGCTTTGATCAGGTGCAGGAGGCCTTTCTGATTTACTCTGTGTATAATGCAAGGATTCAGTGGACAGTGATAAGATGCACATATCCTGGATGATTTTCTCTCTCTGTAATGCAGGATTCAGTGATCATGAGCAGGAATGCTTGCTGATTTCCTCTCATGTTGATGCAAGGAATTATTGGCCAATGATCAGGTGCAGGAATACTGGTAGATTTCCTCACTCAATCATGGAAGGAATCACAGGACCGTGATCAGGATCACACATTCTGCCTGATTTCCTCTCTCTATAATGCAGGGATTCACTGGGCGGTGATCAGGAGCAGGAATCATAGCTCCTTTCCTCTTTCTATAATGCAGTGATTCACTGGACAGTGATCAGGATAAGGAATCCTAGCTTCATTCCTCTCTCTATAATGCAAGGATTCAGTGGAAAGTGAGCAGAAGCAGGAATTCTGGATGATTTCCTCTCTCTATAATGCAGGGAGTCACTGGGGAGTGATCAGCAGGAGGAATATTGGATCATGTCCTCTCTCTGTAATGCTGCGATTCACTGGACAGTGATCTGTGGCATTAATCCTGGCTGATTTCTTCTCTCTATAATGCAGGGATTCACTAGACAGTGATCAGGAGTAGGAATCCTGGCCGATTTCCTCTCTTTATAACGCAGGGATTTACTCGACAGTGATCAGGTGCAGGAATCCTGGATGATTTCCTCTCTCTATAATGCAGGGTGTCACTGGATTGTGATCAGGAGCATGAATCTGGCTGATTTCCTCTCTCTGTGATGCAGGGATTCACAGAATAGTGAGCAGGAGCAGGAATTCTTGGTGATTCCCTTTCTCTATAATGCAGGGATTCACTGTAATGTAATCAGGAGCAGGAATCCTGGCTGACTTCTCCTCTCTATAATGCAGGGATTCACTGGACAGTGATCAGTAGCAGGAATCCTGGCTGATTGCCTGTCCCTATAAAGCAGGGAATAATTGGACAGTGATCAGGAGCAGGAATACTGGCTGATTTCCTCACTGTATAATGCAGGGAATCACTGGACAGTGATGAGGAAAAGGATGCCTGGATGAATTCCTCTCTCTATAATGCAGGGATTCACTGGAGAGTGATCAGGAGCAGGAATCGTGGCTGATTTCCTCTCTCTATAATCTAGGGATCACTGTGCGGTGATCAGGAGAAGGAAGCCTGGCTGATTCCATCTCTCTGTAATGCAGAGATTCAGTGAACGGGAGCAGGACTCCTGGCTAATTGCTCCTCTCTATAATGCAGTGATTCACTGGACAGTGATCGGGGCAGGAATCCTGACAGATTTGCTATCCCTGTAATGCATGGAATATCTCTCTATATTGCAGGGATTCACTGGACAATGATCAGGTTCAGGAATGCTCACGGAATGATTCTCTGTATAATGCAGGGATTCACTGGACAGTGATCAGGAGCAGGAAACTTGGATGATTTCCTCTCTCTATAATGCAGGGATTGACTGGATAGTGATCATGAGCAGGAATCCTGCGTGAGTTACTCTCCCTCTAATGCAGGGATTCACTGGACAGTAAGCTGCAGCCAGAATATTGGATCATTTTCTCTCTCTGTAATGCTGTCATTCACTGGACAGTGATGTGGAGCACGAATCCTGGCTGATTTCCTCTCTCTGTTATGCAGGGATTCACTGAATAGTGAGCAGGAGCAGGAATCCTGGGTGATTCCCTTTCTCTTTAATGCAGGGATTCACTGGACAGTGATCAGCAGCAGTACTCCTGGCTGATTAGCTCATCCGAGAATGCAAGGATTCACTGGACAGTGATCATGCGTGGGAATACTAGCTGCTTTACTCTCTCGGTAATGCATGGATTAAGGGAACAGTGATCAGAAGCAGGAACACTGGCTGATTTCCTGTCTATATAATGCAGGGATCACTGCGCTTTGATCAGGTGCAGGAGGCCTTTCTGATTTACTCTGTGTATAATGCAAGGATTCAGTGGACAGTGATAAGATGCACAAATCCTGGATGATTTTCTCTCTCTGTAATGCAGGATTCAGTGATCATGAGCAGGAATGCTTGCTGATTTCCTCTCATGTTGATGCAAGGAATTATTGGCCAATGATCAGGTGCAGGAATACTGGTAGATTTCCTCACTCAATCATGGAAGGAATCACAGGACCGTGATCAGGATCACACATTCTGTCTGATTTCCTCTCTCTATAATGCAGGGATTCACTGGGCGGTGATCAGGAGCAGGAATCATAGCTCCTTTCCTCTTTCTATAATGCAGTGATTCACTGGACAGTGATCAGGATAAGGAATCCTAGCTTCATTCCTCTCTCTATAATGCAAGGATTCAGTGGAAAGTGAGCAGAAGCAGGAATTCTGGATGATTTCCTCTCTCTATAATGCAGGGAGTCACTGGGGAGTGATCAGCAGGAGGAATATTGGATCATGTCCTCTCTCTGTAATGCTGCGATTCACTGGACAGTGATCTGTGGCATTAATCCTGGCTGATTTCTTCTCTCTATAATGCAGGGATTCACTAGACAGTGATCAGGAGTAGGAATCCTGGCCGATTTCCTCTCTTTATAACGCAGGGATTTACTCGACAGTGATCAGGTGCAGGAATCCTGGATGATTTCCTCTCTCTATAATGCAGGGTGTCACTGGATTGTGATCAGGAGCATGAATCTGGCTGATTTCCTCTCTCTGTGATGCAGGGATTCACAGAATAGTGAGCAGGAGCAGGAATTCTTGGTGATTCCCTTTCTCTATAATGCAGGGATTCACTGTAATGTAATCAGGAGCAGGAATCCCGGCTGACTTCTCCTCTCTATAATGCAGGGATTCACTGGACAGTGATCAGTAGCAGGAATCCTGGCTGATTGCCTGTCCCTATAAGGCAGGGAATAATTGGACAGTGATCAGGAGCAGGAATACTGGCTGATTTCCTCACTGTATAATGCAGGGAATCACTGGACAGTGATGAGGAAAAGGATGCCTGGATGAATTCCTCTCTCTATAATGCAGGGATTCACTGGAGAGTGATCAGGAGCAGGAATCGTGGCTGATTTCCTCTCTCTATAATCCAGGGATCACTGTGCGGTGATCAGGAGAAGGAAGCCTGGCTGATTCCATCTCTCTGTAATGCAGAGATTCAGTGAACGGGAGCAGGACTCCTGGCTAATTGCTCCTCTCTATAATGCAGTGATTCACTGGACAGTGATCGGGGCAGGAATCCTGGCTGTTTCCCTCTCTCTGTAATGCAGCACTACAGTGGACAGTGATCAGGAGTGGACATCCTGGCAGATTGCATCTCCCTATAATCCAGGGAATCACTGGACAGTGATCAGTAGCAGGAATCCTGGCTGATTGCCTGTCCCTATAAAGCAGGGAATAATTGGACAGTGATCAGGAGCAGGAATACTGGCTGATTTCCTCACTGTATAATGCAGGGAATCACTGGAGAGTGATGAGGAAAAGGAAGCCTGGATGAATTCCTCTCTCTATAATGCAGGGATTCACTGGAGAGTGATCAGGAGCAGGAATCGTGGCTGATTTCCTCTCTCTATAATCCAGGGATCACTGTGCGGTGATCAGGAGAAGGAAGCCTGGCTGATTCCATCTCTCTGTAATGCAGAGATTCAGTGAACGGGAGCAGGACTCCTGGCTAATTGCTCCTCTCTATAATGCAGTGATTCACTGGACAGTGATCGGGGCAGGAATCCTGGCTGTTTCCCTCTCTCTGTAATGCAGCGCTACAGTGGACAGTGATCTGGAGTGGACATCCTGGCAGATTGCCTCTCCCTATAATCCAGGGAATCACTGGACAGTGATCAGCAGCCGGAATCCTGCCTGATTTCATGACTCTATAAAGCAGGGATTCACTGGAAAGTGCTCAGGAGCAGGAATCCTGTCTGATTTCCTCTTTCTCTAATGCAGGGAATAACTGGACAGTGATCAGGAGCAGGAAACCTGGCTGATTTCCTCTCCCTATTATGCAGGGATACACTGGACAGTGATCAGGAGCAGGATTCCGGGCCGATTTCCTCTGTCTATAATGCAGGAAATCACTGAACAGTGACCAGGAGCAGGAATCCTGATTCCCTTTCTCGTTAATGCAGGGATTCACTGGATGGTGATCAAGAACAGGAATCCTGCCAAATTTTTCTCTCCGTAATGCAGGGAATCAATGGACTGTGATCAGGAGCAGGAATTCTGAATTCCTCTCTCTATAATGCAGGGATTCAGTGGAGAGTGATCACATGTAGTAATCCTGGAAAATTTCCTCTTTCTGTCATGCAGGGTTTCAGTGATCAGGGGCAGGAATCCTGCTGATTTCCTGTCTCTATGATGCAGGGAATCACTAGTCAGTGATTAGGGGCAGGAATTCTGGCTGATCTCCTCTCTCTATAATGCAGAGATTCACTGGACAGTGATCAGGAGCATGAATCCTGGCTGATTTCCTCTCTCTATAATGCAAAGCTTCACTGGACAGTGATCAGGAGCAATAATTCTGGCTGCTTTCCTCGCTCTATAATGCCAGGATTCGCATGAAAGTGATCAGGAGCAGGAATCCTGGCTGGATTCCTCTCTCTGTAATGCAGGGAGTCACTGGACAGTGATAAGGTGCAGAACCTCTGGCTGATTTACTCTCTCGGTAATGCAGGAATTAAATGAACAATGATCAGCAGAAGGAATACAGGCTGATTTCCTCTCTCTGTACTGCTGGGAATCACTGGACAGAAATCAGTACAACAGATTCTGGTTGATTTCGTCTCTATATATAATGCAGGGATTCACTGGATAGCGATCAAAAGCAGGAATCCCAGCTCCTTTCCTCTTTCTATAATGGAGGGATTCACTGGACAATGATCAGGTTCAGGAATTCTTGCTGAATTCCTCTCTCTATAATGCAGTGATTAACAGGACAGTAATCAGGAGCAGGAATCCTGACAGATTTGCTATCCCTGTAATGCATGGAATATCTCTCTATATTGCAGGGATTCACTGGACAATGATCAGGTTCAGGAATGCTCACGGAATGATTCTCTGTATAATGCAGGGATTCACTGGACAGTGATCAGGAGCAGGAAACTTGGATGATTTCCTCTCTCTATAATGCAGGGATTGACTGGATAGTGATCATGAGCAGGAATCCTGCGTGAGTTACTCTCCCTCTAATGCAGGGATTCACTGGACAGTAAGCTGCAGCCAGAATATTGGATCATTTTCTCTCTCTGTAATGCTGTCATTCACTGGACAGTGATGTGGAGCACGAATCCTGGCTGATTTCCTCTCTCTTTTATGCAGGGATTCAATGGATAGTGATCATGAGCAATAATACTGGCTGAGTTCCTCTCTCTCTAATGCAGGGATTCACTGGATAGTGATCAGGAGCAGGAATCCTAGCTCCATTGATCATTCTATAATGCAGCGATTCACTGGACAGTGATCAGGTGCAGGAATTCTTGCTGGATTCCACTATCTATAATGCTGGGATTAAACGGACAGTGATCAGGAGCAGGAATCCTGACTGAATTCCTCTATCTATAATGCATGGAATGACTGGAATGTGATCAGGAGAATGAATCCTGTCTGCTTCCCTCTCTCTATAATATAAGGTTTCATGGGACAGTGATCAGGGGCAGGAATCCTGGCCGATTTCCTCTCTCTATAATGAAGGGATTCACTGGACAATCATCTGCAGCAGGAATATTAGATCAATTGATCTCTCTGTAATGCTGTGATTCCCTGGACAGTGACCTGGAGCAGTAATCCTGGCTGATTATCTCTGTCTTTAATGCAGTGATTCACTGGACAGTGAACAGGAGCAGAAATCCTAGCTCCATTCCTCTGTCTATAATGCATGATTTCACTGGACAATGATTGGGAGCAGGAATTCGTGCTGAATCCTCTCTCTCTAATTCAGGGATTCACTGGACAGTGATCCGCAGCCAGAATATTGGATCATTTCCTCTCTCTGTAATGCTGTGATACACTGGACAGTGATCTGGAGCACGAATCCTGGCTGATTTCCTCTCTCTATAATGCAGGGATTCAATGCTTAGTGATCATGAGCAGGAATACTGGCTGAGTTTCTCTCTTTCTAATGCAGGGATTCACTAGACAGTGATCAGGAGTAGGAATAATGGATAATTTCCTCTCTCTATGATGCAAGGATTCACTGGACAGCGATCAGGAGCAGGAATATTAACGCCTTTCCTCTGTCTATAATGCATGGTTTCACTGGAAAATGATCGGGAGCAGGAATTCGTGCTGAATTCCTCTCTCTAATGTGCAGGGATGAACTGGACTTTGATCATGAGCGGGAATACTGACTGATTTCCTCTCTGTATAATGCAGGGATTCACGGAGAGTGATCAGCAGCAGGAAACCTGTTTGATTTCCTCCATCTGTAATGCAGAGAATCACTGGACAGCGATCAGGAAGAGAAATGCTAGTTGCTTTCCTCTCTCTATAATGCAAAGAATTCACAGGACAGTGATCAGGGACAGGAGTCCTGGATGATTTACTCACTCTCTAATGCAGGGATTCACTGGAGAGTGATCTGCAGCCAGAATATTGGATGATTTCCTCTCTCTGTAATGCTGTCATTCACCGGACAGTGAACTGGAGCACGAATCCTGGCTGATTTCCTCTCTCTATAATGCAGGTAATCAATGGATAGTGATCATGACCAGGAATACTGGCTGAGTTCCTCTCTCTCTAATGCAGGAATTCACTAGATAGTGATCAGGAGTAGGAATAATGGCTGATTTCCTCTCTTATAATGCAGGGATTCACTGGATAGTGATCAGGACAAGGAATCCTAGCTGCGTTCCTCCTTCTATAATGCAGGGATTCAGCTGACAATCATCAGGAGCAGGAATCCTTGCTGAATTCCTCACTCTATAATGCAGGGATTCACTGGACAGTGATCAGGAGCATGAATCCTGGATGACTTACACTCTCTCTCTCTAATGCAGGGTTTCACTGGACAGTGATCAGCAGCCAGAATATTGGATCATTTCATCTCTCTGTCATGCTGTGATTCACTGGACAGTGATCTGGAGCACGAATCCTGGCTGATTTCCTCTCTCTATAATGGAGGGAATCAATGGATAGTGAACATGAGCAGGAATACTGGCTGAGTTCCTCTCTCTCTAATGCAGGGGTTCACTAGACACTGATCAGGAGTAGGAATTCGTGCAGATTTCCTCTCTCTATAATGCAGGGATTCACTGGATAGTGATCAGGACCAGGAATCCTAGCTGCGTTCCTCTTTCCATAATGCAGGGATTCACTGGACAGTGATCAGGAGCAGAAATACTGGCTGATCTCCTCTCTCTATAATGCAGGGATTCACTGGACAATGATCTGCAGCAGGAATACTGGATCAATTCCTCTCTCTGTAATGCTGTGAATGACTTGACAGTGATGTGGAGCACGAATACTGGCTGATTTCCTCTCTCTATAATGCAGAGATTCACTGGACAATGATCGGGAGCAGGAATCCGTGCTGAATTCCTCTCTCTATAATGCAGGGATTGACTGGATAGTGATCATGAGCAGGAATCCTGGGTGAGTTACTCTCTCAACAATGCAGGGATTCACTAGACAGTGATCAGGAGTAGGAATAATGGCTGATTTCATCTCTCTGTAATGCAGGGATTCAATGGATAGTGATCATGTGCAGTAATACTGGCTGAGTTCCTCTCTCTATAATGCAGGGATTCACTGGTTAGTGATCAATAGCAGGAATCCTAGCTCCCTTGCTCTTACTATAATGCAGCGATTCACTGGACAGTGATCAGGAGCAGGAATCCTGACTGATTTCCTCTCTCTATAATGCATGGAATGACTGGACTGTGATCAGGAGAATGAATCCTGCCTGATTGCCTCTCTCTATAATATAATGTTTCATGGGACAGCGATCAGGGGCTGGAATCCTGGCCGATTTCCTCACTCTATAATGCAGGGATTCACTGGATAGTGATCATGAGCAGGAATGTTGGGTGTGTTACTCTCTCTCTAATGCAGGGATTCACTGGACAGTGATCTGCAGCCAGAATTTGGATCATTTCCTCTCTCTGTAATGCTGTCATTCACTGGACAGTGATGTGGAGCACGAATCCTGGCTGATTTCCTCTCTCTATAATGCAGGGATTCAATGGATATTGATCATGGGCAATAATACTGGCTGAGTTCCTCTCTCTCTAATGCAGGGATTAACTAGGCAGTGATCAGGAGTAGGAATAATGGCTGATTTCCTCTCTCTGTAATGCATGGATTCACTGGATAGTGATCAGGAGCAGGAATCCTAGCTCCGTTGCTCTTTCTATAAAGCAGTGATTCACTGGACTGTGATCAGGTGCAGGAATTCTTGCTGAATTCCTCTATCTATAATGCTGGGATTAAATGGACAGTGATCAGTAGCAGGAAACCTGACTGATTTCCTCTCTCTGTAATGCATGGAATGACTGGACTGTGATCAGGAGAATGAATCCTGTCTGATTGCCTATCTCTACAATATAAGGTTTCATGGGACAGTGATCAGTGGCAGGAATCCTGGCCGATATCCTCTCTCTATAATGCCGGGATGCACTGGACAATGATCTGCAACAGGAATACTAGATCAATTGCTCTCTCTGTAAAGCTGTGTATCCCTGGACAGTGACCTGGAGCATTAATCCTGGCTGATTATCTCTGTCTATAATGCAGTGATTCACTGGAGTGTGATCAGGAGCAGGAATTCTAGCTCCTTTCCTCTGTCTATAATGCATGGTTTCACTGGACAATGCTTGGGAGCAGGAATTCGTGCTGAATTCCTCTCTCTATAATTCTCTATATAATGCAGGGATTCACTGGATAGTGATGAGGACCAGGAATCCTAGCTTCATTCCTCTTTCTATAATGCAGGGATTCACTGGACAATCATCAGGAGCAGGAATTCTTGCTGAATTCCTCTCTCTATAATGCAGGGATTCACTGGACAGTGATCAAGTGCAGGAATCCTGCATGATTTCCTCTCTCTATAATGCAGGGATTAACTGGACAGTGATCATGAGCGGGAATCCTGACTGATTTCCTCTCTCTATAATGCAGGGATTCACAGACATTGATCAGCAGCAGGAAACCTGGATGATTTCCTCCCTCTGTAATGCAGCGAATCGCTGGACAGCGATCAGAAACAGAAATGATAGTTGCTTTCCTCTCTCTATAATGCAAAGAATTCACAGGACAGTGATCAGGGGCAGGAATCCTGGCTGAATTCCTCTCTCTATAATGCAGGGATTCAATGGATAGTGATCATGAGCTGGGATACTGGCTGAGTTCCTCTCTCCCTAATGCAGGGATTCACTAGACAGTTATCAGGAGTAGGAATAATGGCTGAATTCCACTCTCTGTAATGCAGGGATTCACTGGATAGCGATCAGGACCAGGAATCCTAGCTGCGTTCCTCTTTCTATAATGCAAGGATTCACTGGACAATCATCAGGAGCAGGAATTCTTGCTGAATTCCTCACTCTATAATGCAGGGAATCACTGGACAGTGATCAGGAGATCGAATCCTGGATGATATCCTCTCTCTCTAATGGAGGGATTCACTGGACCGAGATCCACTGCCAGAATATTGGATCATTTCCTCTCTCTGTAATGCTGTGATTCACTGGACAGTGATCTGCAGCACGAATCCTGGCTGATTTCCTCTCTCTATAATGCAGGGATTCAATGCTTAGTGATCATGAGCAGGAATACTGGCTGAGTTCCTCTCTCTCTAATGCAGGGATTCACTAGACAGTGATCAGGAGTAGAAATAATGGCTAATTTCCTCTCTCTATAATGCAAGGATTCACTGGACAGCGATCAGGAGCAGGAATCTTAGCTCCTTTCCTCTGTCTATAATGCATGGTTTCACTGGAAAATGATCGGGAGCAGGAATTCGTGCTGATTTCCTCTCTCTATAATGCAGGTAATCAATGGATAGCGATCATCACCAGGAATACTGGCTGAGTTCCTCTCTCTCTAATGCAGGAATTCACTAGATAGTGATCAGGAGTAGGAATAATGGCTGATTTCCTCTCTTATAATGCAGGGATTCACTGGATAGTGATCAGGACAAGGAATCCTAGCTGCGTTCCTCCTTCTATAATGCAGGGATTCAGCTGACAATCATCAGGAGCAGGAATCCTTGCTGAATTCCTCACTCTATAATGCAGGGATTCACTGGACAGTGATCAGGAGCATGAATCCTGGATGACTTACACTCTCTCTCTCTAATGCAGGGTTTCACTGGACAGTGATCAGCAGCCAGAATATTGGATCATTTCATCTCTCTGTCATGCTGTGATTCACTGGACAGTGATCTGGAGCACGAATCCTGGCTGATTTCCTCTCTCTATAATGGAGGGAATCAATGGATAGTGAACATGAGCAGGAATACTGGCTGAGTTCCTCTCTCTCTAATGCAGGGGTTCACTAGACACTGATCAGGAGTAGGAATTCGTGCAGATTTCCTCTCTCTATAATGCAGGGATTCACTGGATAGTGATCAGGACCAGGAATCCTAGCTGCGTTCCTCTTTCCATAATGCAGGGATTCACTGGACAGTGATCAGGAGCAGAAATACTGGCTGATCTCCTCTCTCTATAATGCAGGGATTCACTGGACAATGATCTGCAGCAGGAATACTGGATCAATTCCTCTCTCTGTAATGCTGTGAATGACTTGACAGTGATGTGGAGCACGAATACTGGCTGATTTCCTCTCTCTATAATGCAGAGATTCACTGGACAATGATCGGGAGCAGGAATCCGTGCTGAATTCCTCTCTCTATAATGCAGGGATTGACTGGATAGTGATCATGAGCAGGAATCCTGGGTGAGTTACTCTCTCAACAATGCAGGGATTCACTAGACAGTGATCAGGAGTAGGAATAATGGCTGATTTCATCTCTCTGTAATGCAGGGATTCAATGGATAGTGATCATGTGCAGTAATACTGGCTGAGTTCCTCTCTCTATAATGCAGGGATTCACTGGTTAGTGATCAATAGCAGGAATCCTAGCTCCCTTGCTCTTACTATAATGCAGCGATTCACTGGACAGTGATCAGGAGCAGGAATCCTGACTGATTTCCTCTCTCTATAATGCATGGAATGACTGGACTGTGATCAGGAGAATGAATCCTGCCTGATTGCCTCTCTCTATAATATAATGTTTCATGGGACAGCGATCAGGGGCTGGAATCCTGGCCGATTTCCTCACTCTATAATGCAGGGATTCACTGGATAGTGATCATGAGCAGGAATGTTGGGTGTGTTACTCTCTCTCTAATGCAGGGATTCACTGGACAGTGATCTGCAGCCAGAATTTGGATCATTTCCTCTCTCTGTAATGCTGTCATTCACTGGACAGTGATGTGGAGCACGAATCCTGGCTGATTTCCTCTCTCTATAATGCAGGGATTCAATGGATATTGATCATGGGCAATAATACTGGCTGAGTTCCTCTCTCTCTAATGCAGGGATTAACTAGGCAGTGATCAGGAGTAGGAATAATGGCTGATTTCCTCTCTCTGTAATGCATGGATTCACTGGATAGTGATCAGGAGCAGGAATCCTAGCTCCGTTGCTCTTTCTATAAAGCAGTGATTCACTGGACTGTGATCAGGTGCAGGAATTCTTGCTGAATTCCTCTATCTATAATGCTGGGATTAAATGGACAGTGATCAGTAGCAGGAAACCTGACTGATTTCCTCTCTCTGTAATGCATGGAATGACTGGACTGTGATCAGGAGAATGAATCCTGTCTGATTGCCTATCTCTACAATATAAGGTTTCATGGGACAGTGATCAGTGGCAGGAATCCTGGCCGATATCCTCTCTCTATAATGCCGGGATGCACTGGACAATGATCTGCAACAGGAATACTAGATCAATTGCTCTCTCTGTAAAGCTGTGTATCCCTGGACAGTGACCTGGAGCATTAATCCTGGCTGATTATCTCTGTCTATAATGCAGTGATTCACTGGAGTGTGATCAGGAGCAGGAATTCTAGCTCCTTTCCTCTGTCTATAATGCATGGTTTCACTGGACAATGCTTGGGAGCAGGAATTCGTGCTGAATTCCTCTCTCTATAATTCTCTATATAATGCAGGAATTCACTGGATAGTGATGAGGACCAGGAATCCTAGCTTCATTCCTCTTTCTATAATGCAGGGATTCACTGGACAATCATCAGGAGCAGGAATTCTTGCTGAATTCCTCTCTCTATAATGCAGGGATTCACTGGACAGTGATCAAGTGCAGGAATCCTGCATGATTTCCTCTCTCTATAATGCAGGGATTAACTGGACAGTGATCATGAGCGGGAATCCTGACTGATTTCCTCTCTCTATAATGCAGGGATTCACAGACATTGATCAGCAGCAGGAAACCTGGATGATTTCCTCCCTCTGTAATGCAGCGAATCGCTGGACAGCGATCAGAAACAGAAATGATAGTTGCTTTCCTCTCTCTATAATGCAAAGAATTCACAGGACAGTGATCAGGGGCAGGAATCCTGGCTGAATTCCTCTCTCTATAATGCAGGGATTCAATGGATAGTGATCATGAGCTGGGATACTGGCTGAGTTCCTCTCTCCCTAATGCAGGGATTCACTAGACAGTTATCAGGAGTAGGAATAATGGCTGAATTCCACTCTCTGTAATGCAGGGATTCACTGGATAGCGATCAGGACCAGGAATCCTAGCTGCGTTCCTCTTTCTATAATGCAAGGATTCACTGGACAATCATCAGGAGCAGGAATTCTTGCTGAATTCCTCACTCTATAATGCAGGGAATAACTGGACAGTGATCAGGAGATCGAATCCTGGATGATATCCTCTCTCTCTAATGGAGGGATTCACTGGACCGAGATCCACTGCCAGAATATTGGATCATTTCCTCTCTCTGTAATGCTGTGATTCACTGGACAGTGATCTGCAGCACGAATCCTGGCTGATTTCCTCTCTCTATAATGCAGGGATTCAATGCTTAGTGATCATGAGCAGGAATACTGGCTGAGTTCCTCTCTCTCTAATGCAGGGATTCACTAGACAGTGATCAGGAGTAGAAATAATGGCTAATTTCCTCTCTCTATAATGCAAGGATTCACTGGACAGCGATCAGGAGCAGGAATCTTAGCTCCTTTCCTCTGTCTATAATGCATGGTTTCACTGGAAAATGATCGGGAGCAGGAATTCGTGCTGATTTCCTCTCTCTATAATGCAGGTAATCAATGGATAGTGATCATGACCAGGAATACTGGCTGAGTTCCTCTCTCTCTAATGCAGGAATTCACTAGATAGTGATCAGGAGTAGGAATAATGGCTGATTTCCTCTCTTATAATGCAGGGATTCACTGGATAGTGATCAGGACAAGGAATCCTAGCTGCGTTCCTCCTTCTATAATGCAGGGATTCAGCTGACAATCATCAGGAGCAGGAATCCTTGCTGAATTCCTCACTCTATAATGCAGGGATTCACTGGACAATGATCAGGAGCATGAATCCTGGATGACTTACACTCTCTCTCTCTAATGCAGGGTTTCACTGGACAGTGATCAGCAGCCAGAATATTGGATCATTTCATCTCTCTGTCATGCTGTGATTCACTGGACAGTGATCTGGAGCACGAATCCTGGCTGATTTCCTCTCTCTATAATGGAGGGAATCAATGGATAGTGAACATGAGCAGGAATACTGGCTGAGTTCCTCTCTCTCTAATGCAGGGGTTCACTAGACACTGATCAGGAGTAGGAATTCGTGCAGATTTCCTCTCTCTATAATGCAGGGATTCACTGGATAGTGATCAGGACCAGGAATCCTAGCTGCGTTCCTCTTTCCATAATGCAGGGATTCACTGGACAGTGATCAGGAGCAGAAATACTGGCTGATCTCCTCTCTCTATAATGCAGGGATTCACTGGACAATGATCTGCAGCAGGAATACTGGATCAATTCCTCTCTCTGTAATGCTGTGAATGACTTGACAGTGATGTGGAGCACGAATACTGGCTGATTTCCTCTCTCTATAATGCAGAGATTCACTGGACAATGATCGGGAGCAGGAATTCGTGCTGAATTCCTCTCTCTATAATGCAGGGATTGACTGGATAGTGATCATGAGCAGGAATCCTGGGTGAGTTACTCTCTCAACAATGCAGGGATTCACTAGACAGTGATCAGGAGTAGGAATAATGGCTGATTTCATCTCTCTGTAATGCAGGGATTCAATGGATAGTGATCATGTGCAGTAATACTGGCTGAGTTCCTCTCTCTATAATGCAGGGATTCACTGGTTAGTGATCAATAGCAGGAATCCTAGCTCCCTTGCTCTTACTATAATGCAGCGATTCACTGGACAGTGATCAGGAGCAGGAATCCTGACTGATTTCCTCTCTCTATAATGCATGGAATGACTGGACTGTGATCAGGAGAATGAATCCTGCCTGACTGCCTCTCTCTATAATATAATGTTTCATGGGACAGCGATCAGGGGCTGGAATCCTGGCCGATTTCCTCACTCTATAATGCAGGGATTCACTGGATAGTGATCATGAGCAGGAATGTTGGGTGTGTTACTCTCTCTCTAATGCAGGGATTCACTGGACAGTGATCTGCAGCCAGAATTTGGATCATTTCCTCTCTCTGTAATGCTGTCATTCACTGGACAGTGATGTGGAGCACGAATCCTGGCTGATTTCCTCTCTCTATAATGCAGGGATTCAATGGATATTGATCATGGGCAATAATACTGGCTGAGTTCCTCTCTCTCTAATGCAGGGATTAACTAGGCAGTGATCAGGAGTAGGAATAATGGCTGATTTCCTCTCTCTGTAATGCATGGATTCACTGGATAGTGATCAGGAGCAGGAATCCTAGCTCCGTTGCTCTTTCTATAAAGCAGTGATTCACTGGACTGTGATCAGGTGCAGGAATTCTTGCTGAATTCCTCAATCTATAATGCTGGGATTAAATGGACAGTGATCAGTAGCAGGAAACCTGACTGATTTCCTCTCTCTGTAATGCATGGAATGACTGGACTGTGATCAGGAGAATGAATCCTGTCTGATTGCCTATCTCTACAATATAAGGTTTCATGGGACAGTGATCAGTGGCAGGAATCCTGGCCGATATCCTCTCTCTATAATGCCGGGATGCACTGGACAATGATCTGCAACAGGAATACTAGATCAATTGCTCTCTCTGTAAAGCTGTGTATCCCTGGACAGTGACCTGGAGCATTAATCCTGGCTGATTATCTCTGTCTATAATGCAGTGATTCACTGGAGTGTGATCAGGAGCAGGAATTCTAGCTCCTTTCCTCTGTCTATAATGCATGGTTTCACTGGACAATGCTTGGGAGCAGGAATTCGTGCTGAATTCCTCTCTCTATAATTCTCTATATAATGCAGGGATTCACTGGATAGTGATGAGGACCAGGAATCCTAGCTTCATTCCTCTTTCTATAATGCAGGGATTCACTGGACAATCATCAGGAGCAGGAATTCTTGCTGAATTCCTCTCTCTATAATGCAGGGATTCACTGGACAGTGATCAAGTGCAGGAATCCTGCATGATTTCCTCTCTCTATAATGCAGGGATTAACTGGACAGTGATCATGAGCGGGAATCCTGACTGATTTCCTCTCTCTATAATGCAGGGATTCACAGACATTGATCAGCAGCAGGAAACCTGGATGATTTCCTCCCTCTGTAATGCAGCGAATCGCTGGACAGCGATCAGAAACAGAAATGATAGTTGCTTTCCTCTCTCTATAATGCAAAGAATTCACAGGACAGTGATCAGGGGCAGGAATCCTGGCTGAATTCCTCTCTCTATAATGCAGGGATTCAATGGATAGTGATCATGAGCTGGGATACTGGCTGAGTTCCTCTCTCCCTAATGCAGGGATTCACTAGACAGTTATCAGGAGTAGGAATAATGGCTGAATTCCACTCTCTGTAATGCAGGGATTCACTGGATAGCGATCAGGACCAGGAATCCTAGCTGCGTTCCTCTTTCTATAATGCAAGGATTCACTGGACAATCATCAGGAGCAGGAATTCTTGCTGAATTCCTCACTCTATAATGCAGGGAATCACTGGACAGTGATCAGGAGATCGAATCCTGGATGATATCCTCTCTCTCTAATGGAGGGATTCACTGGACCGAGATCCACTGCCAGAATATTGGATCATTTCCTCTCTCTGTAATGCTGTGATTCACTGGACAGTGATCTGCAGCACGAATCCTGGCTGATTTCCTCTCTCTATAATGCAGGGATTCAATGCTTAGTGATCATGAGCAGGAATACTGGCTGAGTTCCTCTCTCTCTAATGCAGGGATTCACTAGACAGTGATCAGGAGTAGAAATAATGGCTAATTTCCTCTCTCTATAATGCAAGGATTCACTGGACAGCGATCAGGAGCAGGAATCTTAGCTCCTTTCCTCTGTCTATAATGCATGGTTTCACTGGAAAATGATCGGGAGCAGGAATTCGTGCTGATTTCCTCTCTCTATAATGCAGGGATTGACTGGTCTTTCATCATGACCAGGAATACTGGCTGATTTCCTCTCTGTATAATGCTGGGATTCACGGACAGTGATCAGCAGCAGGAAACCTGGATGATTTCCTCCCTCTGTAATGCAGCGAATCGCTGGACAGCGATCAGGAACAGAAATGCTAGTTGATTCCTCTCTCTATAATGCAAAGAATTCACAGGACAGTGATCAGGAGCAGGAAACCTGGATGATTTCCTCACTCTCTAATGCAGGGATTCACTGGACAGTGATCTGCAGCCAGAATATTGGATGATATCCTCTCTCTGTAATGCTGTGATTCACTGGACAGTGATTTGGAGCACGAATCCTGGCTGATTTCCTCTCTCTATAATGCAGGGATTCACTGGATAGTGATCATGACCAGGAATACTGGCTGAGTTCCTCTCTCTATAATGCAGGGATTCACTAGACAGAGATCAGGAGTAGGAATAATGGCTGACTTCCTCTCTCTATAATGCAGGGATTCACTGGATAGTGATTGTGACCAGGAATCCAAGCTGCGCTCCTCTTTTCTATAATGCAGGGATTCACTGAACAGTGATCAAGAGCATGAATACTGGTCGATCTCCTATCTCTATAATGCAGGGATTCACTGCACAATGATCTGCAGCAGGAATACTGGATCAATTCCTCTCTCTGTAATGCTGTGATTGACTTGACAGTGATGTGGAGAACGAATCCTGGCTGATTTACTCTCTCTATAATGCAGGGATTGATTGGATAGTGATCATGAGCTGTAATACTGACTGAGTTCCTCTCTCTCTAATGCAGGGTTTCACTAGACACTGATCAGGAGTAGGAATTCGTGCAGATTTCCTCTCTATATAATGCAGGGATTCACTGGATAGTGATCAGGACCAGGAGTCCTAGCTGCGTTCCTCTTTCTATAATGCACGGATTCACTGGACAGTGATCAGGAGCATGAATACTGGCTGATCTCCTCTCTCTATAATGCAGGGATTCACTGGACAACAATCTGCAGCAGGAATACTGGATCAATTCCTCTCTCTGTAATGCTGTGATTGACTTGACAGTGATGTGGAGCACGAATCCTGGCTGATTTCCTCTCTCTATAATGCAGGGATTCACTGGACAATGATTGGGAGTAGGAATTTGTGCTTAATTCCTCTCTCAATAATGCAGGGATTGACTGGATAGTGTTCATGAGCAGGAATCCTGGGTGAGTTACTCTCTCTCTAATGCAGGGATTCACTAGACAGTGATCAAGAGTAGGAATAATGGCTGATTTCCTCTCTCTGTAATGCAGGGATTCAATGGATAGTGATCATGAGCAGTAATACTGGCTGAGTTCCTCTCTCTCTAATGCAGGGATTCACTAGACAGTGATCAGGAGTAGGAATAATGGCTGATTTCCTCTCTCTGTAATGCAGGGATTCAGTGATCAGGAGCAGGAATCCTAGCTCAGTTGCTCTTTCTATAATGCAGCGATTCACTGGACACTGAACAGGTGCAGGAATTCTTGCTGAATTGCTCTATCTATAATGCTGAGATTAACTGGACAGTGATCAGGAGCCGGAATCCTCACAGATTTCCTCTCTCTATAATGCATGGAATGACTGGACTGTGATCAGGAGAATGAATCCTGCCGGATTGCCTCTCTCTATAATATAAGGTTTCATGGGACAGTGTTCAGGGGCAGGAATCCTGGCCGATTTCCTCTCTCTATAATGCAGCAAATCACGGGCAGTGATCAGCAGTAGGAAACCTGGATGATTTCCTCCCTCTGTAAAGCAATGAATCGCTGGACAGCGATCAGGAACAGAAATGCCAGTTGCTTTCCTCTCTCTATAATGCCAAGTGATCAGGGGCAGGAATCCTGGCTGATTTCCTCTCTCTATAATGCAGGGATTCAATGGATAGTGATCATGAGCAGGGCTACTGGCTGAGTTCCTCTCAATCTAATGCAGGGATTCACTAGACAGTGATCAGGAGTAGGAATAATGGCTGATTTCCTCTCTCTATAATGCAGGGATTCACTGGATAATGATCGGGACCAGAATCCTAGCTGCGTTCCTCTTTCTATAATGCAAGGATTCACTGGACAATCATCAGGAGCAGGAATTCTTGCTGAATTCCTCAATCTATAATGCAGGGATTCACAGGACACTGATCAGGAGCAGGAATCCTAGATGATTTCCTCTCGCTCTAATGCAGGGACTCACTGGACAGTGATCTTCAGCCAGAATATTGGATCATTTCCTCTCTCTATAATGCTGTGATTGACTGGACAGTGATCTGGAGCAGGAATCCTGGCTGATTTCCACTCTATAATGCAGGGATTCAATGCTTAGTGATCATTAGCAGGAATACTGGCTGAGTTCCTCTCTCTCTAATGCAGGGATTCACTAGACAGTGATCAGGAGTAGGAATAATGGCTATTTTCCTCTCTCCATAATGCAAGGATTCACTGGACAGTGATCAGGACAAGGCATCTTAGGTCCTTTCCTCTGTCTATAATGCATGGTTTCACTGGAAAATGATCGGGAGCAGGAATTCGTGCTGAATTCCTTTCTGTATAATGCAGGATTAACTGGAAAGTGATCATGAGCGGGAATCCTGACTGATTTCCTCTCTCTATAATGCAGGGATTCACGGACAGTGATAAGAAACAGGAAACCTGGATGATTTCCTCGCTCTGTAATGCAGCGAATCGCAGGACAGTGATCAGGAACAGAAAAGCTAGTTGCTTTCCTCTCTCTATAATGCAAAGAATTCACAGGACAGTGATCAGGGGCAGGAATCCTGGCTGATTTCCTCTCTCTATTATGCAGGGATTCAATGGATAGTGATCATGAGCAGGGATACTGGCTGAGTTCCTCTCTCCCTAATGCAGGGATTCACGGGACAGTGATCAGGAGTAGGAATAATGGCTGATTTCCTCTCTCTGTAATGCAGGGATTCAATGGATAGTGAACATGAGCAGTAATACTGGCTGATTTCCTCTCTCTCTAATGCAGGGATTCACTAGACAGTGATCAGGAGTAGGGATATTGGCTGCCTTCCTCTCTCTGTAATGCAGGAATTCACTGGACAGTTATCAGGTTCAGGAATCCTAGCTCCGTTGCTCTTTCTATAATGCAGCGATTCACTGGACAATGATCAGGAGCAGGAATCCTGGATGATTTCCTCTCTCTATAATGCAGGGATTCAATGGATAGTGATCATGAGCAGGGCTACCGGCTGAGTTCCTCTCAATCTAATGCAGGAATTCACTAGACAGTGATCAGGAGTAGGAATAATGGCTGATTTCCTCTCTCTATAATGCTGGGATTCACTGGATAATGATCGGGACCAGAATCCTAGCTGCGTTCCTCTTTCTATAATGCAAGGATTCACTGGACAATCATCAGGAGCAGGAATTCATGCTGAATTCCTCAATCTATAATGCAGGGCTTCACAGGACACTGATCAGGAGCAGGAATCCTAGATGATTTCCTCTCGCTCTAATGCAAGGACTCACTGGACAGTGATCTTCAGCCAGAATATTGGATCATTTCCTCTCTCTATAATGCTGTGATTGACTGGACAGTGATCTGGAGCAGGAATCCTGGCTGATTTCCACTCTATAATGCAGGGATTCAATGCTTAGTGATCATTAGCAGGAATACTGGCTGAGTTCCTCTCTCTCTAATGCAGGGATTCACTAGACAGTGATCAGGAGTAGGAATAATGGCTATTTTCCTCTCTCCATAATGCAAGGATTCACTGGACAATGATCTGCAGCAGGAATACTGGATCAATTCCTCTCTCTGTAATGCTGTGAATGACTTGACAGTGATGTGGAGCACGAATACTGGCTGATTTCCTCTCTCTATAATGCAGAGATTCATTGGACAATGATTGGGAGCAGGAATTCGTGCTGAATTCCTCTCTCTATAATGCAGGGTTTGACTGGATAGTGATCATGAGCAGGAATCCTGGGTGAGTTACTCTCTCAACAATGCAGGGATTCACTAGACAGTGATCAGGAGTAGGAATAATGGCTGATTTCCTCTCTCTGTAATGCAGGGATTCAATGGATAGTGATCATGTGCAGTAATACTGGCTGAGTTCCTCTCTCTATAATGCAGGGATTCACTGGTTAGTGATCAATAGCAGGAATCCTAGCTCCCTTGCTCTTACTATAATGCAGCGATTCACTGGACAGTGATCAGGAGCAGGAATCCTGACTGATTTCCTCTCTCTATAATGCATGGAATGACTGGACTGTGATCCGGAGAATGAATCCTGTCTGATTGCCTCTCTCTCTAATATAATGTTTCATGGGACAGCGATCAGGGGCTGGAATCCTGGCCGATTTCCTCACTCTATAATGCAGGGATTCACTGGATAGTGATCATGAGCAGGAATGTTGGGTGTGTTACTCTCTCTCTAATGCAGGGATTCACTGGACAGTGATCTGCAGCCAGAATTTGGATCATTTCCTCTCTCTGTAATGCTGTCATTCACTGGATAGTGATGTGGAGCACGAATCCTGGCTGATTTCCTCTCTCTATAATGCAGGGATTCAATGGATATTGATCATGGGCAATAATACTGGCTGAGTTCCTCTCTCTCTAATGCAGGGATTAACTAGGCAGTGATCAGGAGTAGGAATAATGGCTGATTTCCTCTCTCTGTAATGCATGGATTCACTGGATAGTGATCAGGAGCAGGAATCCTAGCTCCGTTCCTCTTTCTATAATGCAAGGATTCAATGGACAATCATCAGGAGCAGGAATTCTTGCTGAATTCCTCAATCTATAATGCAGGGATTCCAGGACACTGATCAGGAGCAGGAATCCTAGATGATTTCCTCTCTATAATGCAGGGATTCAATGCTTAGTGATCATTAGCAGGAATACTGGCTGAGTTCTTCTCTCTCTAATGCAGGGATTCACTAGACAGTGATCAGGAGTAGGAATAATGGCTATTTTCCTCTCTCTCTAATGCAGAGATTCACTGGACAATGATCGGGAGCAGGAATTCGTGCTGAATTCCTCTCTCTATAATGCAGGGATTGACTGGATAGTGATCATGAGCAGGAATCCTGAGTGAGTTACTCTCTCAACAATGCAGCGATTCACTAGACAGTGATCAGGAGTAGGAATAATGGCTGATTTCCTCTCTCTGTAATGCATGGATTCAATGGATAGTGATCATGTGCAGTAATACTGGCTGAGTTCCTCTCTCTATAATGCAGCGATTCACTGGATAGTGATCAATAGCAGGAATCCTAGCTCCCTTGCTCTTACTATAATGCAGCGATTCACTGGACAGTGATCAGGAGCAGGAATTCTTGCTGAATTGCTCTATCTATAACGCTGAGATTAACTGGACAGTGATCAGGAGCCGGAATCCAGACAGATTTCCTCTCTCTATAATGCATGGAATGACTGGACTGTGATCAGGAGAATGAATCCTGCCGGATTGCCTCTCTCTATAATATAAGGTTTCATGGGACAGTGATCAGGGGCAGGAATCCTGGACGATTTCCTCTCTCTATAATGCAGCAAATCACGGGCAGTGATCAGCAGTAGGAAACCTGGATGATTTCCTCCCTCTGTAAAGCAATGAATCGCTGGACAGCGATCAGGAGCAGGAATCCTGACTGATTTCCTCTCTCTATAATGCATGGAATGACTGGACTGTGATCCGGAGAATGAATCCTGTCTGATTGCCTCTCTCTCTAATATAATGTTTCATGGGACAGCGATCAGGGGCTGGAATCCTGGCCGATTTCCTCACTCTATAATGCAGGGATTCACTGGATAGTGATCATGAGCAGGAATGTTGGGTGTGTTACTGTCTCTCTAATGCAGGGATTCACTGGACAGTGATCTGCAGCCAGAATTTGGATCATTTCCTCTCTCTGTAATGCTGTCATTCACTGGACAGTGATGTGGAGCACGAATCCTGGCTGATTTCCTCTCTCTATAATGCAGGGATTCAATGGATATTGATCATGGGCAATAATACTGGCTGAGTTCCTCTCTCTCTAATGCAGGGATTAACTAGGCAGTGATCAGGAGTAGGAATAATGGCTGATTTCCTCTCTCTGTAATGCATGGATTCACTGGATAGTGATCAGGAGCAGGAATCCTAGCTCCGTTGCTCTTTCTATGAAGCAGTGATTCACTGGACAGTGATCAGGTGCAGGAATTCTTGCTGAATTCCTCTATCTATAATGCTGGGATTAAATGGACAGTGATCAGTAGCAGGAAACCTGACTGATTTCCTCTCTCTGTAATGCATGGAATGACTGGACTGTGATCAGGAGAATGAATCCTGTCTGATTGCCTATCTCTATAATATAAGGTTTCATGGGACAGTGATCAGTGGCAGGAATCCTGGCCGATATCCTCTCCCTATAATGCCGGGATGCACTGGACAATGATCTGCAACAGGAATACTAGATAAATTGCTCTCTCTGTAAAGCTGTGTATCCCTGGACAGTGACCTGGAGCATTAATCCTGGCTGATTATCTCTGTCTATAATGCAGTGATTCACTGGAGAGTGATCAGGAGCAGGAATTCTAGCTCCTTTCCTCTGTCTATAATGCATGGTTTCACTGGACAATGATTGGGAGCAGGAATTCGTGCTGAATTCCTCTCTCTATAATTCTCTATATAATGCAGGGATTCACTGGATAGTGATGAGGACCAGGAATCCTAGCTTCATTCCTCTTTCTATAATGCAGGGATTCACTGGACAATCATCAGGAGCAGGAATTCTTGCTGAATTCCTCTCTCTATAATGCAAGGATTCACTGGACAGTGATCAAGTGCAGGAATCTTGCATGATTTCCTCTCTCTATAATGCAGGGATTAACTGGACAGTGATCATGAGCGGGAATCCTGACTGATTTCCTCTCTCTATAATGCAGGGATTCACAGACATTGATCAGCAGCAGGAAACCTGGATGATTTCCTCCCTCTGTAATGCAGCGAATCGCTGGACAGCGATCAGAAACAGAAATGATAGTTGCTTTCCTCTCTCTATAATGCAAAGAATTCACAGGACAGTGATCAGGGGCAGGAATCCTGGCTGAATTCCTCTCTCTATAATGCAGGGATTCAATGGATTGTGATCATGAGCTGGGATACTGGCTGAGTTCCTCTCTCCCTAATGCAGGGATTCACTAGACAGTTATCAGGAGTAGGAATAATGGCTGAATTCCACTTCTGTAATGCAGGGATTCACGGGATAGTGATCAGGACCAGGAATCCTAGCTGCGTTCCTCTTTCTATAATGCAAGGATTCACTGGACAATCATCAGGAGCAGGAATTCTTGCTGAATTCCTCACTCTATAATGCAGGGAATCACTGGACAGTGATCAGGAGATCGAATCCTGGATGATATCCCCTCTCTCTAATGCAGGGATTCACTGGACCGAGATCCACTGCCAGAATATTGGATCATTTCCTCTCTCTGTAATGCTGTGATTCACTGGACAGTGATCTGCAGCACGAATCTTGGCTGATTTCCTCTCTCTATAATGCAGGGATTCAATGGATATTGATCATGGGCAATAATACTGGCTGAGTTCCTCTCTCGCTAATGCAGGGATTAACTAGGCAGTGATCAGGAGTAGGAATAATGCCTGATTTCCTCTCTCTGTAATGCATGGATTCACTGGATAGTGATCAGGAGCAGGAATCCTAGCTCCGTTCCTCTTTCTATAATGCAAGGATTCACTGGACAATCATCAGGAGCAGGTATTCTTGCTGAATTCCTCAATCTATAATGCAGGGATTCACAGGACACTGATCAGGAGCAGGAATCCTAGATGATTTCCTCTCGCTCTAATGCAGGGACTCACTGGACAGTGATCTTCAGCCAGAATATTGGATCATTTCCTCTCTCTATAATGCCGTGATTGACTGGACAGTGATCTGGAGCAGGAATCCTGGCTGATTTCCACTCTATAATGCAGGGATTCAATGCTTAGTGATCATTAGCAGGAATACTGGCTGAGTTCCTCTCTCTCTAATGCAGGGATTCACTAGACAGTGATCAGGAGTAGGAATAATGGCTATTTTCCTCTCTCCATAAAGCAGGGATTCACTGGACAATTATCTGCAGCAGGAATACTGGATCAATTCCTCTCTCTGTAATGCTGTGAATGACTTGACAGTGATGTGGAGCACGAATACTGGCTGATTTCCTCTCTCTATAATGCAGAGATTCACTGGACAATGATCGGGAGCAGGAATTCGTGCTGAATTTTTCTCTCTATAATGCAGGGTTTGACTGGATAGTGATCATGAGCAGGAATCCTGGGTGAGTTACTCTCTCAACAATGCAGGGATTCACTAGACAGTGATCAGGAGTAGGAATAATGGCTGATTTCCTCTCTCTGTAATGCAGGGATTCAATGGATAGTGATCATGTGCGGTAATACTGGCTGAGTTCCTCTCTCTATAATGCAGGGATTCACTGGTTAGTGATCAATAGCAGGAATCCTAGCTCCCTTGCTCTTACTATAATGCAGCGATTCACTGGACAGTGATCAGGAGCAGGAATCCTGACTGATTTCCTCTCTCTATAATGCATGGAATGACTGGACTGTGATCAGGAGAATGAATCCTGCCTGATTGCCTCTCTCTATAATATAATGTTTCATGGGACAGCGATCAGGGGCTGGAATCCTGGCCGATTTCCTCACTCTATAATGCAGGGATTCACTGGATAGTGATCATGAGCAGGAATGTTGGGTGTGTTACTCTCTCTCTAATGCAGGGATTCACTGGACAGTGATCTGCAGCCAGAATTTGGATCATTTCCTCTCTCTGTAATGCTGTCATTCACTGGACAGTGATGTGGAGCACGAATCCTGACTGATTTCCTCTCTCTATAATGCAGGGATTCAATGGATATTGATCATGGGCAATAATACTGGCTGAGTTCCTCTCTCGCTAATGCAGGGATTAACTAGGCAGTGATCAGGAGTAGGAATAATGGCTGATTTCCTCTCTCTGTAATGCATGGATTCACTGGATAGTGATCAGGAGCAGGAATCCTAGCTCCGTTCCTCTTTCTATAATGCAAGGATTCACTGGACAATCATCAGGAGCAGGAATTCTTGCTGAATTCCTCAATCTATAATGCAGGGATTCACAGGACACTGATCAGGAGCAGGAATCCTAGATGATTTCCTCTCGCTCTAATGCAGGGACTCACTGGACAGTGATCTTCAGCCAGAATATTGGATCATTTCCTCTCTCTATAATGCTGTGATTGACTGGACAGTGATCTGGAGCAGGAATCCTGGCTGATTTCCACTCTATAATGCAGGGATTCAATGCTTAGTGATCATTAGCAGGAATACTGGCTGAGTTCCTCTCTCTCTAATGCAGGGATTCACTAGACAGTGATCAGGAGTAGGAATAATGGCTATTTTCCTCTCTCCATAATGCAAGGATTCACTGGACAGTGATCAGGACAAGGCATCTTAGGTCCTTTCCTCTGTCTATAATGCATGGTTTCACTGGAAAATGATCGGGAGCAGGAATTCATGCTGAATTCCTTTCTGTATAATGCAGGATTAACTGGAAAGTGATCATGAGCGGGAATCCTGACTGATTTCCTCTCTCTATAATGCAGGGATTCACGGACAGTGATAAGAAACAGGAAACCTGGATGATTTCCTCGCTCTGTAATGCAGCGAATCGCAGGACAGTGATCAGGAACAGAAAAGCTAGTTGCTTTCCTCTCTCTATAATGCAAAGAATTCACAGGACAGTGATCAGGGGCAGGAATCCTGGCTGATTTCCTCTCTCTATTATGCAGGGATTCAATGGATAGTGATCATGAGCAGGGATACTGGCTGAGTTCCTCTCTCCCTAATGCAGGGATTCACGGGACAGTGATCAGGAGTAGGAATAATGGCTGATTTCCTCTCTCTGTAATGCAGGGATTCAATGGATAGTGAACATGAGCAGTAATACTGGCTGATTTCCTCTCTCTCTAATGCAGGGATTCACTAGAGATTGATCAGGAGTAGGGATATTGGCTGCCTTCCTCTCTCTGTAATGCAGGGATTCACTGGATAGTTATCGGGATCAGGAATCCACCTCCATTGCTCTTTCTATAATGCAGCGATTCACTGGACAGTGATCAGGAGCAGGAATCCTGGATGATTTCCTCTCTCTATAATGCAGGGATTCAATGGATAGTGATCATGAGCAGGGCTACTGGCTGAGTTCCTCTCAATCTAATGCAGGGATTCACTAGACAGTGATCAGGAGTAGGAATAATGGCTCATTTCTTCTCTGTATATTGCAGTGATTCACTGGATAATGATCGGGACCAGAATCCTAGCTGCGTTCCTCTTTCTATAATGCAAGGATTCACTGGACAATCATCAGGAGCAGGAATTCCTGCTGAATTCCTCAATCTATAATGCAGGGATTCACAGGACACTGATCAGGAGCAGGAATCCTAGATGATTTCCTCTCGCTCTAATGCAGGGACTCACTGGACAGTGATCTTCAGCCAGAATATTGGATCATTTCCTCTCTCTATAATGCTGTGATTGACTGCACAGTGATCTGGAGCAGGAATCCTGGATGATTTCCACTCTATAATGCAGGGATTCAATGCTTAGTGATCATTAGCAGGAATACTGGCTGAGTTCCTCTCTCTCTAATGCAGGGATTCACTAGACAGTGATCAGGAGTAGGAATAATGGCTATTTTCCTCTCTCCATAATGCCAGGATTCACTGGACAGTGATCAGGACAAGGCATCTTAGCTCCTTACCTCTTTCTATAATGCATGGTTTCACTGGAAAATGATCGGGAGCAGGAATTCGTGCTGAATTCCTTTCTGTATAATGCAGGATTAACTGGAAAGTGATCATGAGTGGGAATCCTGACTGATTTCCTCTCTCTATTATGCAGGGATTCAATGGATAGTGATCATGAGCAGGGATACTGGCTGAGTTCCTCTCTCCTTAATGCAGGGATTCACGGGACAGTGATCAGGAGTAGGAATAATGGCTGATTTCCTCTCTCTGTAATGCAGGGATTCAATGGATAGTGAACATGAGCAGTAATACTGGCTGATTTCCTCTCTCTCTAATGCAGGGATTCACTAGACAGTGATCAGGAGTAGGGATATTGGCTGCCTTCCTCTCTCTGTAATGCAGGGATTCACTGGATAGTTATCGGGATCAGGAATCCTAGCTCCATTGCTCTTTCTATAATGCAGCGATTCACTGGACAGTGATCAGGAGCAGGAATCCTGGATGATTTCCTCTCTCTATAATGCAGGGATTCAATGGATAGTGATCATGAGCAGGGCTACTGGCTGAGTTCCTCTCAATCTAATGCAGGGATTCACTAGACAGTGATCAGGAGTAGGAATAATGGCTCATTTCCTCTCTGTATAATGTAGTGATTCACTGGATAATGATCGGGACCAGAATTCTAGCTGCGTTCCTCTTTCTATAATGCAAGGATTCACTGGACAATCATCAGGAGCAGGAATTCCTGCTGAATTCCTCAATCTATAATGCAGGGATTCACAGGACACTGATCAGGAGCAGGAATCCTAGATGATTTCCTCTCGCTCTAATGCAGGGACTCACTGGACAGTGATTTTCAGCCAGAATATTGGATCATTTCCTCTCTCTATAATGCTGTGATTGACTGCACAGTGATCTGGAGCAGGAATCCTGGATGATTTCCACTCTATAATGCAGGGATTCAATGCTTAGTGATCATTAGCAGGAATACTGGCTGAGTTCCTCTCTCTCTAATGCAGGGATTCACTAGACAGTGATCAGGAGTAGGAATAATGGCTATTTTCCTCTCTCCATAATGCAAGGATTCACTGGACAGTGATCAGGACAAGGCATCTTAGCTCCTTACCTCTTTCTATAATGCATGGTTTCACTGGAAAATGATCGGGAGCAGGAATTCGTGCTGAATTCCTTTCTGTATAATGCAGGATTAACTGGAAAGTGATCATGAGCGGGAATCCTAACTGATTTCCTCTCTCTATAATGCAGGGATTCACGGACAGTGATAAGAAACAGGAAACCTGGATGATTTCCTCGCTCTGTAATGCAGCGAATCGCAGGACAGTGTTCCGGAACAGAAAAGCTAGTTGCTTTCCTCTCTCTATAATGCAAATAATTCACAGGACAGTGATCAGGTGCAGGAATCCTGGCTGATTTCCTCTCTCTATTATGCAGGGATTCAATGGATAGTGATCATGAGCAGGGATACTGGCTGAGTTCCTCTCTCCCTAATGCAGGGATTCACGGGACAGTGATCAGGAGTAGGAATAATGGCTGATTTCCTCTCTCTGTAATGCAGGGATTCAATGGATAGTGAACATGAGCAGTAATACTGGCTGATTTCCTCTCTCTCTAATGCAGGGATTCACTAGACAGTGATCAGGAGTAGGGATATTGGCTGCCTTCCTCTCTCTGTAATGCAGGGATTCACTGGATAGTTATCAGGATCAGGAATCCTAGCTCCGTTGCTCTTTCTATAATGCAGTGATTCACTGGACAGTGATCAGGAGCAGGAATCCTGACCGATTTCCTCTCTCTATAATGCATTGAATGACTGGACTGTGATGAGGAGAATGAATCCTGCCTGATTGCGTCTCTCTATAATATAAGTTTTCATGGGGCAGTGATCACAGGCAGGAATCCTGGCCGATTACCTCTCTCTATAATGCAGGGATTCACTGGACAATGATCTGCAGCAAGAATACTAGATCAATTGCTCTCTCTGCAATGCTGTGATTCCCGGGACAGTGACCTGGAGCAGTAATCCTGGCTGATTATCTCTGTCTATAATGCAGTGATTCACTGGACAGTGATCAGGAGCAGGAATCCTAGCTCCTTTCCTCTGTCTATAATGCATGGTTTCACTGGACAATGATTGCGAGCAGGAATTCCTCCGGAATTCCTCTCTCCATAATGCTCTCTATAATGCAGTGGTTCACTGGATAGTGATCAGGACCAGGAATCCTAGCTGCGTTCCTCTTTCTATGATGCAGGGATTCACTGGAGAATCTTCAGGAGCAGGAAATCTTGCTGAATTCCTCTCTATAATGCAGTGATTCACTGGACAGTGATCAGGTGCAGGAATCCTGGATGATATCCTCTCTCTCTAATGCAGGGATTCACTGGACAGTGATCAGCAGCCAGAATATTGGATCATTTCCTCTCTCTGTAATGCTGTGATTCACTGGACAGTGATCTGGAGCATGAATCCTGGCTGATTTCCTCTCTCTATAATGCAGGGATTCAATGCTTAGTGATCATGAGCAGGAATACTGGCTGAGTTCCTATCTCTCTAATGCAGGGATTCACTTGACAGTGATCAGGATTAGGAATAATGGCTAATTTCCTCTCTATAATGTAAGGATTCACTGGACAGCGATCAGGAGCAGGAATCATAGCTCCTTTCCGCTGTCTATAATGCACGGTTTCACTGGAAAATGATCGGAAGCAGGAATTTGTGCTGAATTCCTCTCTCTGTAATGCAGAGATTAACTGGACTTTGATCATGAACGGGAATCCTGACTGATTTCCTCTCTGTATAATGCAGGGATTCACGGACAGTGAACAGAATCTGGAAATCTGGATGATTTCCTCCCTCTGTAATGCAGCGAATGGCTGGACAACGATCGTGAAGAGAAATGCTAGTTGCTTTCCTCTCTCTTTCATGCAAAGAATTTATAGGACAGTGACCAGGGGCAGGAATCCTGGATGATTTCCTCTCTCTATAATGCAGGGATTCACTGGATAGTGATCAGGACCAGTAATCCTAGCTGCGTTCCTCTTTTCTATAATGCTGTGATTCGCTGGACAGTGATCATGAGCATGAATACTGGTTGATCTCCTCTCTCTATAATGCAGGGTTGCACTGGACAATGATCTGCAGCAGGAATACCGGATCAATTCCTCTCTCTGTAATGCTGTGATTCACTTGACAGTGATGTAGAGCACGAATCCTGGCTGATTTCCTCTGTCTATAATGCAGGGATTGATTGGATAGTGATCATGAGCAGGAATCCTGGGTGAGTTACTCTCTCTCTAATGCAGGGATTCACTAGACACTGATCAGGAGAAGCAATAATGGTTGATTTCCTCTCTCTGTAATGCAGGGATTCACTGGATAGTGATCAGGAGCCAGAATCCAAGCTCCGTTGCTCTTTCCATAATGCAGTGATTAACTGGACAGTGATCAGGAGCAGGAATCCTGACGGATTTCTTCTCCCTGTAATGCATGGAATCACTGGTCTGTGATCACGAGAATGAATCCTGCCTGATTGCCTCTCTCTATATTATAAGGTTTCATGGGACAGTGATCAGGGGCAGGAACCCTGGCCGATTTCCTCTCTCTATAATGCAGGGATTCACTGGACAATGATCTGCAACAGGAATACTAGATCAATTGCTTTCTCTGTAATGCTGTGATTCCCGGAACAGTGACCTGGAACAGTAATCCTGGCTGATTATCTCTGTCTATAATGCAATGCTTCACTGGACAGTGATCAGGAGCAGGAATCGTAGCTCCTTTCCTCTGTCTATAATGCAAGGTTTCACTGGACAATGATTGCGAGCAGGAATTCCTGTGGAATTCCTCTCTCTATAATGCAGTGATTCACTGGACAGTGATCAGGACCAGGAATCCTAGCTGAGTTCCTCTTTCTATGATGCAGGGATTCACTGGACAATCTTCAGGAGCA
Organism: Isurus oxyrinchus; assembly: GCA_026770705.1. Taxonomy (NCBI): domain Eukaryota; kingdom Metazoa; phylum Chordata; class Chondrichthyes; order Lamniformes; family Lamnidae; genus Isurus; species Isurus oxyrinchus. Next base: position 11,757,289 of record JANJGN010000035.1, read on the forward strand.
GGAAATCTTGCTGAATTCCTCTCTATCATGCAGGGATTCACTGGACAGTGATCAGGTGCAGGAATCCTGGATGATTTCCTCTCTCTCTAATGCAGGGATTCACTGGACAGTGATCAGCAGCCAGAATATTGGATCATTTCCTCTCTCTGTAATGCTGTGATTCACTGGACAGTGATCTGGAGCATGAATCCTGGCTGATTTCATCTCTGTATAATGCAGGGATTCACTGGACATTGATCAGGAGCAGGAATCCTAGCTCCTTTCCTCTGTCTATAATGCATGGTTTCACTGGACAATGATCGGGAGCAGGAATTCGTGCTGAATTACTCTCTCTATAATGCTCTCTATAATGCAGTGATTCACTGGATAGTGATCAGGAGCAGGAATACTGGCTGATCTCCTCTCTCTATAATGCAGCGATTCACTGGACAATGATCTGCAGCAGGAATACTGGATCATTTCCTCTCTCTGTAATGCTGTGATTCACTGGACAGTGATGTGGAGCACGAATCCTGGCTGATTTCCTTTCTCTATAATGCAGGGATTCACTGGACAATGAGCGGGAGCAGGAATTTGTGCTTAATTCCTCTCTCTATAATGCAGGGATTGACTGGATAGTGATCATAAGCAGGAATCCTGGGTGAGTTACTCTCTCTCTAATGCAGGGATTAACTAGACAGTGATCAGGAGTAGGAATAATGGCTGTTTTCCTCTCTCTGTAATGCAGGGATTCACTGGATAGTGATCAGGAAGAGGAATCCAAGATGCGTTGCTCTTTCTATAATGCAGCGATTCTCTGGAAAGTGATCAGGAGCAGGATTTCTTGCTGAATTCCTCTATCTATAATGCGGGGATTAACTGGACAGTGATCAGGAGCGGGAATCCTGACTCACTTCCTCCCCCTATAATGCATGGAATCACTGGACTGTGATCAGGAGGATGAATCCTGCCTGATTGCCTCTCTCTATAATGTAGGGATACACTGGACAATGATCTGCAGCAGGAATACTGGATCAATTGCTCTCTCTGTAATGCTGTGATTCACTAGACAGTGACCTGGAGCAGTAATCCTGGCTGATTATCTCTCTCTATAATGCAGGGATTTACTGGAAAGTGATCAGGAGCAGGAATCATAGCTCCTTTCCTCTGTCTATAATGCATGGTTTCACTGGACAATGATCGGGTGCAGGAATTCGTGGAGAATTCCTCTCTCTATAATGCAGGGATTAACTGGACAGTGATCATGAGCATGAATCCTGACTGATTTCCAATCTCTATAATGCAGGGATTCACGGACAGTGATCATCAGCAGGAAACATGGATGATTTCCTCCCTCTGTAATGCAGCAAATCGCTGGACAGCGATCAGGAACAGAAATGCTAGCTGCTTTCCTCTCTCTACAATGCAAATAAATCACAGGACAGTGATGTGGAGCACGAATCCTGGCTGATTTCCTCTGTCTATAATGCAGGTATTCACTGGACAATGATCGGGAGCAGGAATTCGTGCTGAATTCCTCTCTCTACTATGCAGGGATTGACTGGACAGTGATCATGAGCTGGAATCCTGGGTGAGTTATTCTCTCTCTAATGCAGTGATTCACTAGACAGTGATCAGGAGGAGGAATAATGGCTAATTTCCTTTGTCTGTAATGCAGGGATTCACTCGATAGTGATCAGGACCAGGAATCCTAGCAGCATTCCTCTTCTATAATGCAGGCATTCACTGGACAATCATCAGGAGCAGGAATTCTTGCTGAATTCCTCTCTCTATAATGCAGGGATTCACTGGACAGTGATCATGATCAGGGATCCTGGATGATTTCCTCACTCTGTAATGCAGGAATTCACTGGACAGTGATCTGCAGCCAGAATATTGGATCAGTTCCTCTCTCTGTTATGCTGTGATTCACTGGACAGTGATCTGGAGCACGAATCCTGGCTGATTTCCTCTCTCCATATTGCAGGGATTCAATGGATAGTGATCTTGAGCAGGAATATTGGCTGAGTTCCTCTCTCTCTAATGCTGGGATTCACTAGACAGTGATCAGGAGTAGCAATAATGGTGTTTTCCTCTCTCTATAACGCAGGGATTCACTGGATATTCATCAGGAGCAGGAATCCTAGCTGCGTTCCTCTTCCTATAATGCAGGGATTCACTGAACAGTGATCAGGAGCAGGAATACTGGCTGATTTCCTCTCTCTATAATTCAGCGACTCACTGGACAATGATCTGCAGCAGGAATATTGGATCATTTCCTCTCTCTGTAATGCTGTGATTCACTGGACAGTGATGTGGAGCACTAATCATGGCTGATTTCCTCTCTCTATAATGCAGGGATTGAAGGACAGTGATCAGCAACAGGAAACCTGGATGATTTCCTCCCTCTGTAATGCAGCAAATCACTGGACAGCGATCAGGACCAGAAATGCCACCTGCTTTCCTCTCTCTATAATGCAAATAATTCACAGGACAGTGATCAGGGGCAGGAATCCTGGATGATTTCCTCTCTCTGTAATGCTGTGATTCACTGGACAGTGATCTGGAGCACTAATCATGGCTGATTTCCTCTCTCTATGATGCAGGGTTTCAATGGATACTGCTCATGAGCAGGAATACCGGCTGAGTTCCTCTCTCTCTAATGCAGGGATTCACTAGACAGTGATCAGGAGTAGGAATAATGGCTGATATCCTCTCTCTATAATGCAGGGATTCACTGGATAGTGATCAGGAGAAGGAATCTTAGGTCCTTTCCTCTGTCTATAATGCATGGTTTCACTGGACAATGATCAGGAGCAGGAATTCATGCTGAATTCCTCTCTCTATAATGCAGGGATTAACTGGACAGTGATCATGAGCAGGAATCCTGACTGATTTCCTCTCTCTATAATGCAGGGATTCACAGGACAGTGATCAGCAGCAGGAAACCTGGAGGAGTTCCTCCCTCTGTAATGCAGCAAATCGCTGACAGCGTTTGAGAACAGAAATACGAGTTGCTTTCCCCTCTCTATAATGCAAAGAATTCACAGGACAGTGATCAGGGGGCAGGAATCTTGGATGATTTCCTCTCTCTCTAATGCAGGGATTCACTGGACAGTGATCTTCAGCAAGAATATTGGAACATTTCCTCTCTCTGTAATGCTGCGTTTCACTGGATAGTGATCTGGAACACGAATCCTGGCTGATTTCCTCTCTCTATGATGCAGGGATTCACTGGACAGTGATCAGGAGCAGGAATATTGGCTGATCTCCTCTCTCTATAATGCAGGGTTTCACTGGACAATGATCTGCAGCAGGAATACTGGATCAATTCCTCTCTCTGTAATGCTGTGCTTCACTGGACAGTGATGTGGAGTACGAATCCTGGCTGATTTCCTCTCCCTATAATGCAGGGATTCACTGGACAATGTTCGGGAGCAGGAATTCGTGCTGAATTCCTCTCTCTATAAAGCGGGGATTGACTGGATAGTGATCATGAGTAGGAATCCTGGGTTAGTTACTCTCTCTCTCTCTAATGCAGGGATTCACTAGACAGTGATCAGGAGTAGGAATAATGGCTGATTTCCTCTCTCTGGTATGCAGGGATTAACTGGATGGTGATCAGGAGCAGGAATCCTAGCTCCGTTGCTTTTTCTATAATGCAGCGATTCACTGGACAGTGATCAGGAGAAGGAATTCTTGCTGACTTCCTCGATCTATAATGCTTGGATTAATTGGAAAGTGATGAGGAGAAGGAATCCTGACTGATTTCCTCTCCTTATAATGCATGGAATCACTGGACTGTGATCAGGAGAATGAATCCTGCCTGATTGCCTCTCTGTATAGTATAACGTTTCACAGGACACTGATCAGGGGCAGGAATCCTGGCTGATTTCCTCTCTCTATAATGCAGGGATTCGCTGGACAATGATCTGCAGCAGGAATACCTGATCAATTGCTCTCTCTGTAATGCTGTGATTCACTGGACACCTGGAGCAGTAATCCTGGCTGATTATCTCTATCTATAATGCAGGGATTCACTGGACAGTGATCTGCAGCCAGAATATTGGATCATTTCTTCTCTCTGTAATGCAGTGATTCATTGGACAGTGATCTGGAGCACGAATCCTGGCTGATTATCTCTCTCTATAATGCAGGGATTCAGTGGACAGTGATCAGGAGCAGGAATCCTAGCTCCTTTCCTCTGTCTATAATGCATGGTTTCACGGGACAATGATCGGGAGCAGGAATCATTGCTGATTTCCTCTCTCTATAATGCAGGGATTAAACGGACAGTGATCATGAGCGGAAATCCTGACTGATTTCCTCAATCTATAATGCAACGACTCACGGACAGTGATCAGCAGCAGGAAGCCTGGATGATTTCCTCCCTCTGTAATGCAGCAAATCGCTGGACAGCGATCAGGAACTGAAATGCTAGCTGCTTTCCTCTCTCTATAATGCAAAGAATTCACAGGACAGTGATCAGGTGCAGGAATCCTGGATGATTTCCTGTCTCTCTAATGCAGGGATTCACTGGACAGTGATCTACAGCCAGAATATTGGATCATTTCCTCTCCCTGTAATGCTGTGATTCACTTGACAGTGATCCGAACCACTAATCCTGGCTGATTTCCTCTCTCTATGATGCAGGGATTCCATGGATAGTGCTCATGAACAGGAATACTGGCTGAGTTCCTCTCTCTCTAATGCAGGGATTCCCTAGACAGTAATCAGGAGTAGGAAGAATGGCTGATTTCCTCTCTCTATAATGCAGGGATTCACTGGATAGTGATCAGGAGCAGGAATCCTCGTTCCTTTGCTTTTTCTATAATGCAGCGATTCACTGGACAGTGATCAGGAGAAGGAATTCTTGCTGACTTCCTCGATCTATAATCCTTGGATTAACTGGAAAGTGATGAGGAGAAGGAATCCTGACTGATTTCCTCTCCCTACAATGCATGGAATCACTGGACTGTGATCAGGAGAATGAATCCTGCCTGATTGCCTCTCTGTATAATATAACGTTTCACGGGACACTGATCAGGGGCAGGAATCCTGGCTGATTTCCTCTCTCTATAATGCAGGGATTCGCTGGACAATGATCTGCAGCAGGAATACCTGATCAATTGCTCTCTCTGTAATGCTGTGATTCACTGGACACCTGGAGCAGTAATCCTGGCTGATTATCTCTATCTATAATGCAGGGATTCACTGGACAGTGATCTGCAGCCAGAATATTGGATCATTTCTTCTCTCTGTAATGCAGTGACTCATTGGACAGTGATCTGGAGCACGGATCCTGGCTGATTTCCTCTCTCTATAATGCAGGGATTCAATGGATAGTGATCATGAGCAGGAATACTGGCTGAGTTCATCTCTTTCTAATGCCGGGATTAACTAGACAGTGATCAGGAGTAGGAATAATGGCTGATTTGCTCTCTCTATAATGCAGGGATTCACTGGATAGTGATCAGGAACAGGAATCCTAAGTGCGTTCCTCTTTCTATAATGCAGGGATTCACTGGACAGTGACAGGAGCAGGAATTTTTGCTGAATTCCTCTAACTATAATGCTGGGATTAACTGGTCCGTGATCAGGGGATGGAATCCTGACTGATTTCCTCTCCCTATAATGCATGAAATCACTGGACTGTGATCAGGAGAATGAATCCTGCCTGATTGCCTCTCTCTATAACATAAGTTTTCACGGGACAGTGATCAGGGGCAGGCATCCTGGCTGGTTTCCTCTCTCTATAATGCAGGGATTCACTGGACAATGATCTGCAGCAGGAATACCTGATCAATTGCTCTCTCTGTAATGCAGGGATTCACTGGACAGTGATCAGGAGCAGGAATCCTAGCTCCTTCCCTCAGTCTATAATGCATGGTTTCACGGGACAATGATCGGGAGCAGGAATCATTGCTGATTTCCTCTCTCTATAATGCAGGGATTAACCGGACAGTGATCATGAGCGGAAATCCTGACTGATTTCCTCAATCTATAATGCAGCGACTCACGGACAGTGATCAGCAGCAGGAAACCTGGATGATTACCTCCCTCTGTAATGCAGCTAATCGCTGGACAGCGATCAGGAACAGAAATGCTAGCTGCTTTCCTTTCTCTTTAATGCAAAGAATTCACAGGACAGTGATCAGGTGCAGGAATCCTGGATGATTTCCTGTCTCTCTAATGCAGGGATTCACTGGACAGTGATCTACAGCCAGAATATTGGATAATTTCCTCTCCCTGTAATGCTGTGATTCACTTGACAGTGATCCGAACCACTAATCCTGGCTGATTTCCTCTCTCTATGATGCAGGGATTCCATGGATAGTGCTCATGAACAGGAATACTGGCTGAGTTCCTCTCTCTCTAATGCAGGGATTCCCTAGACAGTAATCAGGAGTAGGAAGAATGGCTGATTTCCTCTCTCTATAATGCAGGGATTCACTGGATAGTGATCAGGAGCAGGAATCCTCGTTCCTTTGCTTTTTCTATAATGCAGCGATTCACTGGACAGTGATCAGGAGAAGGAATTCTTGCTGACTTCCTCGATCTATAATCCTTGGATTAACTGGAAAGTGATGAGGAGAAGGAATCCTGACTGATTTCCTCTCCCTACAATGCATGGAATCACTGGACTGTGATCAGGAGAATGAATCCTGCCTGATTGCCTCTCTGTATAATATAACGTTTCACGGGACACTGATCAGGGGCAGGAATCCTGGCTGATTTCCTCTCTCTATAATGCAGGGATTCGCTGGACAATGATCTGCAGCAGGAATACCTGATCAATTGCTCTCTCTGTAATGCTGTGATTCACTGGACACCTGGAGCAGTAATCCTGGCTGATTATCTCTATCTATAATGCAGGGATTCACTGGACAGTGATCTGCAGCCAGAATATTGGATCATTTCTTCTCTCTGTAATGCAGTGACTCATTGGACAGTGATCTGGAGCACGGATCCTGGCTGATTTCCTCTCTCTATAATGCAGGGATTCAATGGATAGTGATCATGAGCAGGAATACTGGCTGAGTTCATCTCTTTCTAATGCCGGGATTAACTAGACAGTGATCAGGAGTAGGAATAATGGCTGATTTGCTCTCTCTATAATGCAGGGATTCACTGGATAGTGATCAGGAACAGGAATCCTAAGTGCGTTCCTCTTTCTATAATGCAGGGATTCACTGGACAGTGACAGGAGCAGGAATTTTTGCTGAATTCCTCTAACTATAATGCTGGGATTAACTGGTCCGTGATCAGGGGATGGAATCCTGACTGATTTCCTCTCCCTATAATGCATGAAATCACTGGACTGTGATCAGGAGAATGAATCCTGCCTGATTGCCTCTCTCTATAACATAAGTTTTCACGGGACAGTGATCAGGGGCAGGCATCCTGGCTGGTTTCCTCTCTCTATAATGCAGGGATTCACTGGACAATGATCTGCAGCAGGAATACCTGATCAATTGCTCTCTCTGTAATGCAGGGATTCACTGGACAGTGATCAGGAGCAGGAATCCTAGCTCCTTCCCTCAGTCTATAATGCATGGTTTCACGGGACAATGATCGGGAGCAGGAATCATTGCTGATTTCCTCTCTCTATAATGCAGGGATTAACCGGACAGTGATCATGAGCGGAAATCCTGACTGATTTCCTCAATCTATAATGCAGCGACTCACGGACAGTGATCAGCAGCAGGAAACCTGGATGATTACCTCCCTCTGTAATGCAGCTAATCGCTGGACAGCGATCAGGAACAGAAATGCTAGCTGCTTTCCTTTCTCTTTAATGCAAAGAATTCACAGGACAGTGATCAGGGGCAGGAATCCTGGATGATTTCCTCTCTCTCTAATGCAGGGATATCACTGGCCAGTGATCTGCAGCCAGAATATTGGATGATTTCCTCTCTCTGTAATGCTGTGATTCACTTGACAGTGATGTGGAGCACGAATCCTGGCTGATTTCCTGTCTCTATAATGCAGGGATTGATGGACAGTGATCAGCAACAGGAAACCTGGATGATTTCCTCCCTCTGTAATGCAGCAAATCGCTGGACAGCGATCAGGAACTGAAATGCTAGCTGCTTTCCTCTCTTTATAATGCAAAGAATTCACAGGACAGTGATCAGGGGCAGGAATCCTGGAAGATTTCCTCTCTCTCTACTGCAGGGATTCACTGGACAGTGATCTACAGCCAGAATATTGGATCATTTCCTCTCTCTGTAATGCTGTGATTCACTGGACAGTGATCCGGAGCACTAATCCTGGCTGATTTCCTCTCTCTATGATGCAGGGATTCTATGGATAGTGCTCATGAGCAGGAATACTGGCTGAGTTCCTCTCTCTCAAATGCAGGGATTCACTAGACGGTGATCAGGAGTAGGAATAATGGCTGATTTCCTCTCTCTATAATGCGGGGATTCACTGGATAGTGATCAGGAGCAGGAGTCCTCGCTCCTTTCCTCTGTCTATAATGCATAGTTTCACTAGACAGTGATCAGGAGCAGGATTTCGTGCTGAATTCCTCTCTCTATAATGCAGGGATTAACTGGACAGTGATCATGAGCGGGAATCCTGACTGATTTCCTCTCGCTATAATGCAGGGATTCACGGAGAGTGATCAGCAGCAGGAAACCTGGATGATTTCCTCCCACTGTAATGCAGCGAATCGCTGGACAGCGATCGAGAACAGAAAAGCAAGTTGCTTTCCTCTCTCTATAATGGAAAGAATTCACAGGACAGTGATCAGGGGCAGGAATCCTGGATGATTTCCTTTCTCTATAATGCAGGGATTCAATGGATAGTGATCATGAGAAGGAATACTGGCTGAGTACCTCTCCCTCTAATGCAGGGATTAACTAGACAGTGTTCAGGAGTAGGAATAATGGCTGATTTCCTCTCTCTATAATGCAGGGATTCACTAGATAGTGATCAGGACCAGGAATCCTAGCTCCGTTCCTCTTTCTATAATGCATGGATTCACTGAACAGTGATCAGGAGCCGGAATACTGGCTGATCTCCTCTCTCTATAATGCAGGGATTCACTGGACAATGATCCGCAGCAGAAACACTGGATCCATTCCTCTCTCTGCAATGCTGTGATTCACTGGACAGTGATGTGCAGAACGAATCCTGCCTGATTTCCTTTCTCTATAATGCAGGGATTCACTGGACAATGTACAGGAGCAGGAATTCGTGCTGAATTCCTCTCTCTATAATGCAGGTATTGACTGGATAGTGATCATGAGCAGGAATCCTGGGTGAGTTACTCTCTCTCTAATGCAGGGATTCACTAGACAGTGATCAGGAGTAGGAATAATGGCTGATTTGCTCTCTCTATAATGCAGGGATTCAATGGATAGTGATCAGGAACTGGAATCCTAGCTTCGTTCCTCTTTCTATTATGCAGGGATTCACTGGACAATCATCAGGAGCTGAAATATTTGCTAATTCCTCTTTCTATAATTCAGGGATTGACTGGATAGTGATCATGAGTAGGAATCCTGGGTGAGTTACTTTCTCTCTCTAATGCAGGGATTCACTAGAAAGTGATCAGGAGTAGGAATAATGGCTGATTTCCTTTGTCTGTAATGCAGGGATTCACTGGATAGTGATCAGGACCAGGAATCCTATCTGTGTTCCTCTTTCTGTAATGCAGGGATTCACTGGACAATCATCAGGAGCAGGAGTTCTTGCTGAATTCCTCTCTCTCTAATGCAGGGATTCACTGGACAGTGATCAGGAGCAGTATTCCTGGATGATTTCCTCACTCTATAATGCAGGAATTCACTGGACAGTGATCTGCAGCCAGAATATTGAATCATTTCCTATCTCCGTTGTGCTGTGATTCACTGGACAGTAATCTGGAGCACGAATCCTGGCTGATTACCTCTCTATATATTGCAGGGATTCACTGGACAGTGATCAGGAGCAGAAATACTGGCTGCTCTCCTCTCTCTATAACGCAGGGATTAACTGGACAATGATCTGCAGCACGAATACTGGATCCATTGCTCTCTCTGTAATGCTGTGATTCACTGGACAGTGACCTGGAGCAGTAATCCTGGCTGATTATCTTTCTCTATAATGCAGGGATTCACCGGACAATGAGCTGCAGCCGGAAATATTGGATCATTTCTTCTCTCTGTAATGCAGTGATTCACTGGACAGTGATCTGGAGCATGGATCCCGGCTGATTTCCTCTCTCTATAATCTAGTGTTTCACTGGATAGTGATCAGGACCAGGAATCCTAGCTGCGTTCCTCTTTCTATAATGCAGGGATTCACTGGACAGTGACAGGAGCAGGAATTCTTGTTGAATTCCTCTATCTATAATGCTGGGATTAACCGGACAGTGATCATGAGCGGAAATCCTGACTGATTTCCTCAATCTATAATGCAGCGACTCACGGACAGTGATCAGCAGCAGGAAACCTGGATGATTACCTCCCTCTGTAATGCAGCTAATCGCTGGACAGCGATCAGGAACAGAAATGCTAGCTGCTTTCCTTTCTCTTTAATGCAAAGAATTCACAGGACAGTGATCAAGGGCAGGAATCCTGGATGATTTCCTCTCTCTCTAATGCAGGGATTTCACTGGCCAGTGATCTGCAGCCAGAATATTGGATGATTTCCTCTCTCTGTAATGCTGTGATTCACTTGACAGTGATGTGGAGCACGAATCCTGGCTGACTTCCTGTCTCTATAATGCAGGGATTGATGGACAGTGATCAGCAACAGGAAACCTGGATGATTTCCTCCCTCTGTAATGCAGCAAATCGCTGGACAGCGATCAGGAACTGAAATGCTAGCTGCTTTCCTCTCTTTATAATGCAAAGAATTCACAGGACAGTGATCAGGGGCAGGAATCCTGGAAGATTTCCTTTCTCTCTACTGCAGGGATTCACTGGACAGTGATCTACAGCCAGAATATTGGATCATTTCCTCTCTCTGTAATGCTGTGATTCACTGGACAGTGATCCGGAGCACTAATCCTGGCTGATTTCCTCTCTCTATGATGCAGGGATTCTATGGATAGTGCTCATGAGCAGGAATACTGGCTGAGTTCCTCTCTCTCAAATGCAGGGATTCACTAGACAGTGATCAGGAGTAGGAATAATGGCTGATTTCCTCTCTCTATAATGCGGGGATTCACTGGATAGTGATCAGGAGCAGGAGTCCTCGCTCCTTTCCTCTGTCTATAATGCATAGTTTCACTAGACAGTGATCAGGAGCAGGATTTCGTGCTGAATTCCTCTCTCTATAATGCAGGGATTAACTGGACAGTGATCATGAGCGGGAATCCTGACTGATTTCCTCTCGCTATAATGCAGGGATTCACGGAGAGTGATCAGCAGCAGGAAACCTGGATGATTTCCTCCCACTGTAATGCAGCGAATCGCTGGACAGCGATCGAGAACAGAAAAGCAAGTTGCTTTCCTCTCTCTATAATGGAAAGAATTCACAGGACAGTGATCAGGGGCAGGAATCCTGGATGATTTCCTTTCTCTATAATGCAGGGATTCAATGGATAGTGATCATGAGAAGGAATACTGGCTGAGTACCTCTCCCTCTAATGCAGGGATTAACTAGACAGTGTTCAGGAGTAGGAATAATGGCTGATTTCCTCTCTCTATAATGCAGGGATTCACTAGATAGTGATCAGGACCAGGAATCCTAGCTCCGTTCCTCTTTCTATAATGCATGGATTCACTGAACAGTGATCAGGAGCCGGAATACTGGCTGATCTCCTCTCTCTATAATGCAGGGATTCACTGGACAATGATCCGCAGCAGAAACACTGGATCCATTCCTCTCTCTGCAATGCTGTGATTCACTGGACAGTGATGTGCAGAACGAATCCTGCCTGATTTCCTTTCTCTATAATGCAGGGATTCACTGGACAATGTACAGGAGCAGGAATTCGTGCTGAATTCCTCTCTCTATAATGCAGGTATTGACTGGATAGTGATCATGAGCAGGAATCCTGGGTGAGTTACTCTCTCTCTAATGCAGGGATTCACTAGACAGTGATCAGGAGTAGGAATAATGGCTGATTTGCTCTCTCTATAATGCAGGGATTCAATGGATAGTGATCAGGAACTGGAATCCTAGCTTCGTTCCTCTTTCTATTATGCAGGGATTCACTGGACAATCATCAGGAGCTGAAATATTTGCTAATTCCTCTTTCTATAATTCAGGGATTGACTGGATAGTGATCATGAGTAGGAATCCTGGGTGAGTTACTTTCTCTCTCTAATGCAGGGATTCACTAGAAAGTGATCAGGAGTAGGAATAATGGCTGATTTCCTTTGTCTGTAATGCAGGGATTCACTGGATAGTGATCAGGACCAGGAATCCTATCTGTGTTCCTCTTTCTGTAATGCAGGGATTCACTGGACAATCATCAGGAGCAGGAGTTCTTGCTGAATTCCTCTCTCTCTAATGCAGGGATTCACTGGACAGTGATCAGGAGCAGTATTCCTGGATGATTTCCTCACTCTATAATGCAGGAATTCACTGGACAGTGATCTGCAGCCAGAATATTGAATCATTTCCTATCTCCGTTGTGCTGTGATTCACTGGACAGTAATCTGGAGCACGAATCCTGGCTGATTACCTCTCTATATATTGCAGGGATTCACTGGACAGTGATCAGGAGCAGAAATACTGGCTGCTCTCCTCTCTCTATAACGCAGGGATTAACTGGACAATGATCTGCAGCACGAATACTGGATCCATTGCTCTCTCTGTAATGCTGTGATTCACTGGACAGTGACCTGGAGCAGTAATCCTGGCTGATTATCTTTCTCTATAATGCAGGGATTCACCGGACAATGATCTGCAGCCGGAAATATTGGATCATTTCTTCTCTCTGTAATGCAGTGATTCACTGGACAGTGATCTGGAGCATGGATCCTGGCTGATTTCCTCTCTCTATAATCTAGTGTTTCACTGGATAGTGATCAGGACCAGGAATCCTAGCTGCGTTCCTCTTTCTATAATGCAGGGATTCACTGGACAGTGACAGGAGCAGGAATTCTTGTTGAATTCCTCTATCTATAATGCTGGGATTAACCGGACAGTGATCATGAGCGGAAATCCTGACTGATTTCCTCAATCTATAATGCAGCGACTCACGGACAGTGATCAGCAGCAGGAAACCTGGATGATTACCTCCCTCTGTAATGCAGCTAATCGCTGGACAGCGATCAGGAACAGAAATGCTAGCTGCTTTCCTTTCTCTTTAATGCAAAGAATTCACAGGACAGTGATCAAGGGCAGGAATCCTGGATGATTTCCTCTCTCTCTAATGCAGGGATATCACTGGCCAGTGATCTGCAGCCAGAATATTGGATGATTTCCTCTCTCTGTAATGCTGTGATTCACTTGACAGTGATGTGGAGCACGAATCCTGGCTGATTTCCTGTCTCTATAATGCAGGGATTGATGGACAGTGATCAGCAACAGGAAACCTGGATGATTTCCTCCCTCTGTAATGCAGCAAATCGCTGGACAGCGATCAGGAACTGAAATGCTAGCTGCTTTCCTCTCTTTATAATGCAAAGAATTCACAGGACAGTGATCAGGGGCAGGAATCCTGGAAGATTTCCTTTCTCTCTACTGCAGGGATTCACTGGACAGTGATCTACAGCCAGAATATTGGATCATTTCCTCTCTCTGTAATGCTGTGATTCACTGGACAGTGATCCGGAGCACTAATCCTGGCTGATTTCCTCTCTCTATGATGCAGGGATTCTATGGATAGTGCTCATGAGCAGGAATACTGGCTGAGTTCCTCTCTCTCAAATGCAGGGATTCACTAGACAGTGATCAGGAGTAGGAATAATGGCTGATTTCCTCTCTCTATAATGCGGGGATTCACTGGATAGTGATCAGGAGCAGGAGTCCTCGCTCCTTTCCTCTGTCTATAATGCATAGTTTCACTAGACAGTGATCAGGAGCAGGATTTCGTGCTGAATTCCTCTCTCTATAATGCAGGGATTAACTGGACAGTGATCATGAGCGGGAATCCTGACTGATTTCCTCTCGCTATAATGCAGGGATTCACGGAGAGTGATCAGCAGCAGGAAACCTGGATGATTTCCTCCCACTGTAATGCAGCGAATCGCTGGACAGCGATCGAGAACAGAAAAGCAAGTTGCTTTCCTCTCTCTATAATGGAAAGAATTCACAGGACAGTGATCAGGGGCAGGAATCCTGGATGATTTCCTTTCTCTATAGTGCAGGGATTCAATGGATAGTGATCATGAGAAGGAATACTGGCTGAGTACCTCTCCCTCTAATGCAGGGATTAACTAGACAGTGTTCAGGAGTAGGAATAATGGCTGATTTCCTCTCTCTATAATGCAGGGATTCACTAGATAGTGATCAGGACCAGGAATCCTAGCTCCGTTCCTCTTTCTATAATGCATGGATTCACTGAACAGTGATCAGGAGCCGGAGTACTGGCTGATCTCCTCTCTCTATAATGCAGGGATTCACTGGACAATGATCCGTAGCAGAAACACTGGATCCATTCCTCTCTCTGCAATGCTGTGATTCACTGGACAGTGATGTGGAGAACGAATCCTGCCTGATTTCCTTTCTCTATAATGCAGGGATTCACTGGACAATGTACAGGAGCAGGAATTCGTGCTGAATTCCTCTCTCTATAATGCAGGTATTGACTGGATAGTGATCATGAGCAGGAATCCTGGGTGAGTTACTCTCTCTCTAATGCAGGGATTCACTAGACAGTGATCAGGAGTAGGAATAATGGCTGATTTGCTCTCTCTATAATGCAGGGATTCAATGGATAGTGATCAGGAACTGGAATCCTAGCTTCGTTCCTCTTTCTATTATGCAGGGATTCACTGGACAATCATCAGGAGCTGAAATATTTGCTAATTCCCCTTTCTATAATTCAGGGATTGACTGGACAGTGATCATGAGTAGGAATCCTGGGTGAGTTACTTTCTCTCTCTAATGCAGGGATTCACTAGAAAGTGATCAGGAGTAGGAATAATGGCTGATTTCCTTTGTCTGTAATGCAGGGATTCACTGGATAGTGATCAGGACCAGGAATCCTATCTGTGTTCCTCTTTCTGTAATGCAGGGATTCACTGGACAATCATCAGGAGCAGGAGTTCTTGCTGAATTCCTCTCTCTCTAATGCAGGGATTCACTGGACAGTGATCAGGAGCAGTATTCCTGGATGATTTCCTCACTCTATAATGCAGGAATTCACTGGACAGTGATCTGCAGCCAGAATATTGAATCATTTCCTATCTCCGTTGTGCTGTGATTCACTGGACAGTAATCTGGAGCACGAATCCTGGCTGATTACCTCTCTATATATTGCAGGGATTCACTGGACAGTGATCAGGAGCAGAAATACTGGCTGCTCTCCTCTCTCTATAACGCAGGGATTAACTGGACAATGATCTGCAGCACGAATACTGGATCCATTGCTCTCTCTGTAATGCTGTGATTCACTGGACAGTGACCTGGAGCAGTAATCCTGGCTGATTATCTTTCTCTATAATGCAGGGATTCACCGGACAATGAGCTGCAGCCAGAAATATTGGATCATTTCTTCTCTCTGTAATGCAGTGATTCACTGGACAGTGATCTGGAGCATGGATCCTGGCTGATTTCCTCTCTCTATAATCTAGTGTTTCACTGGATAGTGATCAGGACCAGGAATCCTAGCTGCGTTCCTCTTTCTATAATGCAGGGATTCACTGGACAGTGACAGGAGCAGGAATTCTTGTTGAATTCCTCTATCTATAATGCTGGGATTAACTGGTCAGTGTTCAGGAGAAGGAATCCTGACTGATTTCCTCTCCCTATAATGCATGGAATCACTGGACTGTGATCAGGAGAATGAATGCGACCTGATTGCCTCTCTCTATAATATAAGGTTTCACGGGACAGTAATCAGGGGCAGGAATCCTGGCTGATTTCCTCTCTCTATAATGCAGTGGTTCACTGGACAATGATCTGCAGCAGTAATACCTGATCAATTGCTCTCTCTGTAATGCTGTGATTCACTGGACAGTGACCTGGAGCAGTAATCCTGGCTGATTATCTCTCTCTATAATGCAGGGGTTCGCTGGACAGTGATCAGGAGCAGGAATCCTAGCTCCTTTCCTCTGTCTATAATGCATGGTTTCACTGGACAATGATCGGGAGCAGGAATCATTGCTGAATTCCTCGCTCTATAATGCAGAGATTAACTGGACAGTGATCTGGAGCACGAATCCTGGCTGATTTCCTCTCTCTATGATGCAGGGATTCAATGGATAGTGCTCATCAGCAGGAATACTGGCTGAGTTCCTCTCTCTCTAATGCAGGGATTCAATAGACAGTAATCAGGATTAGGAATAATGGCTATTTTCCTCTCTCTATAATGCATGGATTCACTGGATATTGATTAGCAGCAGGAATCCTAGCTCCTTCCCGCTGTCTATAATGCATGATTACACTGGACAGTGATCAGGAGCAGGAATACGTGCTGAATTCCTCCCTCTATAATGCAGGGATTAACTGGACAGTGATCATGAGCGGGAATCCTGACTGATTTCCTCTCTCTATAATGCAGGGATTCACGGACAGTGATCAGCAGCAGGAAACTTGGATGATTCCCTCACTCTGTAATGTAGCGAATCGCTGGACAGCGATCGAGAACAGAAATGCTAGTTGCTTTCCTCTCTCTGTAATGCAAAGAATTCACAGGACAGTGATCAGGGGCAGGAATCCTGGATGACTTCCTCTCTCTCTAATGCAGGGATTCACTGGACTGTGAACTGCAGCCAGAAGATTGGATCATTTCCTCTCTCTGTAATGATGTGATTCAATGGACAGTGATCTGGAACACGAATCCTGGCTGACTTCCTCTCTCTATAATGCAGGGATTCAATGGATAGTGATCATGAGCAGGAATACTGGCTGACTTCCTCTCTTTCTAATGCAGGGATTCACTAGACAGTGTTCAGGAGTAGGAATAATGGCTGATTTCCTCTCTCTATAACGCAGGGATTCACTGGATAGTGATCAGGACCAGGAATCCTAGCTGCATTCCTCTTTCTATAATGCAGGGATTCACTGGACAGTGATCAGGGGCAGGAATACTGGCTGATCTCCTCTCTCTATATTGCAGGGATTCACTGGACAATGATTTGCAGCAGGAATACTGGATCAATTCCTCTCTCTGTAATGCTGTGATTCACTGGACAGTGATGTGGAGCACGGATCCTGCCTGATTTCCTTTCTCTATAATGCAGGGATTCACTGGACGATGATCGGGAGCAGGAATTCGTGCTGAATCCTCTCTCTATAATGCAGGTATTGACTGGATAGTGATCATGAGCAGGAATCCTGGGTGAGTTACTCTCTCTCTAATGCAGGGATTCACTAGACAGTGGTCAGGAGTAGGAATAATGGCTGATTTGCTCTCTCTATAATGCAGGGATTCACTGGATAGTGATCAGGACCAGGAATCCTGGCTGCGTTCCTCTTTCTATAATGCAGGGATTCAATGGACAATCATCAGGAGCAGGAATTCGTGCTGAATTCCTCTCTCTATAATGCAAAGAAGTCACAGAACAGTGACCAGGGGGCAGGAATCCTGGATGATTTCCTCTCTCTCTAATGCAGGGATTCAATGGGCAGTGATCTGCAGCCAGAATATTGGATCATTTCTTCTCTCTGTAATGCAGGGTTCACTGGACATTGATCTGGAGCATGAATCCTGGCTGATTTCCTCTCTCTATAATGCAGCGATTCAATGCAGAGTGATCATGAGCAGGAATACTGGCTGACTTCCTCTCTTTCTAATGCAGGGATTCACTAGACAGTGATCAGGAGTAGGAATATTGGCTGATTTCCTCTCTATATAATGCAGGGATTCACTGGATAGTGATCAGGACCAGGAATCCCAGCTACGTTCCTCTTTCTATAACGCAGGGATTCACTGGACAGAGATCAGGAGCAGACATATTGGCTGCACTCCTCTCTCTATAACGCAGGGATTCACTGGACAATGATCTGCAGCACGAATACTGGATCCATTGCTCTCTCTGCAATGCTATTACGCACTGGACAGTCATGTGGAGCACGAATCCTGGCTGATTTCCTCTCTCTATAATGCAGGGATTCACTGGAAAATGATCTGCAGTAGGAATACTGGATCAATTCCTCTCTCTGTAGTGCTGTGATTCACTGGACAGTGAAGTGGAACACGGATCCTGCCTGATTTCCTTTCTCTATAATGCAGGGATTCACTGGACAATGATCGGGAGCAGGAATTCGTGCTGAATCCTCTCTCTATAATGCAGGTATTGACTGGATAGTGATCATGAGCAGGAATCCTGGGTGAGTTACTCTCTCTCTAATGCAGGGATTCACTAGACAGTGGTCAGGAGTAGGAATAATGGCTGATTTGCTCTCTCTATAATGCAGGGATTCACTGGATAGTGATCAGGACCAGGAATCCTGGCTGCGTTCCTCTTTCTATAATGCAGGGATTCACTGGACAATCATCAGGAGCAGGAATTCGTGCTGAATTCCTCTCTCTATAATGCAAAGAAGTCACAGAACAGTGACCAGGGGGCAGGAATCCTGGATGATTTCCTCTCTCTCTAATGCAGGGATTCAATGGGCAGTGATCTGCAGCCAGAATATTGGATCATTTCTTCTCTCTGTAATGCAGGGATTCACTGGACAGTGATCTGGAGCATGAATCCTGGCTGATTTCCTCTCTCTATAATGCAGGGATTCAATGCAGAGTGATCATGAGCAGGAATACTGGCTGACTTCCTCTCTTTCTAATGCAGTGATTCACTAGACAGTGATCAGGAGTAGGAATATTGGCTGATTTCCTCTCTATATAATGCAGGGATTCACTGGATAGTGATCAGGACCAGGAATCCCAGCTACGTTTCTCTTTCTATAACGCAGGGATTCACTGGACAGTGATCAGGAGCAGAAATATTGGCTGCACTCCTCTCTCTATAACGCAGGGATTCACTGGACAATGATCTGCAGCACGAATACTGGATCCATTGCTCTCTCTGCAATGCTATTACGCACTGGACAGTCATGTGGAGCACGAATCCTGGCTGATTTCCTCTCTCTATAATGCAGGGATTCACTGGAAAATGATCTGCAGTAGGAATATTGGATCAATTCCTCTCTCTGTAGTGCTGTGATTCACTGGACAGTGATGTGGAGCACGAATCCTGGCTGATTTCCTCTCTCTATAATGCATGGATTGACTGGAAAATGATCGGGAGCAGGAATTCGTGCTGAATTCCTCTCTCTATAATGCAGTGATTGACTGGATAGTGATCATGAGTAGGAATCCTGGGTGAGTTACTCTCTCTCTAATGCAGGGATTCACTAGACAGTGATCAGGAGTAGGAATAATGGCTGATTTCCTTTGTCTGTAATGCAGGGATTCACTGGCTAGTGATCAGGACCAGGAATCCTAGTTGTGTTCCTCTTTCTATAATGCAGGGATTCACTGGACAATCATCAGGAGCAGTATACCTGGATGATTTCCTCACTCAGTAATGGAGGGATTCACTGGACAGTGATCTGCAGCCAGAATATTGGATCATTTCCTGTCTCTGTTATGCTGTGATTCACTGGACAGTCATCTGGAGCACGAATCCTGGCTGATTACCTCTCTCCATATTGCAGGGATTCAATGGATAGTGAATATGAGCAGGAATACTGGCTGAGTTCCTCTCCCTCTAATGCAGGGATTCAGTAGACAGTGATCAGGAGTCCGAATAATGGTTGATTTTCTCTCTCTACAATGCAGGGATTCACTGGATATTGATCAGGAGCAGGAATCCTAGCTGTGATCCTTTTCTATAATGCAGGGATTCACTGGACACTAATCAGGAGCAGGAATACTGGCTGATCTCCTCTCTTTATAATGCAGCGATTCACTGGACAATGATCTGCAGCAGGAATACTGGATCAATTCCTCTCTCTGTAATGGTGTGATTCACTGGACAATGATCAGGAGCAGGAATTCGTGCTGAATTCCTCTCTCTATAATGCATGTATTGACTGGATAGTGATCATGAGCAGGAATCCTGGGTTAGGTACTCTCTCTCTAATGCAGGGATTCACTAGACAGTGATCAAGAGTAGGAATAATGGCTGATTTCCTCTGTCTGTAATGCAGGGATTAACTGGATAGTGATCAGTAGCAGGAATCCTAGCTCCATTGCTCTTTCTATAATGCAGCGATTCACTGGACAGTGATCAGGAGCAGGAATTCTTGCTGAATTCCTCTATCTATAATGCGGGGATTAACTGGACAGTGATCAGGAGAAGGAATCCTGACTGATTTCCTCTCCCTATAATGCATGGAATCACTGGACTGTGATCAGGAGAATGAATCCTGCCTGATTGCCTCTCTCTATAATATAAGGTTTCACGGGACAGTGATCAGAGGCAGGAATCCTGGCTGATTTCCTCTCTCTATAATGCAGGGATTCACTGGATATTGATCAAGAGCAGGAATCCTGGCTGAGTTCCTATCTCTATAATGCAGGGATTAACTGGACAGTGATCATGAGGGGGAATCCTGACTGATTTCTTCTCTCTATAATGCAGGGATACACTGGAAAAAGATCTGCAGTAGGAATCCTGGCTCAATTCCTCTCTCTGTAATGCTGTGATTCACTGGACATGATGTGGAGCACGAATCCTGTCTGATTTCCTCTCTCTATAATGCATGGATTCACCGGACAATGATCGGGAGCAGGAATTCGTGCTGTATTCCTCTCTCTATAATGCAGGTATTAACTGGATAGTGATCATGAGCGGGAATCCTGACTGTTTTCCTCTCTCTATAATGCAGGGATTCACGGACAGTGATCAGCAGCAGGAAATCTGGATGATTTCCTCCCTCTGTAATGCAGCACATTGCTGGACAGTGATCAGGAACAGAATCGCTAGTTGCTTTCCTCTCTCTATAATGCAAAGAATTCACAGGACAGAGATCAGGTGCAGGAATCCTGGATGATTTCCTCTCTCTCTAATGTAAGTATTCACTGGACAGTGATCTGCAGCCAGAATACTGGATCATTTCCTCTCTCTGTAATGCTGTGATTCACTGGACAGTGATGAGGAGCACGAATCCTGGCTGATTTCCTCTCTGTATAATGCAGGGATTCAATGGATAGTGATCATGAGCAGTAATACTGTTTGAGTTCCTCTCTCTCTAATGCAGGGATTCACTAGACAGTGATCAGGAGTAGGAATAATGGCTGATTTCCTCTCTCTATAATGCAGGGATTCACTGGATAGTGATCAGGAGCAGGAATGCTAGCTGCGTTCCGCTTTCTATAATGCAGGAATTCACTGGACAATCATCAGGAGCAGGAATTCTTGCTGAATTCCTCTCTCTGTAATGCTGGGATTAACTGGACAGTGATCAGGAGAAGGAATCCTGACTGATTTCCTCTCCCTATAATGCATGGATTCACTGGACTGTGATCAGGAGAATGAATCCTGCCTGATTGCCTCTCTCTGTAATGTAAGGTTTCACGGGACAGTGATCAGAGGCAGGAATCCTGGCTGATTTCCTCTCTCTCTAATGTAAGTATTCACTGCACAGTGATCTGCAGCCAGAATACTGGATCATTTCCTCTCTCTGTAATGCTGTGATTCACTGGACAGTGATGTGGAGCACGAATCCTGGCTGATTTCCTCTCTCTATAATGCAGGGATTCAATGGATAGTGATCATGAGCAGTAATATTGGCTGAGTTCCTCTCTCTCTAATGCAGGGTTTCACTAGACAGTGATCAGGAATAGGAATAATGGCTGATTTCCTCTCTCCATATTGCAGGGATTCACTGGATAGCGATCAGGAGCAGGATTACTGGCTGATCTCCTCTCTCTATAATGCAGGGTTTTACCTGGACAATGATCTGCAGCACGAATACTGGATCCATTGCTCTCTCTGTAATGCTGTGATTCACTGGACAGTGACCTGGAGCAGTAATCCTGGCTGATTATCTTTCTCTATAATGCAGGGATTCACCGGAAAGTGAGCTGCAGCCAGAAATATTGGATCATTTCTTCTCTCTGTAATGCTGTGATTCACTGGACAGTGATCTGCAGCATGGATCCTGGCTGATTTCCTCTCTCTATAATGCAGAGATTCAATGGATAGTGATAATGAGCAGCAATACTGGCTGAGTTCATCTCTTTCTAATGCAGGGATTCACTAGACAGTGATCAGGAGTAGGAATAATGGCTGATTTCCTCTCTCTATAATCTAGTGTTTCACTGGATAGTGATCAGGACCAGGAATCCTAGCTGCGTTCCTCTTTCTATAATGCAGGAATTCACTGGACAGTGACAGGAGCAGGACTTCTTGCTGAATTCGTCTATCTATAATGCTGGGATTAACTGGTCAGTGTTCAGGAGAAGGAATCCTGACTGATTTCCTCTCCCTATAATGCATGGAATCACTGGACTGTGATCAGGAGAATGAATCCGACCTGATTGCCTCTCTCTATAATATAAGGTTTCAAGGGACAGTAATCAGGGGCAGGAATCCTGGCTGATTTCCTCTCTCTATAATGCAGGGATTCACTGGACAATGATCTGCAGCAGTAATACCTGATCAATTGCTCACTCTGTAATGCTGTGATTCACCGGACAGTGACCTGGAGCAGTAATCCTGGCTGATTATCTCTCTCTATAATGCAGGGATTCGCTGGACAGTGATCAGGAGCAGGAATCCTAGCTCCTTTCCTCTGTCTATAATGCATGGTTTCACTGGACAATGATCGGGAGCAGGAATCATTGCTGAATTCCTCGCTCTATAATGCAGAGATTAACTGGACAGTGATCATGAGTGGAAATCCTGACTGATTTGCTCTCTCCCTAATGCAGGGATTCACTGCACAGTGATCTGCAGCCAGAATATTGGATCATTTCCTCTCTCTGTTATGCTGTAATTCACTGGACAGTGATCTGGAGCACGAATCCTGGCTGATTTCCTCTCTCTATGATGCAGGGATTCAATGGATAGTGCTCATCAGCAGGAATACTGGTTGAGTTCCTCCCTCTCTAATGCAGGGATTCACTAGACAGTGATCAGGAGTAGGAATAATGGCTATTTTCCTCTCTCTATAATGCATGGATTCACTGGATAGTGATCAGGAGCAGGAATCCTAGCTCCTTCCCGCTGGGTATAATGCATGGTTACACTGGACAGTGATAAGGAGCAGGAATACGTGCTGAATTCCTCCCGCTATAATGCCGGGATTAACTGGACAGTGATCATGAGCGGGAATCCTGACTGATTTCCTCTCTCTATAATGCAGGGATTCACGGACAGTGATCAGCAGCAGGAAACCTGGATGATTCCCTCACTCTGTAATGTAGCGAATCGCTGGACAGCGATCGAGAACAGAAATGCTAGTTGCTTTCCTCTCTCTAAAATGCAAAGAATTCACAGGACAGTGATCAGGGGCAGGAATCCTGGATGACTTCCTCTCTCTCTAATGCAGGGATTCACTGGACTGTGATCTGCAGCCAGAAGATTGGATCATTTCCTCTCTCTGTAATGATGTGATTCAATGGACAGTGATCTGGAACACGAATCCTGGCTGACTTCCTCTCTCTATAATGCAGGGATTCAATGGATAGTGATCATGAGCAGGAATACTGGATGATTACCTCTCCCTCTAATGCAGGGATTCACTAGACAGTGTTCAGGAGTAGGAATAATGGCTGATTTCCTCTCTCTATAACGCAGGGATTCACTGGATAGTGATCAGGACCAGGAATCCTAGCTGCGTTCCTCTTTCTATAATGCAGGGATTCACTGGACAGTGATCAGGGGCAGGAATACTGGCTGATCTCCTCTCTCTATATTGCAGGGATTCACTGGACAATGATTTGCAGCAGGAATACTGGATCAATTCCTCTCTCTGTAATGCTGTGATTTACTGGACAGTGATGTGGAGCACGAATCCTGCCTGATTTCCTTTCTCTATAATGCAGGGATTCACTGGACAATGATCGGGAGCAGGAATTCGTGCTGAATCCTCTCTCTATAATGCAGGTATTGACTGGATAGTGATCATGAGCAGGAATCCTGGGTGAGTTACTCTCTCTCTAATGCAGGGATTCACTAGACAGTGATCAGGAGTAGGAATATTGGCTGATTTCCTCTCTATAATGCAAAGAAGTCACAGAACAGTGACCAGGGGGCAGGAATCCTGGATGATTTCCTCTCTCTCTAATGCAGGGATTCAATGGGCAGTGATCTGCAGCCAGAATATTGGATCATTTCTTCTCTCTGTAATGCAGGGATTCACTGGACAGTGATCTGGAGCATGAATCCTGGCTGATTTCCTCTCTCTATAATGCAGGGATTCAATGCAGAGTGATCATGAGCAGGATTACTGGCTGACTTCCTCTCTTTCTAATGCAGTGATTCACTAGACAGTGATCAGGAGTAGGAATATTGGCTGATTTCCTCTCTATATAATGCAGGGATTCACTGGATAGTGATCAGGACCAGGAATCCCAGCTGCATTCCTCTTTCTATAACGCAGGGATTCACTGGACAGTGATCAGGAGCAGAAATATTGGCTGCACTCCTCTCTCTATAACGCAGGGATTCACTGGACAATGATCTGCAGCACGAATACTGGATCCATTGCTCTCTCTGCAATGCTATTACTCACTGGACAGTGATGTGGAGCACGAATCCTGGCTGATTTCCTCTCTCTATAATGCATGGATTGACTGGACAATGATCTGGAGCAGGAATTCGTGCTGAATTCCTCTCTCTATAATGCAGTGATTGACTGGATAGTGATCATGAGTAGGAATCCTGGGTGAGTTACTCTCTCTCTAATGCAGGGATTCACTAGACAGTGATCAGGAGTAGGAAAAATGGCTGATTTCCTTTGTCTGTAATGCAGGGATTCACTGGCTAGTGATCAGGACCAGGAATCCTAGCTGCGTTCCTCTTTCTATAATGCAGGGATTCACTGGACAATCATCAGGAGCAGTAATTCTCGCTGAATTCCTCTCTCTTTAATGCAGGGATTCACTTGACAGTGATCAGGAGCAGTATACCTGGATGATTTCCTCACTCTGTAATGGAGGGATTCACTGGACAGTGATATGCAGCCAGAATATTGGATCATTTCCTCTCTCTGTTATGCTGTGATTCACTGGACAGTCATCTGGAGCACGAATCCTGCCTGATTACCTCTCTCCATATTGCTGGGATTCAATGGATAGTGAATATGAGCAGGAATACTGGCTGAGTTCCTCTCCCTCTACTGCAGGGATTCAATAGACAGTGATCAGGAGTCGGAATAATGGTTGATTTTGTCTCTCTATAATGCAGGGATTCACTGGATATTGATCAGGAGCAGGAATCCTAGCTGCGATCCTTTTCTATAACGCAGGGATTCACTGGACACTAATCAGGAGCAGGAATACTGGCTGATCTCCTCTCTTTATAATGCAGCGATTCACTGGACAATGATCTGCAGCAGGAATACTGGATCAATTCCTCTCTCTGTAATGGTGTGATTCACTGGACAATGATCAGGAGCAGGAATTCGTGCTGAATTCCTCTCTCTATAATGCATGTATTGACTGGATAGTGATCATGAGCAGAAATCCTGGGTTAGGTACTCTCTCTCTAATGCAGGGATTCACTAGACAGAGATCAAGAGTAGGAATAATGGCTGATTTCCTCAGTCTGTAATGCAGGGATTAACGGGACAGTGATCAGTAGCAGGAATCCTAGCTCCGTTGCTCTTTCTATTACGCAGCGATTCACTGGACAGTGATCAGGAGCAGGAATTCTTGCTGAATTCCCCTATCTATAATGTAGGGATTAACTGGACAGTGATCAGGAGAAGGAATCCTGACTGATTTCCTCTCCCTATAATGCATGGAATCACTGGACTGTGATCAGGAGAATGAATCCTGCCTGATTGCCTCTCTCTATAATATAAGGTTTCACGGGACAGTGATCAGAGGCAGGAATCCTGGCTGATTTCCTCTCTCTATAATGCAGGGATTCACTGGATATTGATCAAGAGCAGGAATCCTGGCTGAGTTCCTGTCTCTATAATGCACGGATTAACTGGACAGTGATCATGAGGGGGAATCCTGACTGATTTCTTCTCTCTATAATGCAGGGATTCACTGGAAAACGATCTGCAGTAGGAATCCTGGCTCGATTCCTCTCTCTGTAGTGCTGTGATTCACTGGACATGATGTGAAGCACGAATCCTGGCTGATTTCCTCACTCTATAATGCATGGATTCACCGGACAATGATCGGGAGCAGGAATTCGTGCTGTATTCCTCTCTCTATTATGCAGGTATTAACTGGATAGTGATCATGAGCGGGAATCCTGACTGTTTTCCTCTCTCTATAATGCAGGGATTCACGGACAGTGATCAGCAGCAGAAAACCTGGATGATTTCCTCGCTCTGTAATGCAGCGAATCGCTGGACAGCGATCAGGAACAGAAACGCTAGTTGCTTTCCTCTCTCTATAATGCAAAGAATTCACAGGACAGAGATCAGGTGCAGGAATCCTGGATGATTTCCTCTCTCTCTAATGCAGGGATTCAATGGATAGTGATCATGAGCAGTAATACTGTTTGAGTTCCTCTCTCTCTAATGCAGGGATTCACTAGACAGTGATCAGGAGTAGGAATAATGGCTGATTTCCTCTCTCTATAATGCAGGGATTCACTGGATAGTGATCAGGAGCAGGAATGCTAGCTGCGTTCCACTTTCTATAATGCAGGGATTCACTGGACAATCATCAGGAGCAGGAATTCTTGCTGAATTCCTCTCTCTGTAATGCTGGGATTAACTGGACAGTGATCAGGAGCCGAAATCCTGCCTGATATCCTCTCTCTGTAATGCTGGGATTAACTGGACAGTGATCAGGAGCAAGAATCCTGCCTGATATCCTCTCTCTATAATGTATGGAATCATTGGACAGTGATCAGGAGATGGAATTCTGCCTGATTTCCTCTCTCTATAATGCCGGGATTCACTGCACGGTGATCAGGAGATTGAAACCTGGATAATTGCCTCACTTTGTAATGCAGGGAATCACAGGACAGCGATCAGGAGCAGAAAACCTAGCTGCTTTCCTCTCTCGATAATGCAAGATTCACTGAACAGTGATCACAGGCAGGAACCCTGGCTGATTTCCTCTCTTGATAATGCAGGGATTCACTGGACAGTGATCAGCAGCAGGAATACTGGATCATTTCCTCTCTCTGTAATTACACGATTCATTGGAGAGTGATCTGGAGCAGGAATCCTGACTGATTTCCTCTCTCCATAATGCAGGGATTCGCTGGATAGTGATCAAGAGGAGGAATCCTGGCTGAGTTCCTTTCTCACTCATGCAGGGATTCACTAGACAGTGATCAGGAGTAGGAATCCGGGCTGATTTCCTTGCTCTATGATTCAGGGATTAACTGGACAGTGATCATGAGCGGGAATCCTGACTTATTTCCTCTCTCTATAATGCAGGGATTCACGGACAGTGATCAGGAGATTGAAACCTGGATGATTGCCTCACTTTGTAATGCAGGGAATCACAGGACAGCGATCAGGAACAGAAATTCTAGTTGCTTTCCTCTCTCGATAATGCAAGGATACACTGGACAGTGATCAGCGGCAGGAATCCTGGCTGGTTTACTCTCTCTATAATGCAGGGATTCACTGGACAGTGATCAGCAGCAGGAATACTGGATCATTTCCTCTGTCTGTACTTACACGATTCATTGGAGAGTGATCTGGAGCAGGAATCCTGGCTGATTTCCTCTCTCTATAATCCAAGGATTCACTGGATAGTGATCAATAGCAGGAATCTGGGCTGAGTTCCTTTCTCAATAATGCAGGAATTCACTAGACAGTGATCAGGAGTTGGAATCCGAGCCGATTTCCTCTCTCTATAATGCAGGTAATAATTGGACATTGATCATGAGCGGGAATCCTGATTAGTTTCCTCTGTCTATAATGCAGATATTCACTGGACAATGATCTGCAGCTGGAATATTGGATCACTTTCCTCTCTCTATCATGCAGGGATTCACTGGACAGTGACCTGGAGCAGTAATCCTGGCTTGTTATCTGTCTATATAATGCAGGGATTCACTGGACAATGATCGGGAGCAGGAATTCGAGCTGAATATTTCTCTCTATAATGCAGGGATTAACTTGACAGTGATCATGAGCGGGAATCCTGACTGATTTCCTCTCTATATAATGCAGGGATTCACGGACAGTGATCAGCAGCAGGAAACCTGCATGATTTCCTGCCTCTGTAATGCAGCGAATCGCTGGACAGCGATCAGGAACAGAAATTCTAGTTCCTTTCCACTCTCTATAATGCAAAGAATTCACAGGACAGTGATCAGGTGTAGGAATCCTGGATGATTTTCTCACTCTCTAATGTAAGTATTCACTGGACAGTCATCTGCAGCCAGAATACTGGATCATTTCCTCTCTCTGTAATGCTGTGATTCACTGGACAGTGATGCGGAGCACGAATCCTGGCTGATGTCCTCTCTCTATAATGCAGGGATTCACTGGACAATGATCTGCAGCAGGAATACTGGATCAATTCCTCTCTCTGTAATGCTGTGATTCACTGGACAGTGACCTGGAGCAGGAATCCTGGCTGATTATCTGTCTCTATAATGCAGGGATTCACTGGACAATGATCGCGAGCAGGAATTTGTGCTGAATTCCTCTCTCTATAATGCAGGGATTAACTGGACAGTGATCATGAGCAGGAATCCTGATTGATTTCCTCTCTCTATAATGCAGGGATACACGGACAGTGATCAGCAGCAGGAAACCTGGATGATTTCCGCACTCTGTAATGCAGCGAATTGCTGGGCATCGATCAGGAACAGAAATTCTAGTTGCTTTCCTCTCTCTGTAATGCAAAGAATTCACAGGACAGTGATCAGGGGCAGGAATCCTGGATGAGTTCCTTTCTCACTAATGCAGGGATTCACTAGACAGTGATCAGGAGTAGGAATCCGGACCGATTTCCTCTCTCTATAATGCAGTGATTAACTGGACAGTGATCATGAGCAGGAATCCTGACTGATTTCCTCTCTCTATAATGCAGGGATACACGGACAGTGATCAGCAGCAGGAAACCTGGATGATTTCCGCACTCTGTAATGCAGCGAATTGCTGGGCATCGATCAGGAACAGAAATTCTAGTTGCTTTCCTCTCTCTATAATGCAAAGAATTCACAGGACAGTGATCAGGGGCAGGAATCCTGGATGATTTCCTCTCTCTCTAATGCAGGGATACACTGGACAGTGATCTGCAGCCAGAATATTGGATCATTTCCTCTCTCTGTAATGCTGTGATTCACTGGACAGTGATCTGGAGCACGAATCCTGGCTGATTTCCTCTCTCTATAATGCAGGGATTCAATGGATAGTGATCATGAGCAGGAATACTGGCTGAGTTCCTCTCTCTCTAATGCAGGGATTCACTAGACAGTGATCAGGAGTATGAATAATGGCTTATTTCCTCTCTGCATAATTCAGGGATTCACTGGATAGTGATCAGGACCAGGAATCCTAGCTGCGTTCCTCTTTCTAAAATGCAGGGATTCACTGGACAATCATCAGGAGCATGAATTCTTGCAGAATTAATCTCTCTGTAATGCTGGGATTACCTGGACAGTGATCAGGAGCCGAAATCCTGACTGATATCCTCTCCCTATAATGTATGGAATCATTGGACAGTGATAAGGAGAAGAAATTCTGCCTGATTTCCTCTCTCTATAATGCAGGGATTCACTGGACAGTGATCAGGAGTTTGAAACCCGGATGATTGCATCACTTTGTAATGCAGGGAATCGCAGGACAGCGATCAGGAGCAGAAAACCTAGCTGCTTTCCCCTCTCGATAATGCAAGGATTCACAGAACAGTGATCAGGGGCAGGAATCCTGCCTCATTTCCTCTCTCTATCATGCAGGGATTCACTGGACAGTGATCAGCAGCAGGAATACTTGATAATTTCCTCTGTCTGTAATTACACGATTCATTGGAGTGTGATCTGGAGCAGGAAACCTGACTGATTTCTTCTCTCTATAATGCAGGGATTCACTGGATAGTGATCAAGAGGAGGAATCCTGGCTGAGTTCCGTTCTCACTAATGCAGGGATTCACTAGAGAGTAATCAGGAGTAGGAATCTGGGCCGATTTCCTCTCCCTATAATGCAGCGATTAACTTGACAGTGATCATGAGCGGGAATCCTGACTGATTTCCTCTCTCTATAATGCAGGGATTCACGGACAGTGATCAGCAGCAGGAAACCTGCATGATTTCCTGCCTCTGTAATGCAGCGAATCGCTGGACAGCGATCAGGAACAGAAATTCTAGTTCCTTTCCACTCTCTATAATGCAAAGAATTCACAGGACAGTGATCAGATGCAGGAATCCTGGATGATTTTCTCACTCTCTAATGTAAGTATTCACTGGACAGTCATCTGCAGCCAGAATACTGGATCATTTCCTCTCTCTGTAATGCTGTGATTCACTGGACAGTGATGTGGAGCACGAATCCTGGCTGATGTCCTCTCTCTATAATGCATGGATTCACTGGACAATGATCTGCAGCAGGAATACTGGATCAATTCCTCTCTCTGTAATGCTGTGATTCACTGGACAGTGACCTGGAGCATTAATCCTGGATGATTATCTGTCTCTATAATGCAGGGTCTCACTGGACAATGATCGCGAGCAGGAATTCGTGCTGAATTCCTCTCTCTATAATGCAGGAATTAACTGGACAGTGATCATGAGCAGGAATCCTGATTGATTTCCTCTCTCTATAATGCAGGGATTCACGGACAGTGATCAGCAGCAGGAAACCTGGATGATTTCCGCACTCTGTAATGCAGCAAATTGCTGGGCATCGATCAGGAACAGAAATTCTAGTTGCTTTCCTCTCTCTGTAATGCAAAGAATTCACAGGACAGTGATCAGGGGCAGGAATCCTGGATGAGTTCCTTTCTCACTAATGCAGGGATTCACTGGACAGTGATCAGGAGTAGGAATCCGGACCGATTTCCTCTCTCTATAATGCAGTGATTAACTTGATAGTGATCATGAGCAGGAATCCTGACTGATTTCCTCTCTCTGTAATGCAGGGATTCATGGACAGTGATCAGCAGCAGGTAACCTGGATGATTTGCTGCCTCTGTAATGCCGCGAATCGCTGGACAGTGATTAGGAGCAGAAATGCTAGTTTCTTTCCTCTCTCTATAATGCAAAGAATTCACAGGACAGTGATCAGGGGCAGGAATCCTCGATAATTTCCTCTCTCTCGAATGTAAGTATTCACTGGACAGTGATCTGCAGCCAGAATACTGGATCATTTCCTCTCTCTGTAATGCTGTGATTCACTGGACAGTGATCTGGAGCACGAATCCTGGCTGATTTCCTCTCTGTATAATGCAGGGATTCAATGGATAGTGATCATGGGCAGGAATACTGGCTGAGTTCCTCTCTCTCTAATGCAGGGATTCACTAGACAGTGATCAGGAGTAGGAATTCGTGCCAATTTTCTGTCTCTATAATGCAGGGATTCACTGGATAGTGATCAGAACCAGGAATGCTAGCTGCGTTCCGCTTTCTATAATGCAGGGATTCACTGGACAATCATCATGAGCAGGAATTCTTGCTGAATTCCTCTCTCTGTAATGATGGGATTACCTGGACAGTGATCAGGAGCCGAAATCCTGACTGATATCCTCTCTCTATAATGTATGGAATCATTGGACAGTGATCAGCAGAAGGAATTCTGCCTGATTTCCTCTCTCTATAATGCATGGATTCACAGGACAGTGATCAGGAGACTGAAATCTGGATGATTGCCTCACTTTGTAATGCAGGGAATCACAGGACAGCGATCAGGAGCTGAGAACCTAACTGCTTTCCTCTCTCAATAATGCAAGAATTCACTGGACAGTGATCAGGGGCCGGAATCCTGGCTGATTTCCTCTCTCTATAAAGCAGGGATTCACTGGACAGTGATCAGCAGCAGGAATACTGGATCATTTCCTCTCTCTGTAATTACACGATTCATTGGAGAGTGATCTGGAGTAGGAATCCTGACTAATTTCCTCTCTCTATAATGCAGGGATTCACTGGATAGTGATCAAGAGCAGGAATCCTGGCTGAGTTCCTTTCTCACTAATGCAGGGATTCACTAGACACTGATCAGGAGTAGGAATCCGGGCCGATTTCCTCTCTCTATAATGCAGGGATTAACTGGACAGTGGTCATGTGCGGGAATCCTGACTGATTTCCTCTCTCTATAATGCAGGGATTCCTGGATGATTTCCTGCCTCTGTAATGCAGCGAATCACTGGACAGCGATCAGGAACAGAAATTCTAGTTGCTTTCCACTCTGTATAATGCAAAGTATTCACAGGACAGTGATCAGGTGCAGGAATCCTGGATGATTTCCTCTCTCTCTAATGTAAGTATTCACTGGACAGTGATCTGCAGCCTGAATACTGGTTCATTTCCTCTCTCTGTAATGCTGTGATTCACTGGACAGTAATGTGGAACACGAATCCTGTCTGATTTCCTCTCTCTATAAAGCAGGTAGTCACTGGACAATGATCTGCAGCAGGAATACTGGAACAATTCCTCTCTCTGTAATGCTGTGATTCATTGGCAGTGACCTGGAGCAGTAATCCTGGCTGATTATCTGTCTCTATAATCCAGGGATTCACTGGACAATGATCGGGAGCAGGAATTCGTGCTGAATTCCTCTTTCTATAATGTAGGGATTAACTGGACAGTGATCATGAGCGCGAATACTGATTGATTTCCTCTCTCTATAATGCAGGGATTCACAGGACAGTGATCAGCAGCAGGTAACCTGGATGATTTCCTCACTCTGTAATGCAGCGGATCGCTGGCCAGCAATCAGGAACAGAAATTCTAGTTGCTTCCCTCTCTCTATAATGCATTGATTCACTGGACAGTGATCAGGAGCAGGAACCCGGGCCGATTTCCTCTATCTATAATGCAGGCATTCAGTGGACAGTGATCTGGAGCAGGAATTCTGGCTGTTTTCCTCTCTTTATAATGCTGGGAATCACTGGACAATGATCTGCAGCAGGAATACTGGATCATTTCCTCACTCTGTAATGCTGGAATTCACTGGACAGTCATCTGGAGCAGGAATCCTGGCTGAATTCCTCTCTCTATAATGCAGGGATGCACTGGATAGTGATCAAGAGCAAGAATTCTGACTGAGTTCATCTCTCTCTAATGCAGGGATGCACTAGACCGTGATCAGGAGTAGGAATAATGGCTAATTTCCTCTATCTATAATGCATGGATTCACTGGATAGTGATCAAGAGCTGGAATTCTATCTCCTTTCCTCTTTCTATAATGGAGGGATTCACTGGACAATGATCAGGTTCAGGAATTCTTGCCGAATTTCTCTCTCTATAATGCAGGGATTCACTGGACAGTGATCAGGAGCAGGAAAACTCGATGATTTCCACTCTCTGTAACGCAGTGAATCAATGGACAGCGTTCAGGAGCAAAAATGCTAGCTAATTTCTTCTCTCTATAATGCAAGTAATAATGGACAGTAATGCAGAGATTCAGTGAAGGGGAGCAGGACTCCTGGCTGATTTCTCCTCTCTATAATGCAGGGATTCACTGGACAGTGATCAGGGACAGGAATCCTGGCTGTTTCCCTCTCGCTCTATAAGGCAGAGAATCACTGGACAGTGATCAGGATCACAAATTCTGGCTGATTTCCTCTCTCTGTAATGCTGCGATTCACTGGATAATGATCAGGAGCAGGAATCCTAGCTCCTTTCCTCTTTCTATAATGCAGGGATTCACTGGACAATGATCAGGTTCAGGAATGCTTGCTGAGTTCCTCTCTCTATAATGCAGTTATTCACTGGACAGTGATCAGGATTTGGAATCCTGGATGATTTCCTCTCTCTATAATGCAGGGATTCACTGAATAGTGAGCAGGAGCAGGAAACCTGGGCGATTCCCTTTCTCTATAATGCAGTGATGCACTGGAATGTAACCGTGAGCAGGAATCCTGGCTGTCTTCTCCTCTCTATAATGCAGGGATTCACTGCACTGTGATCAGGAGCAGGATTCCTCGCTGAACCCTCTCTTTGTAATGCAGGCATCACTGTGCAGTGATCTGGAGCAGGAAGACTGGTTGATTCCATCTCTCTGTAATGCAGAGATTGAGTGAACGGGAGCAGGACTCCTGGCTGATCTCTCCTCTCTATAATGCAGGGATTCAATGGACAGTGATCAGGGGCAGGAATCCTGGCTGTTTTGCTCTCTCTGTAATGAAACGCTACTGTGGACAGTGATCAGGAGCCGAAATCCTGAAGATCGCCTCTCCTGTAATGCAGGGAATCACTGGAAAGTGATCATGAGCAGGAAACCTGGGCGATTCGCTTTCTATATAATGCAGTGATGCACTGGAATGTAACCATGAGCAGGAATCCTGGCTGAGTTCATCTCTCTCTAATGCAGGAGTTCACTAGACAGTGATCAGGAGTAGGAATAATGGCTAATTTCCTCTATCTATAATGCATGGATTCACTGGATAGTGATCAAGAGCTGTAATTCTATCTCCTTTCCTCTTTCTATAATGGAGGGATTCACTGGACAATGATCAGGTTCAGGAATTCTTGCCGAATTTCTCTCTCTATAATGCAGGGATTCACTGGACAGTGATCAGGAGCAGGAAACCTCGATGATTTCCACTCTCTGTAATGCAGTGAATCAATGGACAGCGTTCAGGAGCAAAAATGCTAGCTAATTTCTTCTCTCTATAATGCAAGTAATAATGGACAGTAATGCAGAGATTCAGTGAAGGGGAGCAGGACTCCTGGCTGATTTCTCCTCTCTATAATGCATGGATTCACTGGACTGTGATCAGGGGCAGGAATCCTGGCTGTTTCCCTCTCACTCTATAAGGCAGAGAATCAGTGGACAGTGATCAGGATCACAAATTCTGGCTGATTTCCTCTCTCTATAATGCCACGATTCACTGGATAATGATCAGGAGCAGGAATCCTAGCTCCTTTCCTCTTTCTATAATGCAGGGATTCACTGGACAATGATCAGGTTCAGGAATGCTTGCTGAGTTCCTCTCTCTATAATGCAGGTATTCACTGGACAGTGATCAGGATTTGGAATCCTGGCTGATTTCCTCTCTCTATAATGCAGGGATTCACTGAATAGTGAGCAGGAGCAGGAAACCTGGGCGATTTCCTTTCTCTATAATGCAGTGATGCAATGGAATGTAACCAAGAGCAGGAATCCTGCTGTCTTCTCCTCTCTATAATGCAGGGATTCACTGCACTGTGATCAGGAGCAGGATTCCTGGCTGATTCCTCTCTTTGTAACGCAGGCATCACTGTGCAGTGATCTGGAGCAGGAATCCTGGCTGATTCCATCTCTCTGTAATGCAGAGATTCAGTGAACGGGAGCAGGACTCCTGGCTGATTTCTCCTCTCTATAATGCAGGGATTCACTGGACAGTGATCAGGGGCAGGAATCCTGGCTGTTTTGCTCTCTCTGTAATGAAACGCTACTGTGGACAGTGATCAGGAGCCGAAATCCTGAAGATCGCCTCTCCCTGTAATGCAGGGAATCACTGGAAAGTAATCTGCAGCCAGAATCCTGCCTGATTTCAGGACTCTATAAAGCAGGGATTCAGTGGAAAGTGCTCAGGAGCAGGAATCCTACCTGATTTCCTCTCTCTATAATGCTGGGAATAACTGGACTGTGATCAGGAGCAGGAAACCTGGATGATATCCTCTCTCTATAATGCAGGGATTCACGGGACAGTGATCTGCAGCAGGAATACTGCATCATTTCCTCTATCTGTAATTCTGGGATTCACTGGAAAGCTATCAGGAGGAGGAATCCTGGCTGA
Organism: Isurus oxyrinchus; assembly: GCA_026770705.1. Lineage (NCBI taxonomy): Eukaryota > Metazoa > Chordata > Chondrichthyes > Lamniformes > Lamnidae > Isurus > Isurus oxyrinchus. The sequence continues at coordinate 11,793,311 of JANJGN010000035.1, forward strand.
ATTCCTCTCTCTTTAATGCAGGGATTCACTGGATAGTGATCAAGAGCAGGAATCCTGGCTGATTTCCTCTTCCTCTAATGCAGGGATTCACTAGACAGTGATCAGGAGTAGGAATACTGTCTGATTTCCTCTCATTATAATGCACAGATTCATTGGACAACGATCAGGAGCAGGAATTCTTGCTGAATTCCTCTCTATTTATGCAGGTATTAACTGGATAGTGATCAGGAGCAGCAATCCTGACTGATCTCCTCTCTCTATAATGCATGGAATCACTGGACAGTGATCAGGAGAAGGAATCCTGCATAATTTCCTGTCTCTATAATGCAGGGATTAACGGGACAGTGATCTGCAGCAGGAATACTGGATTATTTCCTCTCTCTGTAATGCTGGGATTCACTAGACAGTGATCAGGAGTAGGAATACTGGCTGTTTTCCTCTCTCCAAAATGCAGGGAATCACTGGACAGTGATCTGCAGCAGGAATACTGGATCATTTCCTCACTCTGTACTGCTGGAATTCACTGGACAGTGATCTCGAGCAGGAATCCTGGCTGATTTCCTCTCTCTATAATGCAGGGATGCACTGGATAGTGATCATGAGCAGGAAACCTGGGCGATTCGCTTTCTATATAATGCAGTGATGCACTGGAATGTAACCATGAGCAGGAATCCTGGCTGAGTTCATCTCTCTCTAATGCAGGAATTCACTAGACAGTGATCAGGAGTAGGAATAATGGCTAATTTCCTCTATCTATAATGCATGGATTCACTGGATAGTGATCAAGAGCTGGAATTCTATCTCCTTTCCTCTTTCTATAATGGAGAGATTCACTGGACAATGATCAGGTTCAGGAATTCTTGCCGAATTTCTCTCTCTATAATGCAGGGATTCACTGGACAGTGATCAGGAGCAGGAAACCTGGATGATTTCCACTCTCTGTAACGCAGTGAATCAATGGACAGCGTTCAGGAGCAAAAATGCTAGCTAATTTCTTCTCTCTATAATGCAAGTAATAATGGACAGTAATGCAGAGATTCAGTGAAGGGGAGCAGGACTCCTGGCTGATTTCTCCTCTCTATAATGCAGGGATTCACTGGACTGTGATCAGGGGCAGGAATCCTGGCTGTTTCCCTCTCACTCTATAAAGCAGAGAATCACTGGACAGTGATCAGGATCACAAATTCTGGCTGATTTCCTCTCTCTATAATGCCACGATTCACTGGATAATGATCAGGAGCAGGAATCCTAGCTCCTTTCCTCTTTCTATAATGCAGGGATTCACTGGACAATGATCAGGTTCAGGAATGCTTGCTGAGTTCCTCTCTCTATAATGCAGGTATTCACAGGACAGTGATCAGGATTTGGAATCCTGGCTGATTTCCTCTCTCTATAATGCAGGGATTCACTGAATAGTGAGCAGGAGCAGGAAACCTGGGCGATTTCCTTTCTCTATAATGCACTGGAATGTAACCATGAGCAGGAATCCTGGCTGTCTTCTCCTCTCTATAATGCAGGGATTCACTGCACTGTGATCAGGAGCAGGATTCCTGGCTGATTCCTCTCTTTGTAACGCAGGCATCACTGTGCAGTGATCTGGAGCAGGAATCCTGGCTGATTCCATCTCTCTGTAATGCAGAGATTCAGTGAACGGGAGCAGGACTCCTGGCTGATTTCTCCTCTCTATAATGCAGGGATTCACTGGACAGTGATCAGGGGCAGGAATCCTGGCTGTTTTGCTCTCTCTGTAATGAAACGCTACTGTGGACAGTGATCAGGAGCCGAAATCCTGAAGATCGCCTCTCCCTGTAATGCAGGGAATCACTGGAAAGTAATCTGCAGCCAGAATCCTGCCTGATTTCAGGACTCTATAAAGCAGGGATTCAGTGGAAAGTGCTCAGGAGCAGGAATCCTACCTGATTTCCTCTCTCTATAATGCTGGGAATAACTGGACTGTGATCAGGAGCAGGAAACCTGGATGATATCCTCTCTCTATAATGCAGGGATTCACGGGACAGTGATCTGCAGCAGGAATACTGCATCATTTCCTCTATCTGTAATTCTGGGATTCACTGGAAAGCGATCAGGAGGAGGAATCCTGGCTGAATTCCTCTCTCTTTAATGCAGGGATTCACTGGATAGTGATCAAGAGCAGGAATCCTGGCTGATTTCCTCTTCCTCTAATGCAGGGATTCACTAGACAGTGATCAGGAGTAGGAATACTGTCTGATTTCCTCTCATTATAATGCACAGATTCATTGGACAACGATCAGGAGCAGGAATTCTTGCTGAATTCCTCTCTATTTATGCAGGTATTAACTGGATAGTGATCAGGAGCAGCAATCCTGACTGATCTCCTCTCTCTATAATGCATGGAATCACTGGACAGTGATCAGGAGAAGGAATCCTGCATAATTTCCTGTCTCTATAATGCAGGGATTAACGGGACAGTGATCTGCAGCAGGAATACTGGATTATTTCCTCTCTCTGTAATGCTGGGATTCACTAGACAGTGATCAGGAGTAGGAATACTGGCTAATTTCTTCTATCAATAATGCAGGGATTCACTGGACAGTGATCAGGAGCAGGAACCCGGGCCGATTTCCTCTGTCCATAATGCAGGCATTCAGTGGACAGTGATCTGGAGCAGTAATCCTGGCTGTTTTCCTCTCTCCAAAATGCAGGGAATCACTGGACAGTGATCTGCAGCAGGAATACTGGATCATTTCCTCACTCTGTACTGCTGGAATTCACTGGACAGTGATCTCGAGCAGGAATCCTGGCTGATTTCCTCTCTCTATAATGCAGGGATGCACTGGATAGTGATCATGAGCAGGAAACCTGGGCGATTCGCTTTCTATATAATGCAGTGATGCACTGGAATGTAACCATGAGCAGGAATCCTGGCTGAGTTCATCTCTCTCTAATGCAGGAATTCACTAGACAGTGATCAGGAGTAGGAATAATGGCTAATTTCCTCTATCTATAATGCATGGATTCACTGGATAGTGATCAAGAGCTGGAATTCTATCTCCTTTCCTCTTTCCATAATGCAGGGAATCACTGGACAATGAACAGGATCAGGAATTCTTGCCGAATTTCTCTCTCTATAATGCAGGGATTCACTGGACAGTGATCATGAGCAGGAATCCTGGGCGATTCGCTTTCTATATAATGCAGTGATGCACTGGAATGTAACCATGAGCAGGAATCCTGGCTGAGTTCATCTCTCTCTAATGCAGGAATTCACTAGACAGTGATCAGTAGTAGGAATAATGGCTAATTTCCTCTCTCTATAATGCAGGGATTCACTGGATCGTGATCAGGAGCAGGAATCCTATGTCCTTTCCTCTTTCTATAATGCAGAGATTCACTGGACAGTGATAAGGAGCAGGAAACCTGGATGATTTCCTCTCTCTGTAATGCAGTGAATCAATGGACAGCGTTCAGGAGCAAGAATACTAGCTAATTTCTTCTCTCTATAATGCAAGTAATAATGGACAGTAATGCAGAGATTCAGTGAAGGGGAGCAGGACACCTGGCTGATTTCTCCTCTCTATAATGCAGGGATTCACTGGACTGTGATCAGGGGCAGGAATCCTGGCTGTTTCCCTCTCGCTCTATAAGGCAGAGAATCACTGGACAGTGATCAGGATCACAAATTCTGGCTGATTTCCTCTCTCTATAATGCCACGATTCACTGGATAATGATCAGGAGCAGGAATCCTAGCTCCTTTCCTCTTTCTATAATGCAGGGATCACACTGGACAATGATCAGGTTCAGGAATTCTTGCTGAGTTCCTCTCTCTGTAATGCAGTTATTCACTGGACAGTGATCAGGATTTGGAATCCTGGCTGATTTCCTCTCTCTATAATGCAGGGATTCACTGTATAGTGAGCAGGAGCAGGAAACCTGGGCGATTTCCTTTCTCTATAATGCACTGGAATGTAACCATGAGAAGGAATCCTGGCTGTCTTCTCCTCTCTATAATGCATGGATTCACTGCACTGTGATCAGGAGCAGGATTCTTGGCAGATTCCTCTCTTTGTAACGCAGGCATCACTGTGCAGTGATCTGGAGCAGGAAGCCTGGCTGAGTCCATCTCTCTGTAATTCAGAGATTCAGTGAACGGGAGCAGGACTCCTGGCTGATTTCTTCTCTCTATAATGCAGGGATTCACTGGACAGTGATCAGGATCAGGAATCCTGGCTGTTTTGCTCTCTCTGTAATGAAATGCTACTGTGGACAGTGATCAGGAGCCGAAATCCTGAAGATCGCCTCTCCCTGTATGCAGGGAATCACTGGAAAGTGATCTGCAGCCAGAATCCTGCCTGAGTTCAGGACTCTATAAAGCAGGGATTCAGTGGAAAGTGCTCAGGAGCAGGAATCCTGCCTGATTTCCTCTCTCTATAATGCAGGGATGCACTGGATAGTGATCATGAGCAGGAAACCAGGGCGATTCGCTTTCTATATAATGCAGTGATGCACTGGAATGCAACCATGAGCAGGAATCCTGGCTGAGTTCATCTCTCTCTAATGCAGGAATTCACTAGACAGTGATCAGTAGTAAGAATAATGGCTAATTTCCTCTCTCTATAATGCAGGGATTCACTGGATCGTGATCAGGAGCAGGAATCCTATGTCCTTTCCTCTTTCTATAATGCAGAGATTCGCTGGACAGTGATCAGGAGCAGGAAACCTGGATGATTTCCACTCTCTGTAATGCAGTGAATCAATGGACAGCGTTCAGGAGCAGAAATGCTAGCTTTTTTCCTCTCTCTATAAAGCAGGTAATAATCGACAGTAACGCAGAGATTCAGTGAAGGGGAGCAGGACTCCTGGCTGATTTCTCCTCTCTATAATGCAGGGATTCACTGGACTGTGATCAGGGGCAGGAATCCTAGCTGTTTCCCTCTCGCTCTATAAGGCAGAGAATCAGTGGACAGTGATCAGGATCACAAATTCTGGCTTATTTCCTGTCTCTATAATGCCGCAATTCACTGGATAATGATTAGGAGCAGGAATCCTAGCTCTTTTCCTCTTTCTATAATGCAGGGATTCACTGGACAATGATCAGGTTCAGGAATGCTTGCTGAGTTCCTCTCTCTATAATGCAGGGATTCACTGGACTGTGATCAGGAGCAGGAAACATGGATGATTTCCTCTCTCTGTAATGCAGTGAATCAATGGACAGCGTTCAGGAGCAAGAATGCTAGCTAATTTCTTCTCTCTATAATGCAAGTAATAATGGACAGTAATGCAGAGATTCAGTGAAGGGGAGCAGGACTCCTGGCTGATTTCTCCTCTCTATAATGCAGGTATTCACTGGACAGTGATCAGGATTTGGAATCCTGGCTGATTTCCTCTCTCTATAATGCAGGGATTCACTGAATAGTGAGCAGGAGCAGGAAGCCTGGGCGATTTCCTTTCTCTATAATGCAGTGATGCACTGGAATGTAACCATGAGAAGGAATCCTGGCTGTCTTCTCCTCTCTATAATACAGGGATTCACTGCACTGTGATCAGGAGCAGGATTCTTGGCTGATTCCTCTCTTTGTAATGCAGGCATCACTGTGCAGTGATCTGGAGCATGAATCCTGGCTGATTCCATCTCTCTGTAATGCAGAGATTCAGTGAACGGGAGCAGGACTCCTGGCTGATTTCTCCTCTCTATAATGCAGGGATTCACTGGACAGTGATCAGGGGCAGGAATCCTGGCTGTTTTTCTCTCTCTGTAATGAAACGCTACTGTGCACAGTGATCAGGAGCCAAAATCCTGAAGATCGCCTCTCCCTGTAATGCAGGGAATCACTGGAAAGTGATCTGCAGCCAGAATCCTGCCTGATTTCAGGACTCTATAAAGCAGGGATTCAGTGGAAAGTGCTCAGGAGCAAGAATCCTGCCTGATTTCCTCTCTCTATAATGCAGGGATTAACGGGACTGTGATCAGGAGCAAGAAACCTGGATGATTTCCTCTCTCTATAATGCAGAGATTCACGGGACAGTGATCTGCAGCAGGAATACTGCATCATTTCCTCTATCTGTAATTTTGGGATTCACTGGAAAGTGATCAGGAGGAGGAATCCCGGCTGAATTCCTCTCTCTTTAATGCAGGGATTCACTGGATAATGATCAAGAGCAGGAATCCTGGCTGATTTCCTCTTCCTCTAATGCAGGGATTCACTAGACAGTGATCAGGAGTAGGAATACTGTCTGATTTCCTCTCATCATAATGCACAGTTTCATTGGACAACGATCAGGAGCAGGAATTCTTGCTGAATTCCTCTCTCTATTTATGCAGGTATTAACTGGATAGTGATCAGGAGCAGCAATCCTGACTGATCTCCTCTCTCTATAATGCATGGAATCACTGGATAGTGATCAGGAGAAGGAATCCTGCATAATTTCCTGTCTCTATAATGCAGGGATTAACGGGACAGTGATCTGCAGCAGGAATACTGGATTATTTCCTCTCTCTGTAATGCTGAGATTCACTAGACAGTGATCAGGAGTAGGAATACTGGCTAATTTCTTCTCTCTATAATGCAGGGATTCACTGGACAGTGATCAGGAGCAGGAACCTGGGCCGATTTCCTTTGTCCATAATGCAGGCATTCAGTGGACAGTGATCTGGAGCAGTAATCCTGGCTGTTTTCCTCTCTCTATAATGCAGGAAATCACTGGACAGTGATCTGCAGCAGGAATACTGGATCATTTCCTCACTCTGTACTGCTGGAATTCACTGGACAGTGATCTCGAGCAGGAATCCTGGCTGATTTCCTCTCTCTATAATGCAGGGATGCACTGGATAGTGATCATGAGCAGGAATTCTGGCTGAGTTCATCTCTCTCTAATGCAGGCTTTCATTAGACAGTGATCAGGAGTAGGAATAATAGCTAATTTCCTCTCTCTATATTGCAGAGATTCACTGGATCGTGATCAGGAGCAGGAATTCTATCTCCTTTCCTCTTTCTATAATGCTGGGATTCACTGGACTGTGATCAGGAGCTGGAAACCTGGATGATTTCCTCTCTCTGTAATGCAGTGAATTTATGGACAGCGTTCAGGAGCAGAAAATGCTAGCTTTTTTCCTCTCTCTATAATGAAAGTAATAGTGGACAGTAATGCAGAGATTCAGTGAAGGGGAGCAGGACACAAGACTGATTTCTCCTCTCTATAATGAAGGGATTCACTGGACTGTGATCAGGGGCAGGAATCCTGGCTGTTTCCCTCTCGCTCTATAAGCCAGAGAATCACTGCACAGTTATCAGGATCACAAATTCTGGCTGATTTCCTCTCTCTATAATGCAGCAATTCACTGGATAATGATCAGGAGCAGGAATCCTAGCTCCTTTCCTCTTTCTATAATGCAAGGATTCATTGGACAATGATCAGGTTCAGGAATGCTTGCTGAGTTCCACTCTCTATAATGCAGGGATTCACTGGACAGTGATCAGGAGCAGGAAACCTGGATGATTTCCTCTCTCTGTAATGCAGTGAATCAATGGACAGCATTCAGGAGCAGAAATGCTAGCTTTTTTCGTCTCTTTATAATGCAACAGTTCACTTTACAGTGATCCGGGGCAGGATATCCTGGCTGTTTTCCTCTCTCTCTAATGCAGGGATTCACCAGACAGTGATCTGCAGCAGGAATAGTGAATCATTTCTCTCCCTTTGATGCAGGGAATTACTGGACATTGATCAGGAGCAGGAATACTGGATGATTTCCTCGCTCTCTAATGCAAGGTTTCACTGGAAATCAATGGACAGCGTTCAGGAGCAGAAATGCTAGCTTTTTTTCCTCTCTCTATTATGCAAGAATTCACTTTACAGTGATCAGCGGCAGGTATCCTGGCTGTTTTCCTCTCTATATAATGCAGGGAATCACTGGACAGTGATCTGCAGCAGGAATACTGGATCATTTCCTCACTCTGTAATGCTGGAATTCACTGGACAGTGATCTGGAGCAGGAATCCTGGTTGATTTCCGCTCTCTATAATGCAGGGATTCACTGCATAGTGATCATGAGCTGGAATCCTGGCTGAGTTCCTTTTTCTATAATGCAGGGATTCACTGGACAATCATCAGGAGCAAGAATTCTTGCTGAATTCCTCTATATATAATGCTGGGATTAACTGGACAGTGATCAGGAGAAGGAATCCTGTCTGGTTTCCTCTCTCTATAATGTTAGGTTTCACTGGACATTGATCAGTGGCAGGAATCCTGGCTGATTTCCTCTCTCTATAATGCAGGGATTCACTGGAAAGTGATCTGCAGCAGGAATACTGGATGCTTTGCTCTCTCTGTAATGCAGGGTTACAGTGATCAGTAGCAGGAATCCCTATTGATTTCCTCTCCCTATGATGCAGGGAATCACTGATCAGTGATCAGAGGCCGGAATCCTGGCTGATTTCCTCTCTCTATAATGCAGGGATTCACTGGACAGTGAACAGGAGCATGAATCCTGGCTGATTGCCTCTCTCAGTAATGAGCGAATCACTGGACAGTGATCAGAGGCAGGAATTCTGACTGATATCCTCACTCTATAATGCAAGGATTCACAGGAAAGTGATCAGGACCAGTAACCTTGGCTGAATTCCTCTCTCTGTAATGCAGCGAGTCACTGAACAGTGATCAGGAGCAGGAAATCCAGCTGATTTCTCCTCTCTGTAATGCAGGGATTCACTGCACAGTGATCCAGAGCAGAACTCCTGGCTGATCCCCTCGCTCTATAATGCAGGGATTCACTGGACAGTCATCATGTGCGGTTATCTTGGCTGATTTTCTCTCTTGGTAATGCAGAGATTAAATGAACAATGATCAGGAGCAGGAACCCTGGCTGATTCACTGTGTCTGTAATGCAGGGATTCACTGGCTGGTGATCTGGAGCTGGAGTCCTGGCTGATTTCCTCTGTCTATAATGCAGGGAATCAATGAACAGGAATCCTGGCTGATCTTCTCTCTCTATAATGCAGGGAATCACTGGACAGTGATCAGGTGCACATATCCTGGATGATTTCCTCTCTCTGTAATGCAGGATTCAGTGTTCATGAGCAGGAATCCTTGTTCATTTCCTCTCATTATGATGCAGGGAATCAGTGGACAGTGATCTGGCGCCGGAATACTGGCTGATCTCCTCCCTCTGTAATGTAGGGATTCACTGGATACTGATCAGGAGCAGGAATCCGAGCTCCTTTGCTCTTTCTATAATGGAGGGATTCACTGGACAATGATCAGGTTCAGGAATTCTTGCTGAATTCCTCTCTCTATAAAGCAGGGATTAACTGGACAGTAATCAGGAGTAGGAATCCTGACTGATTTCATTTCTCTATAATGCAGGGAATCACTGGAAAGTGATCAGGAGAAGGATTCCTGCCTGATTTCCTCTCTCTATAATGCAAGGATTCACTGGACAGAGATCAGGGGCAGTAATCCTGGCTGATATCCTCTCTCTATAATGCAGGGATTCACTGGACAGTGATCTGCAGCAGGTATAGTGGACCATTTCCTCTCCGTTTCATGCAGGGAATCACTGGACATTGATCAGGAGCAGGAATACTGGATGATTTCCTTGCACTATAATACAAGGTTTCACAGGAAAGTGATCAGGACCAGTAATTCTGGCTGATTTCCTCTCTCTGTAATGTAGGGAGTCACTGGACGGTGATCAGGAGCAGAATTCCTGGCTGATTCCCTCACTCTATAATGCAGCGAGTCGCTGGACAGTGATGATGAGCGGGAATCCTGGCTGATTTACTCTCTCGGTAATGCAGGGATTAAGTGAACAGTGATCAGGAGCAGGAACACTAGCTGATTTTCTCTCTATGTAATGCAGGGATCACTTGGTTGTGATCAGGAGCACGTTGCCTAGCTGATTTACTCTGTGTATAATGCAGGGATTCACTGGACGGTGATCTAGAGTTGAGCTTGGCTGATTTACTCTGTGTATAATGCAGGGATTCATTGGACGGTGATCTGGAGCTGGAGCCTGGCTTATTTCCTCTGTCTATGATGCAGGGAATCAATGGACAGTGACCAGGAGCAGGAAACCTGGATGATTTCCTCTCTCTATAATGCATGGATTCACTGGACAGTGATCAGGAACAGGAAGACTTAGTGAATTCCTCTCTCTATAATGCTTGGATTCAGTGGACAGTGATCAGGTGCACAAATCATGGAGGATTTCCTTTCTTTGTAATGCAGGATTCAGTAATCATGAGCAGAAATCCTTGCTGATTTCCATTCATTATGATGCAGGGAATCACTGGACAGTCTTCAGGCGCAGGAATACTGGCTGATTTCCTCTCCCTGGAATGCAGGAAATCACTGGACAGTGATCAAGAGCACAAATTCTGGCGGGTTTCCTCTCTATATAATGCAGGAATTCACTGGATAGTGATCAGGAGCAGGAATCCTAGCTCCTTACCTCTTTCTATAATGCAAGGATTCACTGGACAATGCTCGGGAGCAGGAATTTTTACTGAATTCCTCTCTCTATAAAGAAGGGATTAACTGGACAGTGATCATGCGTGGTAATGCTGACTGATTTCCTCTCTCTTTAATGCAGGGGTTCACGGACAGTGATCACGAGCAGGAAACCTGGATGGTTTCCTCTCTCTATAATTCAGGGAGTCACTGGATAGTGATCAGGATCAGGAACCCTGTCTGATTTCCTCTCCCCATGATGCAGGAATTCATTGGACAGTGACCAACAGTTGGAATCCTGGTTCATTTCCTCTCTCTATAATGCAGGGATTCACTGAATAGTGAGCAGAAGCAGGAACCCTGGCTGATTTACTGTGTGTGTAATGAAGGGATTCACTGGCCGGTGATCTGGAGCTGGAGTCCTGGCTGATTTCCTCTGTCTATCATGCAGGGAATCAATGAACAGTGACCAGGAGAAGGAATCCTGGCTGATTTCCTCTCTCTATAATGCAGGGAATCACTGGACAGTGATCAGCAATTGGAAATCTTGCTGATTTTATCTCTCTATAATACAGGGATTCAGTTGACAGTGATCAGGTGCACAAATCCTGAATGATTTCCTCTCTCTGTAATGCAGGATTCAGTGTTCATGAGCAGGAATCCTTGCTGATTTCCTCTCATTATGATGCAGGGATTCACTGGATAGTGATCAGGAGCAGGAATCCTATTTCCTTTGTTCTTTCTATAATGGAGGGATTCACTGGACAATGATCAGGTTCAGCAATTCTTGCTGAATTCCTCTCTCTATAATGCAGGGAATTACTGGACAGTAATCAGGAGAAGGAATCCTGACTGATTTCATCTCTCTATGATGCAGGGATTCACTGGACAGTTACCAGGAGTTGGAATCCTGCCTCATTTCCTCGCACTATAATGCAGGGATTCACTAAATAGTGAGCAGGATAATGAATCCTGGGTGAATCCTTTTCTCTATAATGCAGGGATTCACTGGAATGTAACCAGAAGCAGGAGTCCTGGCTCACCTCTCCTCTATATAACGCAGGGTTTCACCGGACAGTGATCAGTAGCAGGAATCCTGGCTGATTCTCCTCTCTGTATAATGCAGGGATCACTTGGCTGTGATCAGTAGCTGGTAGCCAGGCTGATTTACTCTGTGTATAATGCAGGGATTCCCTGGACGGTTATCTGGAGCTGGAGCCTTTGCTGATGTCCTCTGTCTATTATGCAGGCATTCAATGAACAGTGATCAGGAGCAGGACTTCTGGATCATTTCCTCTGTCTATAATGCATGGAATCACTGGACAGTGATCAGGAACAGGAGGACTTACTGAATTCCTCTTTCTATAATGCAGGGATTCAGTGGACAGTGATCAGGTGCACAAATCCTGAATTATTTCCTCTCTTGGTAATGCAGGATTCAGCGATCATGAGCAGGAATCGTTGCTGATTTCCTCTCATTATGATGCAGGGAATCACTGCACAGTCATCAGGCGTAGGAATACTGGCTGATTTCCTCACTCTATAAGGCAGGAAATCACTGGACAGTGATTAGGAGCTCAGATTCTGGTTGAGTTCCTGTCTATTTAATGCAGGGATTCACTGGATAGTGATCAGGAGCAGGAATCCAAGCTCCTTTCCTCTTTCTATAAGGTAAGGATTCACTGGACAATGATCGGGAGCTGAAATTCTAGCTGAATTCCTCTCTCTATAAAGCAGGGATTAACTGGACAGTGATCAAGACCGGGAATCCTGACTGATTTCCTCTCTCTATAATGCAAGGATTCACTGGACAGTGATTAGGGGCAGGAATCCTGGATGATTTCCTTTCTGTATAATGCAGGGATTCACTGGGCAGTGATCTGCAGCCAGAATACTGAATCATTTCCTCTCTCTGTAATGCTGTAATTCGCTGGACAGTGATCTGGAGCACAAATGCTGGCTGATTTCCTCTCTCTATAGTGCAGAGATTCACTGGACAATGATCAGGAGCAGGAAACCTGGATGATTTCCTTTCTCTATAATGCAGGAATTCATCTGATAGTGATCTGAAACAGGAATAGTGGATCATTTCCTCTATCTGTATTGCTGGGATTCACTGGACAGTGATCTGGAGCAGGAATCCTGGGTGATTTCCTCTATCTTTAATGCAGGGATTCAATGGATAGTGATCAAAAACAGGAATCATGGCTGATTTCCTCTCTCTCTAATGCAGGGATTAACTGGACAGTGATCAGGAGCACGAATCCTGACTGATTTCCTCTCCCTATAATGCATGGAATCACTGGACAGTGATCAGAAGAAGGAATCCTGCCTGATTTCCTCTCTCTACAATGCAGGGATTCACTGGACAGTGATGAGTAGCAGTAAACCTGGATGATTTCCTCCTTCTGTAATGCATGGAATCACTGGACAGTGATCGGGAGTAGGAATCCTTCCTGATTTCCTCTCTCTACAGTGCAGGGTTTCACTGGACAGTGATCAGGGGCAGGAATCCTGGCCTATTTGCTCTCTCTATCATGCAGGGATTCACTAGACAGTGATCTGCAGCAGGAATACTGGATCATTTCCTCTCTCTGTAATGCTGGGTATCACTGGACAGTCATCAGGAGCAGGAATCCTGGCTGATTATCACTCTCTATAATGCAAGGATTCACTGGACAGTGATCAGGGGCAGGAATCCAGGCTGATCTGCTCTCTCATAATGAAGGGATTCACTGGACAGTGATCTGCAGCAGGAATAGTGGATCATTTCCTCTCCCTTTCTTGCATGGAATCACTGGACATTGATCAGCAGCAGAAATACCGGATGGTTTCCTCGCTCCATAATGCAAGGTATCACAGGAAAGTGATAAGGACCAGTAATCCTGGCTGATTTTCTCTCTCTGTAATGCAGGGAGTTACTGGACAGTGATCAGGAGCAGGAAATCCACCTGATTTTTCCTCTCCATAATGCAGTGATTCACTGGACAGTGATCAGGAGCAGAATTACTGGCTGATTCCCTCGCTCTACAATGCAGCAAGTCACTGGACAGTGATGACGAGCAGGAATCCTGGCTGATTTACTCTCTCAGTAATGCAGGGATTAAGTGAACAGAGATCATGAGCAGGAACACTGACTGATATCCTCTCTATATAATGCAGGGATCACTTGGCTGTGATCAGGAGCTGGTAGCCAGGCTGTGTATAATCTGTGTATAATGCAGGGATTCACTGGATGCTGATTTCGAGCTGGAGCCTTTGCTGATTTCCTCTGTCTATTATGCAGGGAATCAATGAACGGTGAGCAGGAGCAGGAATCCTGGATTATTTCCTCTCTCTATAATGCATGGAATCACTGGACAGTGATCAGGAACAGGAAGACTTACTGAATTCCTCTCTCTATAATGTAGGGATTCAGTGGACAGTGATCAGGTGCACAAATGCTGGATGATTTCCTCTCGCTGTAATGCAGGATTCAGTGATCATGAGCAGGAATCCTTGCTGATTTCACCTCATTCTGATGCAGGGAATCACTGGACAGTGATCAGGCGCAGGAGTACTGGCTGATTGCCTCTCTATAAGGCAGGAAATCACTGGACAGTGATCAGGAGCACAAATTCTGGCTGAGTTCCTGTCTATATAATGCAGAGATTCACTGGATAGTGAACAGGAGCAGGAATCCAAGCTCCTTTCCTCTTTCTATAATGCAGGGATTCACTAGACAATGATTGGGAGCAGGAATTCTTGCTGAATTCCTCTCTCAATAATGCAGGGATTAACTGGACAGTGAGCATGAGCGGGAATCCTGACCGATTTCCTCTCCCCATAATGCATGGAATCACTGGACAGTGATCAGGAGAAGGAATCCAGCCTGATTTCCTCTCTCTACAATGCAGGGATTCACTGGACAGTGATGAGGAGCAGTAAACCTGGATGATTTCCTCCTTCTGTAATGCATGGATTCACTGGACAGTGATCAGGAGATGGAACCTTGCCTGATTTCCTCTCTCTGCAATGCAGGGTTTCACTGGACAGTGATCAGGAGCAGGAAACCTGGATGATTTCCTCACTCTGTAATGCAGGGATTCGCTGGACAGTGATCAGGAGCAGAAATGCTAGTTGCTTTCATCTCTCTATAACGCAAGGATTCACTGGACAGTGATCAGGGGCAGGAATGCTGGCTGATTTCCTTTCTCTATAATGCAGGGATTCACTGGATAGTGATCAAGTGCAGGAATCCTGGCTGAGTTTCTCTCTCTCTAATGCACGGATTCACTAGACTGTGATCAGGAGTAGGAATCCTGCCTGATTTCCTCTCTCTACAATGCAGGGATTCACTGGACAGTGATCCGGAGCAGTAAACCTGGATGATTTCCTCCTTCTGTAATGCATGGAATCACTGGACAGTGATCAGGAGATGGAATCCTGCCTGATTTCCTCACTCTGTAATGCAGGGATTCGCTGGACAGTGATCAGGATCAGAAATGCTAGTTGCTTTCATCTCTCTATAACGCAAGGATTCACTGGACAGTGATCAGGGCCAGGAATGCTGGCTGATTTCCTTTCTCTATAATGCAGGGATTCACTGGACAGTTATCTGCAGCAGGAATACTGGATCATTTCCTCTCTCTGTAATGCTGGGATTCACTGGATAGTGATCAAGTGCAGGAATCCTGGCTGATTTTCTCTCTCTCTAATGCACGGATTCACTAGACTGTGATCAGGAGTAGGAATACTGGCTGATTTCCTCTCTCTATAATGCAGGGATACACTGGACAGTGATCAGGAGTAGGATTCCGATCCGATTTCCTCTGCCTATAGTGCAGGGATTTCCTGGACAGTGATCAGGAGCAGGAATCATGGCTGATGTATTCTCTCTTTAATGCAGGAAATCACTGAACAGTGACCAGGAGCAGGAATACTGCCTGAGTCCCTTTCTCTATAATGCAGGGATTCAATGGACGGTGATCAAGTGCCTGAATCCTTCCTGATTTCCTCTCTCCATAATGCAGGAAATCACTGGATATTGATCAGGAGCAGGAATTATTGCTGAATTCCTCTCTCTATAATGCAGGGATTCAGTGTACCGTGATCACGTGCTGTAATGACAGATGATTTCCTCTCTCTATAATGCAGGGATTCACTGGACAGTGATCAGTAGCAGGAATCCTGGCTGATTGCCTCTCCCTATAATGCTGGGAATAACTGGACACTGATCAGGAGCAGGAATACTGGCTGATTTCTTCACTGTATAATGCAGGGTATCACTGGACAGTGATGAGGAAAAGGATGCCTGGATGACTTCCACTCTCTATAATGCAGGGATTCACTGGACAGTGACCAGGGGCAGGAATCCTGGCTGTTTCTGTCTCTCTGTAATGCAGTGCTCCAGTGGACAGTGATCAGGAGCGGAAATCCTGACTGATTTCCTCTCCCTATAATGCAGGTATCACGGGACAGTGGTCTGCAGCAGTAATACTGGATCATTTCCTCTATCTGTAATGCTGGGACTCACTGGAAAGTGATCAGGAGCAGGAATCCTGATTGATTTCCTCTCTCTATAATTCAGGCATCACTGTGCAGTGAATAGGAGCAGGAAGCCTGGCTGATTCCATCTCTCTGTAATGCAGAGATTCAGTAAACGGGAGCAGGAATCCTGCCTGATTTCATGACTCTATAAAGCAGGGATTCTCTTGAAAGTGCTCAGGAGCAGGAATCCTGCCTGACTTCCTCTCTTCCTCTCTCTATAATGCAGGGAATAACTGGACAGTGATCAGGAGCAGGAAACCTGGATGATTTCCTCTCTCTATAATGCAGGGATTCACGGGACAGTGATCTGCAGCAGGAATACTGGATCATTTCCTCTATCTGTAATGCTAGGATTCATTGCAAAGTGATCAGGAGCAGGAATCCTGGCTGATTTCCTCTGTCTCTAATGCAGGGCCTCACTAGACAGTGATCAGGAGTAGGAATACTGTCTGATTTCCTCTCAACATAATGCAGGGATTCATTGGACAACGATCAGGAGCAGGAATTCTTGCTGAATTCCTCTCTCTATAACGCAGGGATTAACTGGGCAGTGATCATTAGCAGCACTCCTGACTGATTTACTCTCTCTGTAATGCAGGGCTTCACTGGACAGTGATCAGGAGCAGGAAACCTGGATGATTTCCTCTCTCTATAATGCAGGGATTCACGGGACAGTGATCTGCAGCAGGAATACTGGATCATTTCCTCTCTCTTTAATGCAGGGATTCACTAGATAGTGATCAAGAGCAGGAATCCTGGCTGATTTCTTCTCTCTCTAATGCAGGGATTAAGTGGACAATGATCAGGAGAAGGAATCCTGCCTGATTTCCGCTCTCGACAATGCAGGGTTTCACTCGACAGTGATCAGGAGCAGGAAACCTGGATGATTTCCTGTCTCTTTAACGCAGGGATTCACTGGATAGTGATCAACAGCAGGAATCCTGGCTTATTTCATCTCTCTCTAATGCAGGGATTAAGTGGAAAGTGATCAGGAGAAGAATCCTGCCTGATTTCCGATCTGTACAATGCAGGGTTTCCCTGAACAGCGATCAGGAGCAGAAATGCTAGTTGCTTTCCTCTCTCTATAAAGCAAGGATTCACTGGACAGTGATCAGGGGCAGGAATTCTGGCTGATCTCCTTTCTCTATAATGCAGGGATTCACTGGACAGTGATCTGCAGCAGGTATACTGGATCATTTCCTCTCTCTGTAATGCTGGGATTCACTGGATAGTGATCAAGTGCAGGAATCCTGGCTGAGTTTCTCGCTCTCTAATGCACGGATTCACCAGACAGTGATCAGGAGTAGGAATACTGGCTGATTTCCTCTCTCTATAATGCAGGGATTCACGGGACAGTGATCAGGAGCAGGAATTATGCCTGATTTCATCTCTTTTAATGCAGGGGATCACTGGACGGTGATCAAACAAGAAACGTGGCCTATTTTCTCTCTACTTAATGATGGGAATCACTGGAAAGTGATCATGAGCAAGAATCCTGGCTGATTTCCTATCTCTGTAACACAGGGATTCACTGCACAATCATCAGGAGCAGGAATACTAACTGATTTCTTATCTCTATAATGCAGGGACTCAATAGACAGTGATCAGAAGCAGTAATCCTGGTTGATTTCCTCTCTCTATAATGCAGGGATTCAGTGGACAGTGATCGGGAGCAGGAATACTGGATAAATTCCTCTCTCTATAATACAGGGATACAGTGATCAGGAGCAGGAATCCTGGCAGATTTCAACTATCTAAAATGCAGGGAATCACTGGACAGTGATCAGGAGCAGGAATCCTGACTGATTATTTCTGTCTCTAATGCAGGGCCTCACTAGACAGTGTTCAGGAGTAGGAATACTGTCTGATTTCCTCTCAACATAATGCAGGGATTGATTGGACAACGATCAGGAGCAGGAATTCTTGCTGAATTCCTCTCTCTATAACGCAGGGATTAACTAGGCAGAGATCATTAGCAGCACTCCTGACTGATTTACTCTCTCTATAATACATGGAATCACTGGACAGTGATCAGGAGAAATGATCCTGCCTGAGTTCCTCTCTCTACAATGCAGTGATTCACTGGACAGTGATCAGGAGCAGGAAACCTGGATGATTTCCTCACTCTATAATGCAGGGCTTCACTGGATAGTGATCAGGAGCAGGAAACCTGGATGATTTCCTCTCTCTATAATGCAGGGATTCACGGGACAGTGATCTGCAGCAGGAATACTGGATCATTTCCTCTCTCTTTAATGCAGGGATTCACTAGATAGTGATCAAGAGCAGGAATCCTGGCTGATTTCTTCTCTCTCTAATGCAGGGATTAAGTTGACAGTGATCAGGAGAAGGAATCCTGCCTGATTTCCGCTCTCTACAAAGCAGGGTTTCACTCGACAGTGATCAGGAGCAGGAAACCTGGATGATTTCCTGTCTCTTTAACGCAGGGATTCACTGGATAGTGATCAAGAGCAGGAATCCTGGCTTATTTCATCTCTCTCTAATGCAGGGATTAAGTGGACAGTGATCAGGAGAAGAATCCTAAAGACAAAACAAAACTGCGGATGCTGGAAATCCAAAACAAAAACAGAATTACCTGGAAAAGCTCAGCAGGTCTGGCAGCATCGGCGGAGAAGAAAAGAGTTGACGTTTCGAGTCCTCAAGACCCTTCGACAGAACTTGATTTCGAGTCCAAGAAAGAGTTGAAATATAAGTTAGTTTAAGGTGTGTGTGGGGTGGAGGGGGTGGGGGGGGGGGTGGGGGGGGCGGAGAGATAGAGAGAGAGAGAGGTGCTTGTGTAGACAAACAAGCAGTGATAGAAGCAGATCATCAAAAGATGTCAACGACAATGGTACAAAAGAACACATAGGTGTTAAAGTTAAAGTTGGTGATATTATCTAAACGAATGTGCTAATTAAGAATGGATGGTAGGGCACTCAAGGTACAGCTCTAGTGGGGGTGGGGGGAGCATAAAAGATTTTAAAAAAATTAAAAATAATGGAAATAGGTGGGAAAAGAAAAATCTATATAATTTATAGGGAAAAAAAAGGGAAAAAGGGGGAAACAGAAAGGGGGTGGGGATGGGGGAGGGAGCTCACGACCTAAAGTTGTTGAACTCAATATTCAGACCGGAAGGCTGTAAGGTGCCTAGTCGGAAGATGAGGTGTTGTTCTTCCAGTTTGCGTTGGGCTTCACTGGAACAATGCAGCAAGCCAAGGACAGACATGTGGGCAAGAGAGCAGGGTGGAGTGTTAAAATGGCAAGCGACAGGGAGGTTTGGATCATTCTTGCGGACAGACCGCAGGTGTTCTGCAAAGCGGTCGCCCAGTTTACGTTTGGTCTTTCCAATGTAGAGGAGACCACATTGGGAGCAACGAATGCAGTAGACTAAGTTGGGGGAAATGCAAGTGAAATGCTGCTTCACTTGAAAGGAATATTTGGGCCCTTGGACGGTGAGGAGAGAGGAAGTGAAGGGGCAGGTGTTACATCTTTTGCGTGGGCATGGGGTGGTGCCATAGGAGGGGGTTGAGGAGTAGGGGGTGATGGAGGAGTGGACCAGGGTGTCCCGGAGGGAGCGATCCCTACGGAATGCCGATAAGGGGGGTGAAGGGAAGATGTGTTTGGTGGTGGCATCATGCTGGAGTTGGCGGAAATGGCGGAGGATGATCCTTTGAATGCGGAGGCTGGTGGGGTGATAAGTGAGGACAAGGGGGACCCTATCATGTTTCTGGGAGGGAGGAGAAGGCGTGAGGGCGGATGCGCGGGAGATGGGCCGGACACGGTTGAGGGCCCTGTCAACGACCGTGGGTGGAAAACCATGGTTAAGGAAGAAGGAGGACATGTCAGAGGAACCGTTTTTGAAGGTAGCATCATCGGAACAGATGCGATGAAGGCGAAGGAACTGGGAGAATGGGATGGAGTCCTTACAGGAAGCGGGGTGTGAGGAGCTGTAGTCGAGGTAGCTGTGGGAGTCGGTGAGTTTGTAATGGATATTGGTGGACAGTCTATCACCAGAGATTGAGACAGAGAGGTCAAGGAAGGGAAGGGAAGTGTCAGAGATGGACCACGTGAAAATGATGGAGGGGTGGAGATTGGAAGCAAAATTAATAAATTTTTCCAAGTCCCGACGAGAGCATGAAGCGGCACCGAAAAACTCATCGATGTACCAGAGAAAAAGTTGTGGAAGGGGGCCGGAGTAGGACTGCAACAAGGAATGTTCCACATACCCCATAAAGAGACAGGCATAGCTGGGGCCCATGCGGCTACCCATAGCCACACCTTTTATTTGGAGAAAGTGAGAGGAGTTGAAGGAGAAATTGTTCAATGTGAGAACAAGTTCAGCCAGATGGAGGAGAGTAGTGGTGGATGGGGATTGTTCGGGCCTCTGTTCGAGGAAGAAGCTAAGGGCCCTCAGACCATCCTGGTGGGGGATGGAGGTGTAGAGGGATTGGACGTCCATGGTGAAGAGGAAGCGGTTGGAGCCAGGGAACTGGAAATTGTTGATGTGACATAAGGTGTCAGAGGAATCACGGATGTAGGTGGGAAGGGACTGGACAAGGGGAGAGAGAAGGGAGTCAAGATAACGAGAGATGAGTTCTGTGGGGCAGGAGCAAGCTGAGACGATCGGTCTACCGGGGCAGTTCTGTTTGTGGATTTTGGGTAGGAGATAGAAGCGGGCCATCCGAGGTTGGGCGACTATCAGGTTGGAAGCTGTGGGAGGGAGATCCCCAGAGGAGATGAGGTCAGTGACAGTCCTGGAAACAATGGCTTGATGTTCAGTGGTGGGGTCATGGTCCAGGGAAAGGTAGGAGGAAGTGATTGCGAGTTGACGCTCAGCCTCCACGAGGTAGAGGTCAGTGCGCCAGACAACAACAGCACCACCCTTGTCAGCGGGTTTGATGACAATGTCAGGGTTGGACCTGAGAGAATGGAGTGCAGTAAGTTCAGAGAGAGACAGGTTAGAATGGGTGAGAGGAGCAGAGAAATTGAGACGACTAATGTCGCGCCAACAGTTCTCAATGAAAAGATCAAGAGAAGGTAAGAATCCAGAGGGAGGGGTCCAGGTGGAGGGAGAATATTGGAGATGGGTAAAAGGATCCGTTGAATTGGGAGAGGACTCCTGCCCGAAGAAGTGAGCCCGGAGACGAAGACGGCGAAAGAAGAGTTCAGTATCATGCCGAGCCCGAAATTCATTGAGGTGAGGGCGTAAGGGTATGAAACTAAGTCCTTTGCTGAGCACTGAACGTTCAGCATCGGAGAGGGGAAGGTCAGGGGGTATAGTGAATACACGGCTGGGGCTGGGATTGGAAGATGGGGTGGGGACGGAGGGACAGGCTGGGGTGGAGGGTCCTAGATGGGTGTTGGTGTCGATGAGTTGTTGGAGCTTGCGTTCCTTAGCAGTTGAGAGAAAGAGAAAAAGTTTCTTGTTGAGGCGTCGGATGAGCCGAAGGATAAAATGAAACTGGGGGCACACGCAGCTTTGAAAAAGGGTACGGCGGTGCTGCTGGAGGGAGAGATCGAGTGTGTTCATATGGCGGCGCATGGCACTGAGTGTGGATTTCAGAATGTGACGGGAACAGCAGTCTGAGAAACGTTTTATGTCCCGGAGATAGCGGTAATCCTGGGTGGGTTCGAAAGATGAGGGGTGGAATTTCAGTTGAAATCCACGTGGGGTAAGTCGGAGACAGAGACAGTCACTGAGAAAGGAGATATGGCTGTGAAAGCGGGTTTTAGTAAACACCTTGTCAAACACCAGGAGGGAAATGGAAAGCAAAGAAGGTGAACGAGGCAACAGAGAGATACGGAAATCTTGTCGCAGAGAGGAACAGAACTTCTTCAAGGAGGTAGGCATTTCTTGAAGAGCAGTGGCAGTCAATTAAACACAGAGATAAAGACAACAGAGGCCCGAACAATCCCCATCCACCACTACTCTCCTCCATCTGGCTGAACTTGTTCTCACATTGAACAATTTCTCCTTCAACTCCTCTCACTTTCTCCAAATAAAAGGTGTGGCTATGGGTAGCCGCATGGGCCCCAGCTATGCCTGTCTCTTTATGGGGTATGTGGAATATTCCTTGTTGCAGTCCTACTCCGGCCCCCTTCCACAACTTTTTCTCCGGTACATTGATGATTACTTCGGTGCCGCTTCATGCTCTCGTCGGGACTTGGAAAAATTTATTAATTTTGCTTCCAATCTCCACCCCTCCATCATTTTCACGTGGTCCATCTCTGACACTTCCCTTCCCTTCCTTGACCTCTCTGTCTCAATCTCTGGTGATAGACTGTCCACCAATATCCATTACAAACCCACCGACTCCCACAGCTACCTCGACTACAGCTCCTCACACCCCGCTTCCTGTAAGGACTCCATCCCGTTCTCCCAGTTCCTTCGCCTTCGTCGCATCTGTTCCAATGATGCTACCTTCAAAAACGGTTCCTCTGACATGTCCTCCTTCTTCCTTAACCGAGGTTTTCCACCCACGGTCGTTGACAGGGCCCTCAACCGTGTCCGGCCCATCTCCCGTGCATCCGCCCTCACGCCTTCTCCTCCCTCCCAGAAACATGATAGGGTCCCCCTTGTCCTCACTTATCACCCCACCAGCCTCCGCATTCAAAGGATCATCCTCCGCCATTTCCGCCAACTCCAGCATGATGCCACCACCAAACACATCTTCCCTTCAGCCCCCTTATCGGCATTCCGTAGGGATCGCTCCCTCCGGGACACCCTGGTCCACTCCTCCATCACCCCCTACTCCTCAACCCCCTCCTATGGCACCACCCCCTTGCCCACGCAAAAGATGTAACACCTGCCCCTTCACTTCCTCTCTCCTCACCGTCCAAAGGCCCAAACATTCCTTTCAAGTGAAGCAGCATTTCACTTGCATTTCCCCCAACTTAGTCTACTGCATTCGTTGCTCCCAATGTGGTCTCCTCTACATTGGAGACCAAACGTAAACTGGGCGACCACTTTGCAGAACACCTGCGGTCTGTCCGCAAGGATGATCCAAACCTCCCTGTCTCTTGCCATTTTAACACTCCACCCTGCTCTCTTGCCCACATGTCTGTCCTTGGCTTGCTGCATTGTTCCAGTGAAGTCCAACGCAAACTGGAGGAACAACACCTCATCTTCCGACTAGGCACCTTACAGCCTTCCGGTCTGAATATTGAGTTCAACAACTTTAGGTCGTGAGCTCCCTCCCCCATCCCCACCCCCTTTCTGTTTTCCCCTTTTTCCCTTTTTTTCCCTATAAATTATATAGATTTTTCTTTTCCCGCCTATTTCCATTATTTTTAAATATTTTAAAATCTTTTATGCTCCCCCCACCCCCACTAGAGCTGTACCTTGAGTGCCCTACCATCCATTCTTAATTAGCACATTCGTTTAGATAATATCACCAACTTTAACTTTAACACCTATGTGTTCTTTTGTACCATTGTCGTTGACATCTTTTGATGATCTGCTTCTATCACTGCTTGTTTGTCTACACAGGCACCTCTCTCTCTCTCTATCTCTCCGCCCCCCCCCCCACCCCCCCCCCCCCCCCCCCACCCCACACACACCTTAAACTAACTTATATTTCAACTCTTTCTTGGACTCGAAATCAAGTTCTGTCGAAGGGTCATGAGGACTCGAAACGTCAACTCATTTCTTCTCCGCCGATGCTGCCAGACCTGCTGAGCTTTTCCAGGAGAAGAATCCTGCCTGATTTCCGATCTGTACAATGCAGGGTTTCTCTGAACAGCGATCAGGAGCAGAAATGCTAGTTGCTTTCCTCTCTCTATAAAGCAAGGATTCACTGGACAGTGATCAGGGGCAGGAATCCTGGCTGATTTCCTTTCTCTATAATGCAGGGATTCACTGGACAGTGATCTGCAGCAGGTATACTGGATCATTTCTTCTCTCTGTAATGCTGCGATTCACTGGATAGTGATCAAGTGCAGGAATCCTGGCTGAGTTTCTCGCCCTCTAATGCACGGATTCACTAGACAGTGATCAGGAGTAGGAATACTGGCTGATTTCCTCTCTCTATAATGCAGGGATTCACGGGACAGTGATCAGGAGCAGGAATTATGGCTGATTTCATCTCTCTTTAATGCAGGGGATCACTGGACAGTGATCAGTAACAGGAAACGTGGCCTATTTTCTCTCTGCATAATGATGGGAATCACTGGAAAGTGATCATGAGCAAGAATCCTGGCTGATTTCCTATCTCTGTAACACAGGGATTCACTGCACAGTCATCAGGAGCAGGAATACTAGCTGATTTCTTATCTCTATGATGCAGGGACTCAATAGACAGTGATCAGAAGCAGTAATCCTGGTTGATTTCCTCTCTCTATAATGCAGGGATTCAGTGGACAGTGATCGGGAGCAGGAATCCAGAATCATTATCTCTCTCTATAATGCAGGGATACTGTGATCAGGAGCAGGAATCCTGGCAGATTTCAACTATCTAAAATGCAGGGAATCACTGGACAGTGATCAGGAGCAGGAATCCTGACTGATTTCCTCTCTCTATAATGCCGGAATTCACTGGACAGTGATCAGGAGCAGGAATCCTAGCTGATTACCTCTCTCTATAATGCTGGGTTGCACTGGACAATGATCAGGACAAGGAATCCTTGCTGAATCTCTCTCTCTCTAATGCAGTTTTTCATTGGACAGTGATCTGGAGTAGCAATTATGGATGATTTCATCTCTCTATAATGCAGGGGATCACTGGACAGTGATCAGGAGCAGGAATCATGGCTGATTTACTTTCTCGTTAATGCAGGAAATCACTGAACAATTGACCAGGAGCAGGAATCCTGCCTCTTTAACTTTCTCCATAAAGCAGCGATTCACTGGACGGTTATCAAGGGCCTGAATCCTGCGTGATTTCCTCTCTCCATAATGCAGGGAATAACTGGACAGTGATCAGGAGCAGGAATACTGGCAGATTTCCTCACTGTATAATCCAGGGTATCACTGGACAGTGATGAGGAAAAGGAAGCCTGGATGACTTCCTCTCTCTATAATGCAGGGATTCACTGGACAGTGATCAGGAGCAGGAATGCTGGCTGATTTCCTCTCTCTATAATGCAGGCATAACTGTGCAGTGATCAGGAGCAGGAAGCCTGTCTGATTCCATCTCTCTGTTATGCAGAGATTCAGTGAACGGGAGCAGGACTCCTGGCTGATTTCTCCTCTCTATAATGCAGGGATTCACTGGACAGTGATCAGGGGCAGGAATCCTGGCTGTTTCCCTCTCTGTGTAATGCAGCGCTACAGTGGACAGTGAACAGGAGCAGAAATCCTCGCAGATTGCCTCTCCCTATAATGCAGGGAATTACGGGACAGTGGTCTGCAGCAGGAATACTGCATCATTTTCTCTATCTGTAATGCTGGGATTCACTGGACAGTGATCAGGAGCAGGAATAATCCTGGCCGATTTTCTCTGTGTATAATGCAGGGATTCACTGGAGAGTGATCAGGTGCAGGAATCATAGCTGATTTTGTGTCTCGTTAATGCATGAAAACACTGAACAGTGACCAGGAGCAGGAATCTTGCCTGATTCCCTTTCTCTGTAATGCATGGATTCACTGGATGGTGATCAAGAGCAGGAATTATTGTTGAATTCCACTCTCTATAATGCAGGGATTCAGTGGACAGTTACCATTTGCAGTATTCCTGGATGATTTCCTCTCTCTGTAATGCAGGGATTCAGTGATCAGGAGCAGGAATAACTGTTGATTTCCTCTCCCTATGATGCAGGGCATCACTGGTCAGTGATCTAGGGCTGGAATCCTGGCTGATTTCCTTTCTCTATAATGCAGGGATTCACTGGACAGTGATCAGGAGCATGAACCCTGGCTGATTTCCTCTCTCTATAATGCAGGGATTCACTGGACAGTGATCAAGGGCAGGAATTCTGGCTGATTGCCTCGCTCTAAAATGCAAGGATTCACAGGAAAGTGATCAGGACTTATAATCCTGGCTGATTTCGTCTCTCTGTAATGCAGGGAGTCACTGGACAGTGATCAGGAGCAGGAAATCTAGCTGATTTCTCCTCTCCATAATGCAGGGATTCACTGGACAGTGATCATGTGTGGGAATCCTGGCTGATTTACTTTCTCGGTAATACAGGGATTAAATGAGCAATGATCAGGAGCAGGAAGCCTGGCTAATTTACTGTGTGTATAATGCAGGGATTCACTGGCCGGTGATCTGGAGCTGGATTCCTGGTAGATTTCCTCTGTCTATCATGCAGGGAATCAATGAACAGTGACCAGGAGAAGGAATCCTGGCTGATTCCCTCTCTCTATAATGCAGGGAATCAGTGGACAGTGCTCAGGATCACAAACTCTGACTGATTTCCTCTCTCTATAATGCAGGTATTCGCTGGATAGCAATTAGGAGCAACAATCCTACCTCCCTTCCTCTTTCTATAATGCAGGAATTAACTTGACAATGATCAGGAGCAGGAATTCTTGCTGAATTCCAATCTGTATAATACAGGGATCAACTGGACAGTGATCAGGAGTAGGAATCCTGACTGATTTCCTCTCTGTATAATGCATGGAATCAATGGATAGTGATCCGAAAAAGGAATCCTGCCGGATTTCCTTTCTCTATAATGCAGGGATTCACTGGACAGTGATCTGCAGCAGGTATACTGGATCATTTCCTCTCTCTGTAATGCTGGGATTCACTGGATAGTGATCAATTGCAGGAATCCTGGCTGAGTTCCTATCTCTCTAGTGCAGGGATTCATTAGACACTGTTCAGGAGTAGGAATAATGGCTGATTTCCTCTTTATATAATGCAGGGATTCTTTGGATAGTGATCAGGAGCAGGAATCCTAGCTCCTTTCCTCTTTCTATAACGCAGTGATTCACTGGACAATCATCAGCAGCAGGAATTCCTGCTGAATTCCTCTCTCTCTAAAGCAGGTATTCACTGGACAGTGATCAGGAGCAGGAATCCTGACTGATTTCCTCTCTCTATAATGCATGGAAACAGTGGATAGTGATCAGCACAAGGAATACTGCCTGATTTCCCCTCTCTATAATGCAGGGATTCACTGGGCAGTGATCAGGGGCAGGAATGCTGGCTGATCTCCTCTCTCTATAATGCAGGGATTCACTGGACAGTAATCTGCAGCAGGAATACTGGATCATTTCCTCTCTCTTTAATGCTGGGGTTGACTGGACAGTGACCTGGAGAAGAGATCCTGGCTGATTTTCTCTCTTTATAATGCATGGAATCACTGGACAGTGAACAGGAGAAGGAATCCTGCCTGATTTCCTATCTCTATAATGCAGGGATTCACGGACAGTGATCAGGAGCAGGAAGCCTGGATGATTTCCTCACTCTGTAATGCAGCAAATCACTTGACAGCGATCACGAGCAGAAATGTTAGCTGCTTTCCTCTCTCTATAATGCTAGGATTCACTGGACAGTGATCAGTGGCAGTAATCCTGGATGATATCCTCTCTCTAAAATGCAGGGATTCACTGGTCAGTGATCTGCAGCAGGAATACTGGCTGATTTCCTCTCTATGTAATGCAGGAATTCAATGGATAGTGATCATGAGCAGGAATACTGGCTGTGTTCCTCTCTCTCTAATGCTGGGATTCACTAGACAGTGATCAGGTGCAGGGATAATGGCAGATTTCCTCTCTCTATAATGCAAGGATTCACTGGACAGTGATCAGGAGCTGGAAACCTGCATGATTTCCTCACTTTGTAATGCAGGGAATCACAGGACAGCGATCAGCAGCAGAAAACCTAGCTGCTTTCCTCTCTCGATAATGCAAGGATTCACTGGACAGTGATCAGGGGTGGAATAGTGGATCATTTCCTCTCTCTGTAATGCTGCGATTCACTGGAGAGTGATCTGGAGCAGGAATCCTGGATGATTTCTTCTCTCTATAATGCAGGGATTCACTGGATAGTGATCAAGAACAGGAATCCTGGTTGAATTCCTCTCTCTCTAGTGCGGGGTTTCACTAGACAGTGACCAGGAGAAAGAATAAGGGCTGATTTCCTCACTCTTTAATGCAGGGATTCACTGGACAGTGATCAGGAGCAGGAACCCCGGACGATTTTCTCTCTCTGTAATGCAGGGATTCACATGACAGTGATCAGGAGCAGGAATCATGGCTGATTACTCTCTCTTTAATGCAAGGAATCAGTGAAAAGTGAACAGGAGCAGGAATCCTGCCTGATTCCCTCTCTCTATCATGCAGGGATTCACTGGACGTTGATCAGGAGCAGGAATTCTTGCTGAATTCCTCCCTCTATAATGCAGGGATTCAGTGGACAGTGATCAACTGCAGAAATGCTGGATGATTTCCACTCTCTGTAATACAGGGTTACAGTGATCAGGAGCAGGAATCCAGGCCGATTTCCTTTCTCTATAATGCAGGGATTCACTGCACTGTGATCAGGATCAGGAATCCTGGCTGACTTCCTCTCTCCATAATCCAGGTTTTCACTGGATAGTGATCAAGAGCAGGAATCCTGGCTGATCTGCTCTCTCTGTAATGCAGGGATTCACTGCAAAGTGATCAGTAGCTGGAATCCTGGCTGAGTTCCTTTCTCTATAATGCAGGGATTCACTGCAAAGTGATCGGGAGCAGGAATACTGGATAAATTCGTCTCTCCATAATACTGGGATTCGCTGGACAGTGATCAGGAGCAGGAATCCTGGCTGATTTCCTTTCTCTATAATCCAGGTTTTCACTGGACAGTGATTAGGAGCAGGAATCCTGGCTCAATGTCTTCTTTCTATAATGCAGGGAAACACTGGACCTTGATCATGAGCACGATTCCTACCTTATTCCCTCTCTCTATAATGCAGAAATTCACTAAACAGTATCAGGAGCAGGAATCCTTGCTGTATTCCTCTCTCTATCCGCAGGGTTTCACTGCACAGCGATAAAGAGCAGGAATCATGGATGATCTAGTCTCTCTATAATGCAATTAATCACTGGACATTGATCAGGATCAGGAATCCTGGATGATTTCATCTCTCTATAAAGCAAGGATTCACAGGACAGTGATCAGGAGCAGAAATCCTAGCTGACTCTCTCACTCTATATAGCAGGGATTCACTGGGCAGTGATCAGGAGCAGTAACATTGAATGATTTCCTCTCTACATAATGCAGGGATCACTGGGCTGTGATCAGGAGCAGGAAGTCTAGCTGATTTCCTTTATCTATAATGCAGGTATTCATTGTACGGTGATCAGGAGCTGGAGTCCTGTTTGATTTCCTCCCTCGATCATGCAGGTTTTCACTGAACAGTGACCAGGAGCAGGAATCCTGGCTGATTTTCTTTCTCTATAATGCAGGGATTCACTGAACAGTGATCAGGAGCAGGAATCCTGGCTTATTTCTTCTCTCTATAATGCAGGGATTTAGTGATCAGCAGCAGGAATCTTTGCCGATTTGCTCTCTCTATTATGCAGGCATTCACGGGACAATGATCAATAGCAAGAATATTTGTTGAATTCCTCTTTCCATATGGCAAGGATTCACTGGATAGTGGTCAGGAGCAAGAGTCCTGGTTGATGTACTCTCTCAATAAGGCAGCGAATAACTGGATAGCGATTTTGAGCAGAAATCATTGCTGAATTCCTCTCTCTATAATGCAGGGATCAACTGGACAGTGATCATGAGCGAGAATCCTGACTGATTGCCTCTCTCTATTATGCATGGAATCACTGGACAGTGATCAGGAGAAGGAATCCTGCCTGATTTCCTCTCTCTATAATGCAAGGATTCATGAACAGTGATCAGGAGCACGACACCTGGATCATTTCCTCAATCTGTAATGCAGCGAATCAATGGACAGCGATCAGGAACAGAAATGCCAGCTGCTTTCCTCTCTCTATAAGGCAAGGATTCACTGGACAGTGATCAGTGGCAGGATTCCTGGATTATTTCCTCTCTCTAAAATGAAGGGATTCACTGGACAGTCATCTGCAGCAGGAATACTGCATCATTTCCTCTCTGTAATGCTGTGATTCACTGGACAGTGACCTGGAGCAGGAATCCTGGCTGATTTGCGGTCTCTATAATGCCGCAATTCAATGGATAGTGATCATGAGCAGGAATACTGGCTGAATTCCTCTCCCTATAATGCAGGGATTCACTAGACAGTGATCAGGAGTAGGAATAATGGCTGATTTCCTCTCTCTATAATGCAAGGATTCATGGACAGTGATCAGGAGCACGACACCTGGATCATTTCCTCACTCTGTATTTCAGCGAATCACTGGACAGCGATCTGGAGCAGAAATGCCAGCTGCTTTCCTCTCCCTATAATGCAAGGATTCACTGGACAGTAATCAGTGGCAGGAATCCTGGATTATTCCCTCTCTAAAATGCAGGGATTTACTGGACAGTCATCTGCAGCAGGAATACTGCATCATTTGCTCTCTGTAATGCTGTGATTCACTGGACAGTGACCTGGAGCAGGGATCTTGGCTGATTTGCTGTCTCTATAATGCCGCAATTCAATGGATAGTGGTCATGAGCAGGAATACTGACTGAGTTCCTCTCTCTCTAATGCAGGGATTCACTAGACAGTGATCAGGTGTAGGAATAATTGGTGATTTCCTCTCTCTATAATGCAAGGATTCACTGGAGAGTGATCTGGAGCAGGAGTCCTGGCTGATTTCCTCTCTCTATAATGCAGGGATTCACTGGATAGTGATCAAGAACAGAAATCCTGGATGAATTCCTCTCTCTCTAGTGCGGGGTTTCACTAGACAGTTGATCAGGAGTAAGAATACGGGCTGATTTCCTCACACTTTAATGCAACGATTCACTGCGCAGTGATCAGGAGCAGGAACCTCGGACTATTTCCTCTCTCTAGAATGCAGGGATTCAAATGACAGTGATCAGGAGCAGGAATCCTGGCTGATTACTCTCTCTTTAATGCAGGGAATCAGTGAAAAGTGACCAGGAGCAGGAATCCTGCCTGATTCCATTTCTCTATAATGCAGGGATTCATTGGACGTTGATCAAGAGCAGGAATTCTTGTTGAATTCCTCTCTCTATAATGCAGGGATTCAGTGGACAGTGATCACCTGCAGAAATCCTTGATGATTTCGTCTCCCTGGAAAGCAGGGTTACAGTGATCAGGAGCAGGAATCCGGGCCAATTTCCTTTCTCTATAATGCAGGGATTCACTGCACTGTGCTCAGGAGCTGGAATCCTGGCTGATTTCCTCTCTCTATAATCCAGGTTTTCACTGGATAGTGATCAGGAGCAGGAATCCTGGCTGATTTCCTCTCTCTCTAGTGCAGGGTTTCACTAGACTGTGATCAGCAGTAAGAATACGGGTTGATTTCTTCACTCTTTAATGCAAGGATTCACTGGACAGTGATCAGGAGCATGAACCCGGGACGATTTCCCCTCTCTATAATGCAGGGATTCACTGGATCATGATCAGCAGAAGGAATACTGCCTGATTTCCTCTCCATAATGCAGGGATTCACTGGGCAGTGATCAGGGGCAGGGATCCTGGCTGATCTCCTCTCTCTATAATGCAGGGATTCACTGGACAGTAATCTGCAGCAGGAATACTGAATCATTTCCTCTCTCTTTAATGCTGGGATTGACTGGACAGTGACCTGGACCAGAAATCCTGGCTGATTTTCTCTCTCTATAATGCAAGGATGCACTGGACAGTGATCAGGGGCACAAATACTGGCTGAAGTCCTCTCTATATAATGCAGGGATCACTTGGCTGTGAAGAGGAGCAGGTAGCAAGGCTGATTTACTCTGTGTATAATGCAAGGATTCACTGGACGGTGATCTGGAGCTGGAGCCTGGCTGATTTCCTATCAAGCAGGGAATCAAAAAACAGTGACCAGGAGCAGGAATCCTGGGTGATTTCCTCGCTCTATAATGCATGGAATCACTGGACAGTGATCAGGAACAGGAAGTCTTGCTGAATTCCTCTCTCTATAATGCAGGGATTCAGTGAACAGAGATCAGGTGCACAAATCCTGGATGATTTTCTCTCTCTGTAATGTAGGATTCAGTGATCATGAGCAGGAATGCTTGCTGATTTCCTCTCATTATGATGCAGGGAATCACTGGGCAGTGATCAGGCACAGGAATACTGGCTGAATTACACTCTCTATAAGGCAGTAAATCACTGGATAGTGATCAGGAGCAGGAATCCTACCTCCTGTCTCTTTCTATAATGCAGGGATTCAATGGACAATGATCGGGAGCAGAAATTCTTGCTGAATTCCTCTCTCTATAATGCAGGGAATAACTGGAGAGTGATCATGAGCGAGAATCCTGACTGATTTCCTCTCTCTATAATGCATGGAATAACTGGAGAGTGAACAGGAGAAGGAATCCTGCATGATTTCCTCTCTATATAGTGCAGGAATTCACGGACAGTGATCAGGAGCAGGAAACCTGGATGATTTCCTAACTGTGTAATGCAGCAGATCACTTGACAGCGATCAGGAGCAGAAATGCTAGCTGCTTTCTGCTCTCTATAATGCTAGGATTCACTGAACAGTGATCAGTGGCAGGAATCCTGGATGATATCCTCTCTCTATAATGCAGGAACTCAATGGATAGTGATCATGAGCAGGAATACTGGCTGAGTTCCTCTATCTATAATGCAGGCATTCACTAGACAGTGATCAGGTGTAGGAATAATGGCAGATTTCCTCTCCCTATAATGCAAGGATTCACTGGACAGAGATCAGGAGCTGGAATCCTGGATGATTTCCTCACTTTGTAATGCAGGGAATCACAGGACAACGACCAGCAGCAGAAAACCTAGTTGCTTTCCTCTCTCGATAATGCAAGGATTCACTGGACAGTGATCAGGTGCAGGAATACTGGATCATTTCCTCTCTCTGTAATGCAGCAATTCACTGAAGAGTAATGTGGAGCAGGAATCCTGGCTGATTTCCTCTCTATAATGCAGGGATTCACTGGATAGTGATTAAGAACAGGAATCCTGGCTGAATTCCTCGCTCTCTAGTGCAGGGTTTCACTAGACAGTGATCAGGAGTAAGAATACGGGCTGATTTCCTCACTCTTTAATGCAGGGATTCACTGAACAGCGATCAGGTGCAGGAACACGGGACGATTTCCTCACTCTACAATGCAGGGATTCACTGCACTGTGATCAGGAGCTGGAATCCTGGCTGATTTCCTCTCTCTATAATGCAGGCATTCACTGCAAAGTGATCAGGAGCAGGAATACAGATAAATTCCTCTCTCTATAACACAGGGATTCACTGGACAGTGAACAGGATCAGGAATCCTGGCTGATTTCCTCTCTGTATAATCCAGGTTATCACTAGATACTGATCAAGAGCAGGAATCATGGCTGATTTCCTCTCTCTCTAGTGCAGGGATTCACTGGACAGTGATCAGGAGCAGGAACCCGGGACGATTTCCTCTCTCTAGAATGCAGCGATTCAAATGACAGTGATCAGGAACAGGAATCCTGGCTGATTACTCTCTCCTTAATACAGGGAATCAGTGAAAAGTGACCAGGAGCAGGAATCGTGCCTGATTCCCTTTCTCTATAATGCAGGGATTCACTGGACGTTGATCAGGAGCAGGATTTCTTGCTGAATTACTCTCTCTATAATGCAAGGATTCAGTGGACAGTGATCACTGGCAGAAATCCTGGATGATTTCCTCTCTCTGCAATGCAGGGTTACAGTGATCAGGAGCAGGAATCCGGGCCGATTTCCTTTCTCTATAATGCAGAGATTCACTGCACTGTGATCAGAAGCTGGAATCTAGCTGATTTCCTCTCTCTATAATGCAGGGATTCACTGGATAGTGATCAGGAGCAGGAATACTGGATAAATTCCTCTCTCTGCAATATAGGGATTCACTGGACAGTGATCAGGATCAGGAATCCTGGTGGATTTCCTGTCTCTATAATCCAGGTTTTCACTGGATAGTGATCAAGAGCAGGAATCCTGGCTGATCTGCTCTCTCTGTTAGGCAGGGTTTCACTGCACAGTGATCAGGAGCTGGAATCCTGGCTGATTTCCTCTCTCTATAATGCAGGGATTCACTGCAAAGTGATCAGGAGCAGGAATACTGAATACATTCCTCTCTCCATAATACTGGGATTCGCTGGACAGTGATCCGGAGCAGGAATCCTGGCTGATTTCCTCTCTCTATATTCCACGTTTTCACTGGACAGTGATCAGGAGCAGGAATCCTGGCTGAATGTCTTCTTTCGATAAAGCAGACATTAACTGGACCTTGATCAGGAGCAGGATTCCTACCATATCCCCTCTCTCGATAATGCAGGGATTCACTGAACAGTGATCAGGAGCAGGAATCCTTGCTGTATTCCTCTCTCTATAAGCAGGGATTCACTGCACAGCGATCAGGAGCAGGAATCATGGCTGATCTAGTCTCTCTATTATGCAAGTAATCACTGGACATTGATCAGGAGCAGGAATCCTGGATGATTTCCTCTCTCTATAAAGCAAGGATTCACAGGACAGTGATCAGCAGCAGGAAACCAAGGTGCTTTCTCCTCTCTATAATGCAGGGATTCACTGGAAAATGATCAGGAGCGGGAATCTTGGCTGATTTCCTCTCTCTGGAATGCAGGGATTCAGTGAACAGTGATCAGGAGCAGTAACATTGAATGATTTCCTCTCTATATAATGCAGGGATCACTGGGCTGTGATCAGGAGCAGGAAGCCTGGCTGATTTCCTCTATCTATAATGCAGGCATTCATTGGATGGTGATCAGGAGCTGGAGTCCTGATTGATTTCCTCCCTCTATCATGCAGGGATTCACTGAACAGTGACCAGGAGCAGTAATCCTGGCTGATTTTCTTTCTCAATAATGCAGGGATTCACTGAACAGTGATCAGGAGCAGGAATCCTGGCTTGTTTCCTCTCTCTATAATGCCAGGATTCAGTGGACAGTGATCAGATGCAGAAATCCTGGATGATTTCCTCTCTCCAAAATACAGGGATTCACTGGACAATGATCTGCAGCAGGAATACACGATCATTTCCTCTCTGTAATGCAGTGATTCACTGGACAGTGACCTGGGGCAGGAATCCTCGCTGATTTGCTGTCTCTATAATGCAGCAATTCAATGGATCGTGATCATGAGCAGGAATACAGGCTGAGTTCTTCCCTCTCTAATGCAGGGATTCACTAGATAGTGATCAGGTGTAGGAATAATGGCTGATTTCCTCTCTCTCTAATGCAAGGATTCACTGGACAGTGATCAGGAGCTGGAAAGCTAGCTGCTTTCCTCTCTCGATAATGCAAGGATTCACTGGACAGTGATCAGGGGCAGGAATACTGGATCATTTCCTCTCTCTGTAATGCTGCGATTCACTGGAGAGTGATCTGGAGCAGGAATCCTGGCTGATTTCCTCTCTCTATAATGCAGGGATTCACTGGACAGTGATCAGGAGCTGGAAACCTGGATGATTTCCTCACTTTGTAATGCAGGGAATCACAGGACAGCGATCAGGAGCAGAAAACCTAGCTGCTTTCCTCTCTTGTTAATGCATGGATTCACTGGACAGTGATCAGGGGCAGGAACACTGGATCATTTCCTCTCTCTGTAATGCTGCGATTCACTGGAGATTGAACTGGAGCTGGAATCCTAGCTAATTTCCTCTCTCTATAATGCAGGGATTCACTGGACAGTGATCAGGAGCTGGAAACCTGGATGATTTCCTCACTTTGTAATGCAGGGAATCACAGGACAGTGATCAGGAGTAGGAATACGGGATGATTTCCTCTCTCTTTAAATCATGGATTCACTGGACTTTGATCAGGAGCAGGAATTCTTGCTGAATTCCTCTCTCTATAATGCAAAAGTTCAGTGGACAGTGATCACCTGCAGAAATCCTGGATGATTTCCTCTCTCTATAATGCTGGATTAGAGTGATCAGGAGCAGGAATCCGGGCCGATTTCCTTTCTCTATAATGCAGGGATTCACTGCACTGTGATCAGGAGCAGGAATACTGGATAAATTCCTTTCTCTATAATCCAGGTTTTCACTGGACAGTGATCAGGAGCAGGATTCCTGGCTCAATGTCTTCTTTCTATAATGCAGGGATACACTGGACTTTGAACAGGAGCATGATTCCTACCTTATTCCTTCTCTCTGTAATGCAGGGATTCACTGCACAGTGATCAGTAGCTGGAATCTGGCTGATTCCCTCTCTCTATAATGCAGGGATTCACTGCAAAGTGATCAGGAGCAGGAATACTGTATAAATTCGTCTCTCCATAATACTGGGATTCGCTGGACAGTGATCAGGAGCAGGAATCCTGGCTGATTTCCTCTCTCTGTAATCCAGGTTTTCACTGGACCTTGATCAGGAGCAGGATTCCTACCTTATTCCTTCTCTCTGTAATGCAGGGATTCACTGAACAGTGATCAGCAGCAGGAATCCTTGAAATATTCCTCTCTCTATAAGCAGGGATTCAGTGCACAGCGATCAAGAGCAGGAATCATGGCTGATCTAGTCTCTCTATAATGCAAGTAATCACTGGACATTGATCAGGAGCAGAAATCCAGGATGATTTCCTCTCTCTATAAAGCAAGGATTCACAGGACAGTGATCAGGAGCAGGAAACCAAGGTGATTTCTCCTCTCTATAATGCAGGGATTCATTGGACAGAGAATAGGAGCAGAAATCCTAGCTGACTCCCTCACTCTATAATGCAGGGATTTACTGGACAATGATCAGGAGTGGGAATCTTGGCTGATTTCCTCTCTCTGGAATGCAGGGATTCAGTGAACAGTGATCAGGAGCAGTAACATTGAATGATTTCCTCTCTATATAATGCAGGGATCACTGGGCTGTGAACAGGAGCAGGAAGACTGGCTGATTTCCTCTATCTATAATGCAGGCATTCATTGGACAGTGATCGGGAGCTGGAGTCCTGTTTGATTTCCTCCCTCTATCATGCAGGGATTCACTGAACAGTGACCAGGAGCAGTAATCCTGGCAGATTTCCTCTCCCTATAATGCATGGATTCACTGGACAGAGATCAGGAGCAGGAATCCTGCATGATTTCCTCACTTTGTAATGCAGGGAATCACAGACAGCGATCAGGAACTGGAATCCTGGATGATTTCCTCACTTTGTAATGCAGGGAATCACAGGACATCGACCAGCAGCAGAAAACCTAGTTGCTTTCCTCTCTCGATAATGCAAGGATTCACTGGACAGTGATCAGGTGCAGGAATACTGGATCATTTCCTCTCTCTGTAATGCAGCAATTCACTGAAGAGTAATGTGGAGCAGGAATCCTGGCTGATTTCCTCTCTATAATGCAGGGATTCACTGGATAGTGATTAAGAACAGGAATCCTGGCTGATTTCCTCGCTCTCTAGTGCAGGGTTTCACTAGACAGTGATCAGGAGTAAGAATACGGGCTGATTTCCTCACTCTTTAATGCAGGGATTCACTGAACAGCGATCAGGTGCAGGAAGACGGGACGATTTCCTCACTCTACAATGCAGGGATTCACTGCACTGTGATCAGGAGCTGGAATCCTGGCTGAATTCCTCTCTCTATAATGCAGGCATTCACTGCAAAGTGATCAGGAGCAGGAATACTGGATAAATTCGTCTCTCCATAATACTGGGATTCGCTGGACAGTGATCAGGAGCAGGAATCCTGGCTGATTTCCTCTCTCTGTAATCCAGGTTTTCACTGGACCTTGATCAGGAGCAGGATTCCTACCTTATTCCTTCTCTCTGTAATGCAGGGATTCACTGAACAGTGATCAGCAGCAGGAATCCTTGAAATATTCCTCTCTCTATAAGCAGGGATTCAGTGCACAGCGATCAAGAGCAGGAATCATGGCTGATCTAGTCTCTCTATAATGCAAGTAATCACTGGACATTGATCAGGAGCAGAAATCCAGGATGATTTCCTCTCTCTATAAAGCAAGGATTCACAGGACAGTGATCAGGAGCAGGAAACCAAGGTGATTTCTCCTCTCTATAATGCAGGGATTCATTGGACAGAGAATAGGAGCAGAAATCCTAGCTGACTCCCTCACTCTATAATGCAGGGATTTACTGGACAATGATCAGGAGTGGGAATCTTGGCTGATTTCCTCTCTCTGGAATGCAGGGATTCAGTGAACAGTGATCAGGAGCAGTAACATTGAATGATTTCCTCTCTATATAATGCAGGGATCACTGGGCTGTGAACAGGAGCAGGAAGACTGGCTGATTTCCTCTATCTATAATGCAGGCATTCATTGGACAGTGATCGGGAGCTGGAGTCCTGTTTGATTTCCTCCCTCTATCATGCAGGGATTCACTGAACAGTGACCAGGAGCAGTAATCCTGGCAGATTTCCTCTCCCTATAATGCATGGATTCACTGGACAGAGATCAGGAGCAGGAATCCTGCATGATTTCCTCACTTTGTAATGCAGGGAATCACAGACAGCGATCAGGAACTGGAATCCTGGATGATTTCCTCACTTTGTAATGCAGGGAATCACAGGACAACGACCAGCAGCAGAAAACCTAGTTGCTTTCCTCTCTCGATAATGCAAGGATTCACTGGACAGTGATCAGGTGCAGGAATACTGGATCATTTCCTCTCTCTGTAATGCAGCAATTCACTGAAGAGTAATGTGGAGCAGGAATCCTGGCTGATTTCCTCTCTATAATGCAGGGATTCACTGGATAGTGATTAAGAACAGGAATCCTGGCTGATTTCCTCGCTCTCTAGTGCAGGGTTTCACTAGACAGTGATCAGGAGTAAGAATACGGGCTGATTTCCTCACTCTTTAATGCAGGGATTCACTGAACAGCGATCAGGTGCAGGAACACGGGACGACTTCCTCACTCTACAATGCAGGGATTCACTGCACTGTGATCAGGAGCTGGAATCCTGGCTGAATTCCTCTCTCTATAATGCAGGCATTCACTGCAAAGTGATCAGGAGCAGGA
This sequence comes from Isurus oxyrinchus, assembly GCA_026770705.1. Classification (NCBI taxonomy): domain Eukaryota; kingdom Metazoa; phylum Chordata; class Chondrichthyes; order Lamniformes; family Lamnidae; genus Isurus; species Isurus oxyrinchus. The sequence continues at coordinate 11,832,233 of JANJGN010000035.1, forward strand.
ATACAGATAAATTCCTCTCTCTATAACACAGGGATTCACTGGACAGTGAACAGGATCAGGAATCCTGGCTGATTTCCTCTCTGTATAATCCAGGTCATCACTAGATACTGATCAAGAGCAGGAATCATGGCTGATTTCCTCTCTCTCTAGTGCAGGGATTCACTGGACAGTGATCAGGAACAGGAACCCGGGACGATTTCCTCTCTCTATAATGCAGGGATTCAAATGAAAGTGATCAGGAGCAGGAATCCTGGCTGATTATTCTCTCCTTAATACAGGGAATCAGTGAAAAGTGACCAGGAGCAGGAATCGTGCCTGATTCCCTTTCTCTATAATGCACGGATTCACTGGACGTTGATCAGGAGCAGGATTTCTTGCTGAATTACTCTCTCTATAATGCAGGGATTCAGTGGACAGTGATCACCGGCAGAAATCCTGGATGATTTCCTCTCTCCGTAATGCAGGGTTACAGTGATCAGGAGCAGGAATCCGGGCCGATTTCCTTTCTCTATAATGCAGGGATTCACTGCACTGTGATCAGAAGCTGGAATGTTGCTGATTTCCTCTCTCTATAATGCAGGGATTCACTGGATAGTGATCAGGAGCAGGAATACTGGATAAATTCCTCTCTCTGCAATATAGGGATTCACTGGACAGTGATCAGGATCAGGAATCCTGGTGGATTTCCTGTCTCTATAATCCAGGTTTTCACTGGATAGTGATCAAGAGCAGGAATCCTGGCTGATTTGCTCTCTCTGTTAGGCAGGGTTTCACTGCACAGTGATCAGGAGCTGGAATCCTGGCTGATTTCCTCTCTCTATAATGCAGGGATTCACTGCAAAGTGATCAGGAGCAGGAATACTGAATACATTCCTCTCTCCATAATACTGGGATTCGCTGGACAGTGATCCGGAGCAGGAATCCTGGCTGATTTCCTCTCTCTATATTCCACTTTTTCACTGGACAGTAATCAGGAGCAGGAATCCTGGCTGAATGTCTTCTTTCGATAAAGCAGACATTAACTGGACCTTGATCAGGAGCAGGATTCCTACCATATCCCCTCTCTCGATAATGCAGGGATTCACTGAACAGTGATCAGGAGCAGGAATCCTTGCTGTATTCCTCTCTCTATAAACAGGGATTCACTGCACAGCGATCAGGAGCAGGAATCATGGCTGATCTAGTCTCTCTGTTATGCAAGTAATCAGTGGACATTGATCAGGAGCAGGAATCCTGGATGATTTCCTCTCTATAAAGCAAGGATTCACAGGACAGTGATCAGCAGCAGGAAACCAAGGTGCTTTCCTCTCTATAATGCAGGGATTCACTGGAAAATGATCAGGAGCGGGAATCTTGGCTGATTTCCTCTCTCTGGAAAGCAGGGATTCAGTGAACAGTGATCAGGAGCAGTAACATTGAATGATTTCCTCTCTATATAATGCAGGGATCCATGGGCTGTGATCAGGAGCAGGAAGCCTGGCTGATTTCCTCTATCTATAATGCAGGCATTCATTGGATGGTGATCAGGAGCTGGAGTCCTGATTGATTTCCTCCCTCTATCATGCAGGGATTCACTGAACAGTGACCAGGAGCAGTAATCCTGGCTGATTTTCTTTCTCAATAATGCAGGGATTCACTGAACAGTGATCAGTAGCAGGAATCCTGGCTTGTTTCCTCTCTCTATAATGCCAGGATTCAGTGGACATTGATCAGATGCAGAAATCCTGGATGATTTCCTCTCTCCAAAATACAGGGATTCACTGGACAGTGATCTGCAGCAGGAATACACGATCATTTCCTCTATGTAATGCAGTGATTCACTGGACAGTGACCTGGAGCAGGAATCCTCGCTGACTTGCTGTCTCTATAATGCAGCAATTCAATGGATAGTGATCATGAGGAGGAATACAGGCTGAGTTCTTCTCTCTCTAATGCAGGGATTCACTAGACAGTGATCAGGTGTAGGAATAATGGCTGATTTCCTCTCTCTCTAATGCATGGATTCACTGGACAGTGATCAGGGGCAGGAATACTGGATCATTTCCTCTCGCTGTAATGCTGCGATTCACTGGAGAGTGATCTGGAGCAGGAATCCTGGCTGATTTCCTCCCTCTATAATGCAGGGATTCAGTGGACAGTGATCAGGAGCTGGAAACCTGGATGATTTCCTCACTTTGTAATGCAGGGAATCACAGGACAGTGATCAGGAGTAGGAATACGGGATGATTTCCACTCTTTTTAAATCATGGATTCACTGGACTTTGATCAGGAGCAGGAATTCTTGCTGAATTCCTCTCTCTATAATGCAAAAATTCAGTGGACAGTGATCACCTGCAGAAATCCTGGATGATTTCCTCTCTCTATAATGCTGGATTAGAGTGATCAGGAGCAGGAATCCGGGCCGATTTCCTTTCTCTATAACGCAGGGATTCACTGCACTGTGATCAGGAGCTGGAATACTGGATAAATTCCTTTCTCTATAATCCAGGTTTTCACTGGACAGTGATCAGGAGCATGATTCCTGGCTCAATGTCTTCTTTCTATAATGCAGGGATACACTGGACCTTGATCAGGAGCATGATTCCTACCTTATTCCTTCTCTCTGTAATGCAGGGATTCACTGCACAGTGATCAGTAGCTGGAATCTGGCTGATTCCCTCTCTCTATAATGCAGGGATTCACTGCAAAGTGAACAGGAGCAGGAATACTGGATAAATTCGTCTCTCCATTATACTGGGATTCGCTGGACAGTGATCAGGAGCAGGATTCCTGGCTGATTTCCTCTCTCTGTAATCCAGGTTTTCACTGGACCTTGATCAGGAGCAGGATTGCTACCTTATTCCTTCTCTCTGTAATGCAGGGATTCACTGAACAGTGATCAGGAGCAGGAATCCTTGAAGTATTCCTCTCTCTATAAGCAGGGATTCAGTGCACAGCGATCAAGAGCAGGAATCATGGCTGATCTAGTCTCTCTTTAATGCAATTAATCACAGGACATTGATCAGGAGCATGAATCCAGGATGATTTCCTCTCTCTATAAAGCAAGGATTCACTGGACAGTGATCAGGAGCAGGAAACCAAGGTGATTCCTCCTCTCTATAATGCAGGGATTCATTGGACAGTGAATAGGAGCAGAAATCCTAGCTGACTCCCTCACTCTATAATGCAGGGATTCACTGGGCAGTGATCAGGAGCGGGAATCCTGGCTGATTTCCTCTCTCTGTAATGCAGGGATTCAGTGAACAGTGATCTGGAGCAGTAACATTGAATGATTTCGTCTCTATATAATGCAGGGATCACTGTGCTGTGATCAGGAGCAGGAAGCCTGGCTGATTTCCTCTATCTATAATGCAGGCATTCATTGGAAGGTGATCAGGAGCTGGAGTCCTGTTTGATTTCCTCCCTCTATCATGCAGGGATTCACTGAACAGTGACCAGGAGCGGTAATCCTGCCTGATTTTCAATCTCTATAATGCATGGATTCACTGGACGTAGATCAGGAGCAGGAATCCTGGCTTATTTCCTCTCTCTATAATGCCAGGTTCAGTGGACCGTGATCAGATCCTGAAATCCTGGATGATTTCCTCTGTTGTAATGCAGGGATTCAGTGATCAGCAGCAGGAATCCTTGCTGATTTGCTCTTTCTATAATGCAGGGATTCATGGGACAATGATCAAGAGCAGGAATTTTTGCTGAATTCCTCTTTCCATATGGCAAGGATTCACTGGACAGTGGTCAGGAGCAAGAGTCCTGGTTGATTTACTCTCTCTATAAGGCAGCGAATCAATGGACAGTGATAATAACAGGAATACTGGCTGATACCAACTCTCTATAATGCAGGGATTCACTGGACAGTGATCAGGAGCAGGAATCCTGGCTTGTTTCCTCTCTCTATTACGCCAGGATTCAGTGGACAGTGATCAAATGCAGAAATCCTGGATGATTTCCTCTCTTGTAATGCAGGGATTCAGTGATCAGCAGCAGGAATCCTTGCTGATTTGCTTTCTCTATAAAGCAGGGATTCACGGGACAATGATCAGGAGCAGGAATTTTTGCTGAATTGCTCTTTCCATATGGCAAGGATTCACTGGACAGTGGTCTGGAGCAAGCGTCCTGGTTGATTTACTCCCGCTATAAGGCAGCGAATCACTGGACAGTGATAATAGCAGGAATCCTGGCTGATACCCACTCTCTATAATGCAGGGATTCACTGGACAGGGATCTTGAGCAGGAATCATTGCTGAATTCCTCTCTCTATACTGCAGGGATTAACTGCTCAGTGATGATGAGTGAGAATCCTGACTGATTTCCTCTCTCTATAATGCAAGGATTCACGGACAGTGATCAGGAGCAGGAAACCTGGACCATTTCCTCACTCTGTAATGCAGCAAATCACTGGACAGCGATCAGGATCAGAAATGCAAGCTGCTTGCCTCTCTCTATAATGCTGGGATTCACTGGACGTTGATCAGTGGCAGGAATCCTGGATGATTTCCTCTCTCCAAAATACAGGGATTCACTGGACAGTGATCTGCAGCAGGAATACGCGACCATTTCCTCTCTGTAATGCAGTGATTCTCTGGACAGTGACCTGGAGCAGGAATCCTGGCATATTTGCTGCCTCTATAATGCAGCAATTCAATGGATAGTGATCATGAGCAGGAATATTGGCTGAGTTCCTCTCTCTCTCCAATGCAGGGATTCACTAGATAGTGATCAGGTGTAGGAATGATGGCTGATTTCCTCTCTCTCTAATGCAAGGATTCACTGGACAGTGATCAGGAACTGGAAACCTGGTGATTTCCTCACTTTGTAATGCAGGGAATCACAGGACAGCGATCAGGAGCAGGAAACCTAGCTGCTTTCCTCTCTTGATGATGCAAGGATTCACTGGACAGTGATCAGGGGCAGGAATACTGGATCATTTCATCTCTCTGTAATGCTGCAATTCACTGGGAGACTGATCTGGAGCAGGAATCTTAGCTAATTTCCTCTCTCTATAATGCAGGGATTCACTGGATAGTGATCAAGAACAGGAATCCTGGCTGAATTCGTCACTCTTTAGTGCAGGGTTTCACTAGACAGTGATCAGGAGTAGGAATATGGGATGATTTCCTCTCTCTTTAAATCATGGATTCACTGGACTTTGATCAGGAGCAGGAATTCTTGCTGAATTCCTCTCTCTATAATGCAAAAATTCAGTGGACAGTGATCACCTGCAGAAATACTGGATGATTTCCTCTCTATAATGCTGGATTAGAGTGATCAGGAGCAGGAATCTGGGCCGATTTCCTTTCTCTATAATGCAGGGATTCACTGCACTGTGATCAGGAGCTGGAATACTGGATAAATTCCTTTCTCTATGATCCAGGTTTTCACTGGACAGTGATCAGGAGCAGGATTCCTGGCTCAATGTCTTCTTCCTATAATGCAGGGATACACTGGACCTTGATCAGGAGCAGGATTCCTACCTTATTCCTTCTCTCTGTAATGCAGGGATTCACTGCACAGTGATCAGTAGCTGGAATCTGGCTGATTCCCTCTCTCTATAATGCAGGGATTCACTGCAAAGTGAACAGGAGCAGGAATACTGGATAAATTCGTCTCTCCATTATACTGGGATTCGCTGGACAGTGATCAGGAGCAGGAATCCTGGCTGATTTCCTCTCTCTGTAATCCAGGTTTTCACTGGAACTTGATCAGGAGCATGATTCCTACCTTATTCCTTCTCTCTGTAATGGAGGGATTCACTGAACAGTGATCAGCAGCAGGAATCCTTGAAGTATTCCTCTCTCTATAAGCAGGGATTCAGTGCACAGCGATCAAGAGCAGGAATCATGGCTGATCTAGTCTCTCTATAATGCAAGTAATCACTGGACATTGATCAGGAGCAGAAATCCAGGATGATTTCCTCTCTCTATAAAGCAAGGATTCACTGGACAGTGATCAGGAGCAGGAAACCAAGGTGATTCCTCCTCTCTATAATGCAGGGATTCATTGGACAGTGAATAGGAGCAGAAATTCTAGCTGACTCCCTCACTCTATAATGCAGGAATTTACTGGGCAGTGATCAGGAGCGGGAATCCTGGCTGATTTCCTCTCTCTGTAATGCAGGGATTCAGTGAAAGTGATCAGGAGCAGTAACATTGAATGATTTCGTCTCTATATAATGCAGGGATCACTGTGCTGTGATCAGGAGCAGGAAGCCTGGCTGATTTCCTCTATCTATAATGCAGGCATTCATTGGAAGGTGATCAGGAGCTGGAGTCCTGTTTGATTTCCTCCCTCTATCATGCAGGGATTCACTGAACAGTGACCAGGAGCAGGAAGCCTGGCTGATTTCCTCTATCTATAATGCAGGCATTCATTGGAAGGTGATCAGGAGCTGGAGTCCTGTTTGATTTCCTTCCTCTATCATGCAGGGATTCACTGAACAGTGATCAGGAGCAGGAATCCTGGCTTGTTTCCTCTCTCTATAATGCCAGTATTCATTGGACATTGATCAGTGGCAGGAATCCTGGATGATTTCCTCTCTCCAAAATACAGGGATTCACTGGATAGTGATCTGCAGCAGGATTACACGATCATTTCCTCTCTGTAATGCTGTCATTCACTGGACAGTGACCTGGAGCAGGAATCCTAGCTGATTTGCTGTCTCTATAATGCAGCAATTCAATGGATAGTGATCATGAGCAGGAATACTGGCTGAGTTCCTCTCTCTCAAATGCAGGGATTCAGTAGATAGTGATCAGGTGTAGGAATAATGGCTGATTTCCATTCTCTCTAATGCAAGGATTCACTGGACAGTGATCTGGAGCTGGAAACCTGGATGATTTCCTCACTTTGTAATGCAGGGATTCAGCGAACAGTGATCAGGAGCAGTAACATTGAATGATTTCCTCTCTATATAATGCAGGTATCACTGGGCTGTGATCAGGAGCAGGAAGCCTGGCGGATTTCCTCTATCTCTAATGCAGGCATTCATTGGACGGTGATCAGGAGCTGGAGTCCTGTTTGATTTCCTCCCTCTTTCATGCAAGCATTCACTGAAAAGTGACGAGGAGCAGTAATCCTGGATGATTTTCTTTCTCTATAATGCATGGATTCACTGGACATAGATCAGGAGCAGGAATCCTGGCTTATTTCCTCTCTCTATAATGCCAGGTTCAGTGGACAGTGATCAGATGCAGAAATCCTGGCTTATTTCCTCTCCTGTAATGCAGGGATTCAGTGATCAGCAGCAGGAATCCTTGCTGATTTGCTCTCTCTATAATGCAGGGATTCACGGGACAATGATCAGGAGCAGGGATTTTTGCTGAATTCCTCTTTCCATATGGCAAGGATTCACTGGACAGTGGTCAGGAGCAAGAGTCCTGGTTGATTGACTCTCTCTATAAGGCAGCGAATCACTGAACAGTGATAATAACAGGAATCCTGGCTGATACCCACTCTCTATAATGCAGGGATTCAGTGGACAGCGATCTTGAGCAGGAATCATTGCTGGATTCCTCTCTCTATACTGCAGGGATTAACTGGACAGTGATGATGAGTGAGAATCCTGACTGATTTCCTAACTCTATAATGCATGGAATCACTGGCCAGTCATCTGGAGAAGGAATCCTGCCTGATTTCCTCTCTCTATAATGCAAGGATTCACGGAGAGTGATCAGGAGCAGGAAACCTGGATCATTTCCTCACTCTGTAATGCAGCGAACCACTGGACAGCAATCAGGTGCAGAAATGCTAGCTGCTTTCCTCTCTCTATAATGCTTGGATTCACTGGACATTGATCAGTGGCAGGAATCCTGGATGATTTCCTCCCTCCAAAGTACATGGATTCACTGGACAGTGATCTGCAGCAGGAATACACGATCATTTCCTCTCTGCAATGCAGTGATTCACTGGACAGTGACCTGGAGCAGGAATCCTGGCTGATTTGCTGTCTCTATAATGCAGCAATTCAATGGATAGTGATCATGAGGAGGAATACAGGCTGAGTTCTTCTCTCTCTAATGCAGGGATTCACTGGATAGTGATCAGGTGTAGGAATAATGGCTGATTTCCTTTCTCTCTAATGCAAGGATTCACTGGACAGTGATCAGGAGCTGGAAACCTGGATGATTTCCTCACTTTGTAATGCAGGGAATCACAGGACAGCGATCAGGAGCAGGAAACCTAGCTGCTTTCCTCTCTCGATAATGCAAGGATTCACTGGACAGTGATCAGGGGCAGGAATATTGGATCATTTCCTCTCTCTTTAATGCTGTGATTCACTGGAGAGTGATCTGGAGCAGGAATCCTGGCTGATTTCCTCTCTCTATAATGCAGGGATTCACTGGACAGTGATCAGGAGCTGGAAACCTGGATGATTTCCTCACTTTGTAATGCAGGGAATCACAGGACAGTGATCAGGAGCAGAAAACCTAGCTGCTTTCCTCTCTTGGTAATGCATGGATTCACTGGACAGTGATCAGGGGCAGGAATACTGGATCATTTCCTCTCTCTGTAATGCTGCGATTCACTGGAGAGTGAACTGGAGCTGGAATCCTAGCTAATTTCCTCTCTCTATAATGCAGGGATTCAGTGGATAGTGATCACCTGCAGAAATCCTGGATGATTTCCTCTCTCTATAATGCTGGATTACAGTGATCAGGAGCAGGAATCCGAGCCGATTTCCTTTCTCTATAATGCAGGGATTCACTGCACTTTGATCAGGAACAGGAATACTAGATAAATTCCTTTCTCTATAATCCAGGTTTTCACTGGACAGTGATCAGGAGCTGGATTCCTGGCTCAATGTCTTCCTTCTATAATGCAGGGATACACTGGACATTGATCAGGAGCAGGATTCCTACCTTATTCCTTCTCTCTGTAATGCAGGAATTCACTGCACAGTAATCAGCAGCTGGAATCTGGCTGATTCCCTCTCTCTATAATGCAGGGATTGAGTGCAAAGTGATCAGGAGCAGGAATACTGGATAAATTCGTCTCTCCATAATACTGGGATTCGCTTGACAGTGATTAAGAGCAGGAATCCTGGCTGATTTCCTCTCTCTGTAATCCAGGTTTTCACTTGTCAGTGATCAGGAGCAGGAATCCTGGCTGAATGTCTTCTTTCTATAATGCAGGGAAACACTGGACCTTGATCAGGAGCAGGATTCCTACCTTATTCCCTCTCTCTATGATGCAGGGATTCACTGAACAGTGATCAGCAGCAGGAATCATGGCTGATCTAGTCTCTCTATAATGCAATTAATCACAGGACATTGATCAGGAGCAGGAATCCAGGATGATTTCCTCTCTCTATAAAGCAAGGATTCACTGGACAGTGATCAGGAGCAGGAAACCAAGGTGATTCCTCCTCTCTATAATGCAGGGATTCATTGGACAGTGAAAAGGAGCAGAAATCCAAGCTGACTCCCTCACTCTATAATGCAGGGATTTACTGGGCAGTGATCAGGAGCGGGAATCCTGGCTGATTTCCTCTCTCTGTAATGCAGGGATTCAGTGAACAGTGATCAGGAGCAGTAACATTGAATGATTTCCTCTCTATATAATGCAAGGATCACTGGGCTGTGATCAGAGGCAGGAATCCTGGCTGATTACCTCTATCTATAATGCAGGCATTAATTGGACCGTCATCAGGAGCTGGAGTCCTGTTTGATGTCCTCCCTCTATCATGCAGGGATTCACATAACAGTGACCAGGAGCAAGAATCCTGGCTGATTTTCTTTCTCTATAATGCATGGATTCACTGGACATAGATCAGGAGCAGGAATCCTGGCTTAGTTCGTCTCTCTATAATGATAGGATTCATTGGACATTGATCAGTGGCAGGAATCCTGGATGATTTCCTCTCTCCAAAATACAGGGATTCACTGGATAGTGATCTGCAGCAGGAATACTCGATCATTTCCTCTCTGTAATGCTGTCATTCACTGGACAGTGACCTGGAGCAGGAATCCTAGCTGATGTGCTGTCTCTATAATGCAGCAATTCAATGGATAGTGATCATGAGCAGGAATACTGGCTGAGTTCATCTCTCTCAAATGCAGGGATTCAGTAGATAGTGATCAGGTGTAGGAATAATGGCTGATTTCCTTTCTCTCTAATGCAAGGATTCACTGGTCAGTGATCAGGAGCTGGAAACCTTGATGATTTCCTCACTTTGTAATGCAGGGATTCAGCGAACAGTGATCAGGAGCAGTAACATGGAATAATTTCCTCACTATATAATGCAGGGATCACTGGGCTGTGATCAGGAGCAGGAAGCCTGGCAGATTTCCTCTATCTCTAATGCAGGCATTCATTGGACGGTGATCAGGAGCTGGAGTCCTGTTTGATTTCCTCCCTCTTTCATGCAAGCATTCACTGAAAAGTGACGTGGAGCAGTAATCCTGGATGATTTTCTTTCTCTATAATGCATGGATTCACTGGACATAGATCAGGAGCAGGAATCCTGGCTTATTTCCTCTCTCTATAATGCCAGGTTCAGTGGACAGTGATCAGATGCAGAAATCCTGGATGATTTCCTCTGTTGTAATGCAGGGATTCAGTGATCAGCAGCAGGAATCCTTGCTGATTTGCTCTCTCTATAATGCAGGGATTCACGGGACAATGATCAGGAGCAGGGATTTTTGCTGAATTCCTCTTTCCATATGGCAAGGATTCACTGGACAGTGGTCAGGAGCAAGAGTCCTGGTTGATTGACTCTCTCTATAAGGCAGCGAATCACTGGACAGTGATAATAACAGGAATCCTGGCTGATACCCACTCTCTATAATGCAGGGATTCACTGGACAGCGATCTTGAGCAGGAATCATTGCTGGATTCCTCTCCCTATACTGCAGGTATTAACTGGACAGTGATGATGATTGAGAATCCTGACTGATTTCCTAACTCTATAATGCATGGAATCACTGGCCAGTCATCTGGAGAAGGAATCCTGCCTGATTTCCTCTCTCTATAATGCAAGGATTCACGGAGAGTGATCAGGAACAGGAAACCTGGATCATTTCCTCACTCTGTAATGCAGCGAATCACTGGACAGCAATCAGGTGCAGAAATGCTAGCTGCTTTCCTCTCTCTATAATGCTGGGATTCACTGGACATTGATCAGTGGCAGGAATCCTGGATGATTTCCTCTCTCCAAAGTACATGGATTCACTGGACAGTGATCTGCAGCAGGAATACACGATCATTTCCTCTCTGCAATGCAGTGATTCACTGGACAGTGACCTGGAGCAGGAATCCTGGCTGATTTGCTGTCTCTATAATGCAGCAATTCAATGGATAGTGATCATGAGGAGGAATACAGGCTGAGTTCTTCTCTCTCTAATGCAGGGATTCACTGGATAGTGATCAGGTGTAGGAATAATGGCTGATTTCCTTTCTCTCTAATGCAAGGATTCACTGGACAGTGATCAGGAGCTGGAAACCTGGATGATTTCCTCACTTTGTAATGCAGGGAATCACAGGACAGCGATCAGGAGCAGGAAACCTAGCTGCTTTCCTCTCTCGATAATGCAAGGATTCACTGGACAGTGATCAGGGGCAGGAATACTGGATCATTGCCTCTCTCTTTAATGCTGCGATTCACTGGAGAGTGATGTGGAGCAGGATTCCTGGCTGATTTCCTCTCTCTATAATGCAGGGATTCACTGGACAGTGATCAGGAGCTGGAAACCTGGATGATTTCCTCACTTTGTAATGCAGGGAATCACAGGACAGCGTTCAGGAGCAGAAAACCTAGCTGCTTTCCTCTCTTGGCAATGCTTGGATCCACTGGACAGTGATCAGGGGCAGGAATACTGGATCATTTCCTCTCTCTGTAATGCTGCGATTCACTGGAGAGTGAACTGGAGCTGGAATCCTAACTAATTTCCTCTCTCTATAATGCAGGGATTGAGTGGATAGTGATCACCTGCAGAAATCCTGGATGATTTCCTCTCTCTATAATGCTGGATTACAGTGATCAGGAGCAGGAATCCGGGCCGATTTCCTTTCTCCATAATGCAGGGATTCACTGCACTTTGATCAGGAGCAGGTATACTAGATAAATTCCTTTCTCTATAATCCAGGTTTTCACTGGACAGTGATCAGGAGCTGGATTCCTGGCTCAGTGTCTTCCTTCTATAATGCAGGGATACACTGGACATTGATCAGGAGCAGGATTCCTACCTTATTCCTTCTCTCTGTAATGCAGGAATTCACTGCACAGTGATCAGCAGCTGAAATCTGGCTGATTCCCTCTCTCTATAATGCAGGGATTGAGTGCAAAGTGATCAGGAGCAGGAATACTGGATAAATTCGTCTCTCCATAATACTGGGATTCGCTTGACAGTGATTAGGAGCAGGAATCCTGGCTGATTTCCTCTCTCTGTAATCCAGGTTTTCACTGGACAGAGATCAGGAGCTGGAATCCTGGCTGAGTGGCTTCTTTCTATAATGCAGGGAAACACTGGACCTTCGTCAGGAGCAGGATCCCTACCTTATTCCCTCTCTCTATAATGCAGGGATTCACTGAACAGTGATCAGCAGCAGGAATCCTTGAAGTATTCCTCTCTCTATAAGCAGGGATTCACTGCACAGCGAACAAGAGCAGGAATCATGGCTGATCTAGTCTCTCTATAATGCAATTAATCACAGGACATTGATCAGGAGCAGGAATCCAGGATGATTTCCTGTCTCTATAACGCAAGGATTCACTGGACCGTGATCAGGAGCAGGAAACCATGGTGATTCCTCCTCTCTATAATGCAGGGATTCATTGGACAGTGAATAGGAGCAGAAATTCTAGCTGACTCCCTCACTCTATAATGCAGGGATTTACTGGGCGGTGATCAGGAGCGGGAATCCTGGCTGATTTCCTCTCTCTGTAATGCAGGGATTCAGTGAACAGTGATCAGGAGCAGTAAGATTGAATGATTTCCTCTCTATATAATGCAGGGATCACTGGGCTGTGATCAGGAGCAGGAAGCCTTGCTGATTTCCTCTATATAGAATGCAGGCATTCATTGGACGGTGATCAGGAGCTGGAGTCCTGTTTGATTTCCTCCCTCTATCATGCAGGGATTCACTGAACAGTGACGAGGAGCAGTAATCCTGGCTGATTTTCTTTCTCTATAATGCATGGATTCACTGGACATAGATCAGGAGCAGGAATCCTGGCTTATTTCCTCTCTCTATAATGCCAGGTTCAGTGGACAGTGATCAGATGTAGAAATCCTGGATGATTTCCTCTCCTGTAATGCAGGGATTCAGTGATCAGCATCAGGAATCCTTGCTGATTTGCTCTTTCTATAATGCAGGGATTCACGGGACAATGATCAGGAGCAGGGATTTTTGCTGAATTCCTCTTTCCATATTTCAAGGATTCACTGGACAGTGGTCAGGAGCAAGAGTCCTGGTTGATTGACTCTCTCTATAAGGCAGCGAATCACTGGACAGTGATAATAGCAGGAATCTTGGCTGATACCCACTCTCTATAATGCAGGGATTCAGTGGACAGCGATCTTGAGCAGGAATCATTGCTGAATTCCTCTCTCTATACTGCAGGGATTAACTGGGACAGTGATGATGAGTGAGAATCCTGACTGATTTCCTCTCTCGATAATGCATGGAATCACTGCCAGTCATCTGGAGAAGGAATCAAGCTTGATTTCCTCTCTCTATAATGCAAGGATTCACGGAGAGTGATCAAAAGCAGGAAACCTGGATCATTTCCTCACTCTGTAATGCAGCGAATCACAGGACAGCAATCAGGTGCAGAAATGCTAGCTGCTTTCCTCTCTCTATAATGCTTGGATTCACTGGACATTGATCAGTGGCAGGAATCCTGGATGATTTCCTCTCTCCAAAATACATGGATTCACTGGACAGTGATCTGCAGCAGGAATGCTGGCTTATTTCCTTTCTCTATAATGCCAGAATTCAGTGGACAGTGATCAGATGCAGAAATCCTGGATGATTTCCTCTCTTGTAATGCAGGGATTCAGTGATCAGCAGCAGGAATCCTTGCTGATTTGCTCTTTCTATAATGCAGGGATTCACGGGACAATGATCAGGAGCAGGGATTTTTGCTGAATTCCTCTTCCCATATGGCAAGGATTCACTGGACAGTGGTCTGGAGCAAGAGTCCTGGTTGATTTACTCTCTCTATAAGGCAGCAAATCACTGGACAGTGATAATAGCAGGAATCCTGCCTGATACCCACTCTCTATAATGCAGGGATTCACTGGACAGCGATCTTGAGCAGGAATCATTGCTGAATTCCTCTCTCTATACTGCAGGGATTAACTGGACAGTGATGATGAGTGAGAATCCTGACTGATTTCCTCTCTCTATAATGCATGGAATCACTGGCCAGTCATCTGGAGAAGGAATCCTGCCTGATTTCCTCTCTCTATAATGCAAGGATTCACGGAGAGTGATCAGGAGCAGGAAACCTGGATCATTTCCTCACTCTGTAATGCAGCGAATCACAGGACAGCAATCAGGTGCAGAAATGCTAGCTGCTTTCCTCTCTCTATAATGCTGGGATTCACTGGACATTGATCAGTGGCAGGAATCCTGGATGATTTCCTCTCTCCAAAATACATGGATTCACTGGACACTGAACTGCAGCAGGAATACACGATCATTTGCTCTCTGCAATGCAGTGATTCACTGGACAGTGACCTGGAGCAGGAATCCTGGCTGATTTGCTGTCTCTATAATGCAGCAATTCAATGGATAGTGATCATGAGGAGGAATACAGGCTGAGTTCTTCTCTCTCTCATGCATGGATTCAGTAGATAGTGATCAGGTGTAGGAATAATGGCTGATTTCCTTTCTCTCTAATGCAAGGATTCACTGGACAGTGATCAGGAGCTGGAAACCTGGATGATTTCCTCACTTTGTAATGCAGGGAATCACAGGACAGCGATCAGTAGCAGGAAACCTAGCTGCTTTCCTCTCTCGATAATGCAAGGATTCACTGGACAGTGATCAGGGGCAGGAATACTGGATCATTTCCTCTCTCTTTAATGCTGCGATTCACTGGAGAGTGATGTGGAGCAGGAATCCTGGCTGATTTCCTCTCTCTATAATGCAGGGATTCACTGGACAGTGATCAGGAACTGGAAACCTGGATGATTTCCTCACTTTGTAATGCAGGGAATCACAGGACAGCGATCAGGAGCAGAAGAGCTAGCTGCTATCCTCTCTTTTTAATGCATGGATTCACTGGACAGTGATCAGGGGCAGGAATACTGGATCATTTCCCCTCTCTGTAATGCTGCGATTCACTGGAGAGTGAACTGGAGCTGGAATCCTAGCTAATTTCCTCTCTCTATAATGCAAGGATTCAATGGATAGTGATCAAGAACAGGATTCCTGGTTGAATTCGTCACTCTTTAGTGCAATGTTTTACTAGACAGTGATCAGGAGTAGGAATACGGGCTGATTTCTTCTCTCCTTAATGCAGGGATTCACTGGACTTTGATCAGGAGCCGGAATGCTTGCTGAATACCTCTCGCTATAATGCAGGGATTCAGTGGACAGTGATCACCTGCAGGAATCCTGGATGATTTCCTCTCTCTATAATGCTGTATTACAGTGATCAGGAGCAGGAATCCGGGCCGAATTCCTTTCTCTATAATGCAGGGATTCACTGCACTGTGATCAGGAGCAGGAATACTGGATAAATTCCTTTCTCAATAATCCAGGTTTTCACTGGACAGTGATCAGGAGCAGGAATCCTGGCTCAAAGTCTTCTTTCTATAATGCAGGGATACACTGGACTGTGATCAGGAGCAGTATTCCTGCCTTATTCCCTCTCTCTGTAATGCAAGGATTCACTGCACAGTGATCAGGAGCTGGAATCCTTGCTGATTTCCTCTCTCTATAATAAAGGGATTCACTGCAAAGTGAACAGGAGCAGGAATACTGGATAAATTCCTCTCTCTATAACATAGGGATTCACTGGACAGTGATCAGAATCAGGAATCCTGGCGGATTTCCTCTCTCTATAATCCAGGTTTTCACTGGATAGTGATCAAGAGCAGGAATCCTGGCTGATTTGCTCTCTGTCTAATGCAGGGATTCACTGCACAGTGATCAGGAGCTGGAATCCTGGCTGATATCCTCTCTCTATAATGCAGGGATTCACTGCAAATTGATCAGGAGCAGGAATACTGGATAAAGTCTTCTCTCTATAATACAGGGATTTACTGGACAGTGATCAGGATCAGGAATCCTGGCGATTTCCTCTCTGTATAGTCCAGGATTTCACTGGATAGTGATCAAGTGCAGGAATCCTGGCTGACTTCCTCTCTCTCAAGTGCAGGGATTCACTGGACAGTGATCAGGAGCAGGAAACCTGGACGATCTCCTCTCTCTATAATGCAGGGATTCAATGGATAGTGATCAAGAACAGGATTCCTGGTTGAATTCGTCACTCTTTAGTGCAATGTTTTACTAGACAGTGATCAGGAGTAGGAATACGGGCTGATTTCTTCTCTCCTTAATGCAGGGATTCACTGGACTTTGATCAGGAGCCGGAATTCTTGCTGAATACCTCTCGCTATAATGCAGGGATTCAGTGGACAGTGATCACCTGCAGGAATCCTGGATGATTTCCTCTCTCTATAATGCTGGATTACAGTGATCAGGAGCAGGAATCCGGGCCGAATTCCTTTCTCTATAATGCAGGGATTCACTGCACTGTGATCAGGAGCAGGAATACTGGATAAATTCCTTTCTCAATAATCCAGGTTTTCACTGGACAGTGATCAGGAGCAGGAATCCTGGCTCAGTGTCTTCCTTCTATAATGCAGGGATACACTGGACATTGATCAGGAGCAGGATTCCTACCTTATTCCTTCTCTCTGTAATGCAGGAATTCACTGCACAGTGATCAGCAGCTGAAATCTGGCTGATTCCCTCTCTCTATAATGCAGGGATTGAGTGCAAAGTGATCAGGAGCAGGAATACTGGATAAATTCGTCTCTCCATAATACTGGGATTCGCTTGACAGTGATTAGGAGCAAGAATCCTGGCTGATTTCCTCTCTCTGTAATCCAGGTTTTCACTGGACAGAGATCAGGAGCTGGAATCCTGGCTGAATGGCTTCTTTCTATAATGCAGGGAAACACTGGACCTTCGTCAGGAGCAGGATCCCTACCTTATTCCCTCTCTCTATAATGCAGGGATTCACTGAACAGTGATCAGCAGCAGGAATCTTTGAAGTGTTCCTCTCTCTATAAGCAGGGATTCACTGCACAGCGAACAAGAGCAGGAATCATGGCTGATCTAGTCTCTCTATAATGCAATTAATCACAGGACATTGATCAGGAGCAGGAATCCAGGATGATTTCCTGTCTCTATAACGCAAGGATTCACTGGACAGTGATCAGGAGCAGGAAACCATGGTGATTCCTCCTCTCTATAATGCAGGGATTCATTGGACAGTGAATAGGAGCAGAAATTCTAGCTGACTCCCTCACTCTATAATGCAGGGATTTACTGGGCGGTGATCAGGAGCGGGAATCCTGGCTGATTTCCTCTCTCTGTAATGCAGGGATTCAGTGAACAGTGATCAGGAGCAGTAAGATTGAATGATTTCCTCTCTATATAATGCAGGGATCACTGGGCTGTGATCAGGAGCAGGAAGCCTTGCTGATTTCCTCTATATAGAATGCAGGCATTCATTGGACGGTGATCAGGAGCTGGAGTCCTGTTTGATTTCCTCCCTCTATCATGCAGGGATTCACTGAACAGTGACGAGGAGCAGTAATCCTGGCTGATTTTCTTTCTCTATAATGCATGGATTCACTGGACATAGATCAGGAGCAGGAATCCTGGCTTATTTCCTCTCTCTATAATGCCAGGTTCAGTGGACAGTGATCAGATGGAGAAATCCTGGATGATTTCCTCTCCTGTAATGCAGGGATTCAGTGATCAGCATCAGGAATCCTTGCTGATTTGCTCTTTCTATAATGCAGGGATTCACGGGACAATGATCAGGAGCAGGGATTTTTGCTGAATTCCTCTTTCCATATTTCAAGGATTCACTGGACAGTGGTCAGGAGCAAGAGTCCTGGTTGATTGACTCTCTCTATAAGGCAGCGAATCACTGGACAGTGATAATAGCAGGAATCTTGGCTGATACCCGCTCTCTATAATGCAGGGATTCTGTGGACAGCGATCTTGAGCAGGAATCATTGCTGAATTCCTCTCTCTATACTGCAGGGATTAACTGGGACAGTGATGATGAGTGAGAATCCTGACTGATTTCCTCTCTCGATAATGCATGGAATCACTGCCAGTCATCTGGAGAAGGAATCAAGCTTGATTTCCTCTCTCTATAATGCAAGGATTCACGGAGAGTGATCAAAAGCAGGAAACCTGGATCATTTCCTCACTCTGTAATGCAGCGAATCACAGGACAGCAATCAGGTGCAGAAATGCTAGCTGCTTTCCTCTCTCTATAATGCTTGGATTCACTGGACATTGATCAGTGGCAGGAATCCTGGATGATTTCCTCTCTCCAAAATACATGGATTCACTGGACAGTGATCTGCAGCAGGAATGCTGGCTTATTTCCTTTCTCTATAATGCCAGAATTCAGTGGACAGTGATCAGATGCAGAAATCCTGGATGATTTCCTCTCTTGTAATGCAGGGATTCAGTGATCAGCAGCAGGAATCCTTGCTGATTTGCTCTTTCTATAATGCAGGGATTCACGGGACAATGATCAGGAGCAGGATTTTTTGCTGAATTCCTCTTCCCATATGGCAAGGATTCACTGGACAGTGGTCTGGAGCAAGAGTCCTGGTTGATTTACTCTCTCTATAAGGCAGCAAATCACTGGACAGTGATAATAGCAGGAATCCTGCCTGATACCCACTCTCTATAATGCAGGGATTCACTGGACAGCGATCTTGAGCAGGAATCATTGCTGAATTCCTCTCTCTATACTGCAGGGATTAACTGGACAGTGATGATGAGTGAGAATCCTGACTGATTTCCTCCCTCTATAATGCATGGAATCACTGGCCAGTCATCTGGAGAAGGAATCCTGCCTGATTTCCTCTCTCTATAATGCAAGGATTCACGGAGAGTGATCAGGAGCAGGAAACCTGGATCATTTCCTCACTCTGTAATGCAGCGAATCACTGGACAGCAATCAGGTGCAGAAATGCTAGCTGCTTTCCTCTCTCTATAATGCTGGGATTCACTGGACATTGATCAGTGGCAGGAATCCTGGATGATTTCCTCTCTCCAAAATACATGGATTCACTGGACACTGAACTGCAGCAGGAATACACGATCATTTGCTCTCTGCAATGCAGTGATTCACTGGACAGTGACCTGGAGCAGGAATCCTGGCTGATTTGCTGTCTCTATAATGCAGCAATTCAATGGATAGTGATCATGAGGAGGAATACAGGCTGAGTTCTTCTCTCTCTCATGCATGGATTCAGTAGATAGTGATCAGGTGTAGGAATAATGGCTGATTTCCTTTCTCTCTAATGCAAGGATTCACTGGACAGTGATCAGGAGCTGGAAACCTGGATGATTTCCTCACTTTGTAATGCAGGGAATCACAGGACAGCGATCAGTAGCAGGAAACCTAGCTGCTTTCCTCTCTCGATAATGCAAGGATTCACTGGACAGTGATCAGGGGCAGGAATACTGGATCATTTCCTCTCTCTTTAATGCTGCGATTCACTGGAGAGTGATGTGGAGCAGGAATCCTGGCTGATTTCCTCTCTCTATAATGCAGGGATTCACTGGACAGTGATCAGGAACTGGAAACCTGGATGATTTCCTCACTTTGTAATGCAGGGAATCACAGGACAGCGATCAGGAGCAGAAGAGCTAGCTGCTATCCTTTCTTTTTAATGCATGGATTCACTGGACAGTGATCAGGGGCAGGAATACTGGATCATTTCCCCTCTCTGTAATGCTGCGATTCACTGGAGAGTGAACTGGAGCTGGAATCCTAGCTAATTTCCTCTCTCTATAATGCAAGGATTCAATGGATAGTGATCAAGAACAGGATTCCTGTTTGAATTCGTCACTCTTTAGTGCAATGTTTTACTAGACAGTGATCAGGTGTAGGAATACGGGCTGACTTCTTCTCTCCTTAACGCAGGGATTCACTGGACTTTGATCAGGAGCAGGAATTCTTGCTGAATACCTCTCGCTATAATGCAGGGATTCAGTGGACAGTGATCACCTGCAGGAATCCTGGATGATTTCCTCTCTCTATAATGCTGGATTACAGTGATCAGGAGCAGGAATCCGGGCCGAATTCCTTTCTCTATAATGCAGGGATTCACTGCACTGTGATCAGGAGCAGGAATACTGGATAAATTCCTTTCTCAATAATCCAGGTTTTCACTGGACAGTGATGAGGAGCAGGAATCCTGGCTCAAAGTCTTCTTTCTATAATGCAGGGATACACTGGACTGTGATCAGGAGCAGTATTCCTACCTTATTCCCTCTCTCTGTAAAGCAAGGATTCACTGCACAGTGATCAGGAGCTGGAATCCTGGCTGATTTCCTCTCTCTATAATGCAGGGATTCACTGCAAAGTGAACAGGAGCAGGAATACTGGATAAATTCCTCTCTCAATAATATAGGGATTCACTGGACAGTGATCAGAATCAGGAATCCTGGCGGATTTCCTCTCTCTATAATCCAGGTTTTCACTGGATAGTGATCAAGAGCAGGAATCCTGGCTGATTTGCTCTCTCTGTAATGCAGGGATTCACTGCACAGTGATCAGGAGCTGGAATCCTGGCTGATATCCTCTCTCTATAATGCAGGGATTCACTGCAAATTGATCAGGAGCAGGAATACTGGATAAAGTCTTCTCTCTATAATACAGGGATTTACTGGACAGTGATCAGGATCAGGAATCCTGGCGATTTCCTCTCTGTATAGTCCAGGATTTCACTGGATAGTGATCAAGTGCAGGAATCCTGGCTGATTTCCTCTCTCTCAAGTGCAGGGATTCACTGGACAGTGATCAGGAGCAGGAAACCTGGACGACCTCCTCTCTCTATAATGCAGGGATTCAATGGATAGTGATCAAGAACAGGATTCCTGGTTGAATTCGTCACTCTTTAGTGCAATGTTTTACTAGACAGTGATCAGGAGTAGGAATACGGGCTGATTTCTTCTCTCCTTAATGCAGGGATTCACTGGACTTTGATCAGGAGCCGGAATTCTTGCTGAATACCTCTCGCTATAATGCAGGGATTCAGTGGACAGTGATCACCTGCAGGAATCCTGGATGATTTCCTCTCTCTATAATGCTGGATTACAGTGATCAGGAGCAGGAATCCGGGGCGAATTCCTTTCTCTATAATGCAGGGATTCACTGCACTGTGATCAGGAGCAGGAATACTGGATAAATTCCTTTCTCAATAATCCAGGTTTTCACTGGACAGTGATCAGGAGCAGGAATCCTGGCTCAGTGTCTTCCTTCTATAATGCAGGGATACACTGGACATTGATCAGGAGCAGGATTCCTACCTTATTCCTTCTCTCTGTAATGCAGGAATTCACTGCACAGTGATCAGCAGCTGAAATCTGGCTGATTCCCTCTCTCTATAATGCAGGGATTGAGTGCAAAGTGATCAGGAGCAGGAATACTGGATAAATTCGTCTCTCCATAATACTGGGATTCGCTTGACAGTGATTAGGAGCAAGAATCCTGGCTGATTTCCTCTCTCTGTAATCCAGGTTTTCACTGGACAGAGATCAGGAGCTGGAATCCTGGCTGAATGGCTTCTTTCTATAATGCAGGGAAACACTGGACCTTCGTCAGGAGCAGGATCCCTACCTTATTCCCTCTCTCTATAATGCAGGGATTCACTGAACAGTGATCAGCAGCAGGAATCTTTGAAGTGTTCCTCTCTCTATAAGCAGGGATTCACTGCACAGCGAACAAGAGCAGGAATCATGGCTGATCTAGTCTCTCTATAATGCAATTAATCACAGGACATTGATCAGGAGCAGGAATCCAGGATGATTTCCTGTCTCTATAACGCAAGGATTCACTGGACAGTGATCAGGAGCAGGAAACCATGGTGATTCCTCCTCTCTATAATGCAGGGATTCATTGGACAGTGAATAGGAGCAGAAATTCTAGCTGACTCCCTCACTCTATAATGCAGGGATTTACTGGGCGGTGATCAGGAGCGGGAATCCTGGCTGATTTCCTCTCTCTGTAATGCAGGGATTCAGTGAACAGTGATCAGGAGCAGTAAGATTGAATGATTTCCTCTCTATATAATGCAGGGATCACTGGGCTGTGATCAGGAGCAGGAAGCCTTGCTGATTTCCTCTATATAGAATGCAGGCATTCATTCTATGGTGATCAGGAGCTGGAGTCCTGTTTGATTTCCTCCCTCTATCATGCAGGGATTCACTGAACAGTGACGAGGAGCAGTAATCCTGGCTGATTTTCTTTCTCTATAATGCATGGATTCACTGGACATAGATCAGGAGCAGGAATCCTGGCTTATTTCCTCTCTCTATAATGCCAGGTTCAGTGGACAGTGATCAGATGGAGAAATCCTGGATGATTTCCTCTCCTGTAATGCAGGGATTCAGTGATCAGCATCAGGAATCCTTGCTGATTTGCTCTTTCTATAATGCAGGGATTCACGGGACAATGATCAGGAGCAGGGATTTTTGCTGAATTCCTCTTTCCATATTTCAAGGATTCACTGGACAGTGGTCAGGAGCAAGAGTCCTGGTTGATTGACTCTCTCTATAAGGCAGCGAATCACTGGACAGTGATAATAGCAGGAATCTTGGCTGATACCCACTCTCTATAATGCAGGGATTCACTGGACAGCGATCTTGAGCAGGAATCATTGCTGAATTCCTCTCTCTATACTGCAGGGATTAACTGGGACAGTGATGATGAGTGAGAATCCTGACTGATTTCCTCTCTCGATAATGCATGGAATCACTGCCAGTCATCTGGAGAAGGAATCAAGCTTGATTTCCTCTCTCTATAATGCAAGGATTCACGGAGAGTGATCAAAAGCAGGAAACCTGGATCATTTCCTCACTCTGTAATGCAGCGAATCACAGGACAGCAATCAGGTGCAGAAATGCTAGCTGCTTTCCTCTCTCTATAATGCTTGGATTCACTGGACATTGATCAGTGGCAGGAATCCTGGATGATTTCCTCTCTCCAAAATACATGGATTCACTGGACAGTGATCTGCAGCAGGAATGCTGGCTTATTTCCTTTCTCTATAATGCCAGAATTCAGTGGACAGTGATCAGATGCAGAAATCCTGGATGATTTCCTCTCTTGTAATGCAGGGATTCAGTGATCAGCAGCAGGAATCCTTGCTGATTTGCTCTTTCTATAATGCAGGGATTCACGGGACAATGATCAGGAGCAGGAATTTTTGCTGAATTCCTCTTCCCATATGGCAAGGATTCAGTGGGCAGTGGTCTGGAGCAAGAGTCCTGGTTGTTTTACTCTCTCTATAAGGCAGCGAATCACTGGACAGTGATAATAGCAGGAATCCTGTCTGATACCCATTCTCTATAATGCAGGGCTTCACTGGACAGCGATCTTGAGCAGGAATCATTGCTGAATTCCTCTCTCTATACTGCAGGGATTAACTGGACAGTGATGATGAGTGAGAATCCTGACTGATTTCCTAACTCTATAATGCATGGAATCACTGGCCAGTCATCTGGAGAAGGAATCCTGCCTGATTTCCTCTCTCTATAATGCAAGGATTCACGGAGAGTGATCAGGAGCAGGAAACCTGGATCATTTCCTCACTCTGTAATGCAGCGAATCACTGGACAGCAATCAGGTGCAGAAATGCTAGCTGCTTTCCTCTCTCTATAATGCTGGGATTCACTGGACATTGATCAGTGGCAGGAATCCTGGATGATTTCCTCTCTCCAAAATACATGGATTCACTGGACACTGAACTGCAGCAGGAATACACGATCATTTGCTCTCTGCAATGCAGTGATTCACTGGACAGTGACCTGGAGCAGGAATCCTGGCTGATTTGCTGTCTCTATAATGCAGCAATTCAATGGATAGTGATCATGAGGAGGAATACAGGCTGAGTTCTTCTCTCTCTCATGCATGGATTCAGTAGATAGTGATCAGGTGTAGGAATAATGGCTGATTTCCTTTCTCTCTAATGCAAGGATTCACTGGACAGTGATCAGGAGCTGGAAACCTGGATGATTTCCTCACTTTGTAATGCAGGGAATCACAGGACAGCGATCAGTAGCAGGAAACCTAGCTGCTTTCCTCTCTCGATAATGCAAGGATTCACTGGACAGTGATCAGGGGCAGGAATACTGGATCATTTCCTCTCTCTTTAATGCTGCGATTCACTGGAGAGTGATGTGGAGCAGGAATCCTGGCTGATTTCCTCTCTCTATAATGCAGGGATTCACTGGACAGTGATCAGGAACTGGAAACCTGGATGATTTCCTCACTTTGTAATGCAGGGAATCACAGGACAGCGATCAGGAGCAGAAGAGCTAGCTGCTATCCTTTCTTTTTAATGCATGGATTCACTGGACAGTGATCAGGGGCAGGAATACTGGATCATTTCCCCTCTCTGCAATGCTGCGATTCACTGGAGAGTGAACTGGAGCTGGAATCCTAGCTAATTTCCTCTCTCTATAATGCAAGGATTCAATGGATAGTGATCAAGAACAGGATTCCTGGTTGAATTCGTCACTCTTTAGTGCAATGTTTTACTAGACAGTGATCAGGTGTAGGAATACGGGCCGACTTCTTCTCTCCTTAATGCAGGGATTCACTGGACTTTGATCAGGAGCAGGAATTCTTGCTGAATACCTCTCGCTATAATGCAGGGATTCAGTGGACAGTGATCACCTGCAGGAATCCTGGATGATTTCCTCTCTCTATAATGCTGGATTACAGTGATCAGGAGCAGGAATCCTGGCTCAAAGTCTTCTTTCTATAATGCAGGGATACACTGGACTGTGATCAGGAGCAGTATTCCTGCCTTATTCCCTCTCTCTGTAATGCAAGGATTCACTGCACAGTGATCAGGAGCTGGAATCCTGGCTGATTTCCTCTCTCTATAATGCAGGGATTCACTGCAAAGTGAACAGGAGCAGGAATACTGGATAAATTCCTCTCTCTATAATATAGGGATTCACTGGACAGTGATCAGAATCAGGAATCCTGGCGGATTTCCTCTCTCTATAATCCAGGTTTTCACTGGATAGTGATCAAGAGCAGGAATCCTGGCTGATTTGCTCTCTCTGTAATGCAGGGATTCACTGCACAATGATCAGGAGCTGGAATCCTGGCTGATATCCTCTCTCTATAATGCAGGGATTCACTGCAAATTGATCAGGAGCAGGAATACTGGATAAAGTCTTCTCTCTATAATACAGGGATTTATTGGACAGTGATCAGGATCAGGAATCCTGGCGATTTCCTCTCTGTATAGTCCAGGATTTCACTGGATAGTGATCAAGTGCAGGAATCCTGGCTGATTTCCTCTCTCTCAAGTGCAGGGATTCACTGGACAGTGATCAGGAGCAGGAAACCTGGACGATCTCCTCTCTCTATAATGCAGGGATTCAATGGATAGTGATCAAGAACAGGATTCCTGGTTGAATTCGTCACTCTTTAGTGCAATGTTTTACTAGACAGTGATCAGGAGTAGGAATACGGGCTGATTTCTTCTCTCCTTAATGCAGGGATTCACTGGACTTTGATCAGGAGCCGGAATTCTTGCTGAATACCTCTCGCTATAATGCAGGGATTCAGTGGACAGTGATCACCTGCAGGAATCCTGGATGATTTCCTCTCTCTATAATGCTGGATTACAGTGATCAGGAGCAGGAATCCGGGCCGGATTCCTTTCTCTATAATGCAGGGATTCACTGCACTGTGATCAGGAGCAGGAATACTGGATAAATTCCTTTCTCAATAATCCAGGTTTTCACTGGACAGTGATCAGGAGCAGGAATCCTAGCTCAAAGTCTTCTTTCTATAATGCAGGTATACACTGGACTGTGATCAGGAGCAGTATTCCTGCCTTATTCCCTCTCTCTGTAATGCAAGGATTCACTGCACAGTGATCAGGAGCTGGAATCCTGGCTGATTTCCTCTCTCTATAATGCAGGGATTCACTGCAAAGTGAACAGGAGCAGGAATACTGGATAAATTCCTCTCTCTATAATATAGGGATTCACTGGACAGTGAACAGAATCAGGAATCCTGGCGGATTTCCTCTCTCTATAATCCAGGTTTTCACTGGATAGTGATCAAGAGCAGGAATCCTGGCTGATTTGCTCTCTCTGTAATGCAGGGATTCACTGCACAGTGATCAGGAGCTGGAATCCTGGCTGATATCCTCTCTCTATAATGCAGGGATTCACTGCAAATTGATCAGGAGCAGGAATACTGGATAAAGTCTTCTCTCTATAATACCGGGATTTACTGGACAGTGATCAGGATCAGGAATCCTGGCGATTTCCTCTCTGTATAGTCCAGGATTTCACTGGATAGTGATCAAGTGCAGGAATCCTGGCTGATTTCCTCTCTCTCAAGTGCAGGGATTCACTGGACAGTGATCAGGAGCAGGAAACCTGGACGATTTCCTCTCTCTATAATGCAGGGATTCAAATGACAGTGAATAGGAGCAGGAATCCTGACTGATTACTCTCTCCTTTATGCAGGGTATCAGTGAAAAGTGACCAGGAGCAGGAATCCTGCCTGATTCCATTTCTCAATAATGCAGGGATTCACTGGACGTTGATCAGGAGCAGGAATTCTTGCTGAATTACTCTCTCTATAATACAGGGATTCAGAGGACAGTGATCACCGGCAGAAATCCTGGATGATTTCCTCTCTCCGTAATGCAGGGCTACAGTGATCAGGAGCAGGAATCTGGACCGATTTCCTTTCTCTATAATGCAGGGACTCACTGCACTGTGATCAGAAGCTGGAATCCTGGCTGATTTCCTCTCTCTATAATGCAGGGATTCACTGCAAAGTGATCAGGAGCAGGAATACTGGATAAACTCCTCTCTCTATAATATAGGGATTCACTGGACAGTTATCAGGATCATAAATCCTGGCGGATTTCCTCTCTCTATAATCCAGGTTTTCATTGGATCGTGATCAAGAGCAGGAACCGTGGCTTATTTGCTCTCTCTGTAATGCAGGGATTCACTGCACAGTGATCAGGAGCTGGAATCCTGGCTGATATCCTCTCTCTATAATGCAGGGATTCACTGCAAAGTTTTCAGGAGCAGGAATACTGGATAAATTCCTCTCTCCATAATACTGTGATTCGCTGGACAGTGATCAGGTGCAGGAATCCTGGCTGATTTCCTCTCTCTATAATCCAGGATTTCACTGGACAGTGATCAGGAGCAGGAATCCTGGCTGAATGTCTTCTTTTGATAAAGCAGGCATTACCTGGACCTTGATCAGGAGCAGGATTCCTACCTTATTCCCTCTCTCTATAATGCAGGGATTCACTGAACAGTGATCAGGAGCAGGAATCCTTGCTGTATTCCTCTCTCTATAAGCAGGGATTCACTGCACACCGATCAGGAGCAGGAATCATGGCTGCTCTAGTCTCTCTATAATGCAATTAATCATTGGACATTGATCAGGAACAGGAATCCTGGATGAATTCCTCTCTCTATAAAGCAAGGATTCACTGGACAGTGATCAGGAGCAGGAAACCAAGGTGATTTCTCCTCTCTGTAATGCAGGGATTCATTGGACAGTGAATAGGAGCAGAAATCCTATCTACTCCCTCCTCTATAATGCAGGGATTTACTGGGCAGTGATCAGGAGTGGGAATCCTGGCTGATTTCCTCTCTCTGTAATGCAGGGATTCAGTGAACAGTGATCAGGAGCAGTAACATTGAATGATTTCCTCTCTATATAATGCAGGGATCACTGTGCTGTGATCAGGAGCAGGAAGTCTGGCTGATTTCCTCTATCTATAATGCAGGCGTTCATTGGGCGGTGATCAGGAGCTGGAGTCCTGTTTGATTTCCTCCCTCTATCATGCAGGGATTCATTGAACAGTGATCAGGAGCTGTAATCCTGGCTGATTTTCTTTCTCTATAATGCATAGATTCACCGGACATAGATCAGGAGCATGAATCCTGGCTTATTTCCTCTCTCTATAATGCCAGGATTCACTGGACATTGATCAGTGGCAGAAATCCAGGATGATTTCCTCTCTCCAAAATACAGGGATTCACTGGACAGTGATCTGCAGCAGGAATACTCGATCATTTCCTCTCTGTAATGCTGTGATTCACTGGACAGTGACCTGGAGCAGGAATCCTGGCAGATTTGCTGCCTCTATAATGCAGCAATTCAATGGATAGTGATCATGAGCAGGAATACTGGCTGAGTTCCTCTCTCTCAAATGCAAGGATTCACTGGACAGTAATCAGGTGTAGGAATAATGGCTGATTTCCTCTCTCTATAATGCAAGGATTCACTGGACAGTGATCAGGAGCTGGAAACCTCGATGATTTCCTCAGTTTTTAATGCAGGGAATCACAGGACAGCGATCAGGAAAAGAAAACCTAGCTGCTTTCCTCTGTCGATAATGCAAGGATTCACTGGACAGTGATCAGGGGCAGGAATACTGGATCATTTCCTCTCTGTGTAATGCTGCAATTAAATGGAGAGTGAACTGGAGCAGGAATCCTGGCTGATTTCCTCTCTCTATAATGCAGGGATTCACTGGCCAGTGATCAAGAACAGGAGTCCTTGCTGGATTCCTCGCTCTCTAGTGCAGGGTTTCACTAGACAGTGATCAGGAGTAAGAACATGAGCTGATTTCCTCACTCTTTAATGCTGGGTTTCACTGGACAGGGATCAGGAGCAGGAACCCGGGACGATTTCCTCACTCTATAATGCAGGGATTCACTGCACTGTGAACATGAGCTGGAATCCTGGCTGATTTCCTCTCTCTATAATGCAGGTTTTCACTGCAAATTGATCAGGAGCAGGAATACTGGATAAAGTCCTCTCTCTACAATACAGGGATTTACTAGACAGTGATCAGGATCAGGAATCCTGGCTGATTTCCTCTCTGTATAGTCCAGGTTTTCACTGGATAGTGATCAAGTGCAGGAATCCTGGCTGATTTGCTCTCTCTCGAGTGCAGGGATTCACTGGACAGTGATCAGGAGCAGGAAACCTGGACGATTTC
Organism: Isurus oxyrinchus; assembly: GCA_026770705.1. NCBI lineage: Eukaryota > Metazoa > Chordata > Chondrichthyes > Lamniformes > Lamnidae > Isurus > Isurus oxyrinchus. The sequence continues at coordinate 11,861,467 of JANJGN010000035.1, forward strand.
CTCTCTCTAGAATGCAGGGATTCAAATGACAGTGAATAGGAGCAGGAATCCTGGCTGATTACTCTCTCCTTTATGCAGGGTATCAGTGAAAAGTGATCAGGAGCAGGAATCCTGCCTGATTCCATTTCTCTATAATGCAGGGATTCACTGGACGTTGATCAGGAGCAGGAATTCTTGCTGAATTACTCTCTCTATAATGCAGGGATTCAGAGGACAGTGATCAGGAGCAGAAATCCTGGATGATTTCCTCTCTCCGTAATGCAGGGCTACAGTGATCAGGAGCAGGAATCTGGACCGATTTCCTTTCTCTATAATGCAGGGACTCACTGCACTGTGATCAGAAGCTGGAATCCTGGCTGATTTCCTCTCTCTATAATGCAGGGATTCACTGTAAAGTGATCAGGAGCAGGAATACTAGATAAACTCCTCTCTCTATAATATAGGGATTCACTGGACGGTGATCAGGATCAGGAATCCTGGCGGATTTCCTCTCTCTATAATCCAGGATTTCACTGGACAGTGATCAGGAGTAGGAATCCTGGCTGAATGTCTTCTTTCGATAAAGCAGGCATTACCTGGACCTTGATCAGGAGCAGGATCCTTACCTTATTCCCTCTCTCTATAATGCAGGGATTCACTGAACAGTGATCAGGAACAGGAATCCTTGCTGTATTCCTCTCTCTATAAGCAGGGATTCACTGCACACCGATCAGGAGCAGGAATCATGGCTGCTCTAGTCTCTCTATAATGCAATTAATCATTGGACATTGATCAGGAACAGGAATCCTGGATGAATTCCTCTCTCTATAAAGCAAGGATTCACTGGACAGTGATCAGGAGCAGGAAACCAAGGTGATTTCTCCTCTCTGTAATGCAGGGATTCATTGGACAGTGAATAGAGGCAGAAATCCTATCTACTCCCTCACTCTATAATGCAGGGATTTACTGGGCAGTGATCAGGAGTGGGAATCCTGGCTGATTTCCTCTCTCTGTAATGCAGGGATTCAGTGAACAGTGATCAGGTGCAGTAAGATTGAATGATTTCCTCTCTATATAATGCAGGGATCACTGGGCTGTGATCAGGAGCAGGAAGCCTGGCTGATTTCCTCTATCTATAATGCAGGCATTCATTGGACCGTGATCAGGAGCTGGACTCCTGTTTGATTTCCTCCCTCTATCATGCAGGGATTAACTGAACAGTGATCAGGAGCTGTAATCCTGGCTGATTTTCTTTCTCTATAATGCATAGATTCACTGGACATAGATCAGGAGCAGGAATCCTGGCTTATTTCCTCTCTCTATAATGCCAGGATTCACTGGACATTGATCAGTGGCAGGAATCCAGGATGATTTCCTCTCTCCAAAATACAAGGATTCACTGGACAGTGATCTGCAGCAGGAATACTCGATCATTTCCTCTCTGTAATGCTGTGATTCACTGGACAGTGACCTGGAGCAGGAATCCTGGCAGATTTGCTGCCTCTATAATGCAGCAATTCAATGGATAGTGATCATGAGCAGGAATACTGGCTGAGTTCCTCTCTCTCAAATGCAAGGATTCACTAGACAGTAATCAGGTGTAGGAATAATGGCTGATTTCCTCTCTCTGTAAAGCAAGGATTCACTGGACAGTGATCAGGAGCTGGAAACCTCGATGATTTCCTCAGTTTTTAGTGCAGGGAATCACAGGACAGCGATCAGGAAAAGAAAACCTAGCTGCTTTCCTCTGTCGATAATGCAAGGATTCACTGGACAGTGATCAGGGGCAGGAATACTGGATCATTTCCTCTCTGTGTAATGCTGCAATTAAATGGAGAGTGAACTGGAGTAGGAATCCTGGCTGATTTCCTCTCTCTATAATGCAGGGATTCACTGGATCGTGATCAAGAACAGGAGTCCTTGCTGAATTCCTCGCTCTCTAGTGCAGGGTTTCACTAGACAGTGATCAGGAGTAAGAATATGGTCTGATTTCCTCACTCTTTAATGCACGGATTCACTGGAGAGGGATCAGGAGCAGGAACCTGGGACGATTTCCTCACTCTATAATGCAGGGATTCACTGCACTGTGAACATGAGCTGGAATCCTGGCTGATTTCCTCTCTCTATAACGCAAGTTTTCACTGCAAAGTGATCAGGAGCAGGAATACTGGATAAATTCCTCTCTCTGTAATACAGGGATTCACTGGACAGTGATCAGGATCAGGAATCCTGGCTTATTTCCTCTCTGTATAGTCCAGGTTTTCACTGGATAGTGATCAAGTGCAGGAATCCTGGCTGATTTCCTCTCTCTCTAGTGCAGGGATTCACTGGACAGTGATCAGGAGCAGGAAACCTGGACGATTTCCTCTCTCTATAATGCAGGGATTCAAATGACAGTGATCAGGAGCAGGAATCCTGGCTGATTTCTCTCTCCTTTATACAGGATATCAGTGAAAAGTGACCAGGAGCAGGAATCCTGCCTGATTCCATTTCTCTATAATGCAGGGATTCACTGGACGTTGATCAGGAGCAGGAATTCTTGCTGAATTACTCTCTCTATAATGCAGGGATTCAGTGGGCAGTGATCAGGAGCAGGAATCCTGGCTGATTTCCTCTCTCCGTAATGCAGGGATTCAGTGAACAGTGATCAGGAGCAGTAACATTGAATGATTTCCTCTCTATATAATGCAGGGATCACTGGGCTGTGATCAGGAGCAGGAAGCCTGGCTGATTTCCTCTATCTATAATGCAGGCATTCATTGGACGGTGATCAGGAGCTGGACTCCTGTTTGATTTCCTCCCTCTATCATGCAGGGATTCACTGAACAGTGACCAGGAACAGTAATCCTGGCTGATTTTATTTCTCTATTATGCATAGATTCACTGGACATAGATCAGGAGCAGGAATCCTGGCTTATTTCCTCTCTCTATAATGCCAGGATTCACTGGACATTGATCAGTGGCAGGAATCCATGATGATTTCCTCTCTCCAAAATACAGGGATTCTCTGGACAGTGATCTGCAGCAGGAATACTCGATTATTTCCTCTCTGTACTGCTATGATTCACTGGACAGTGACCTGGAGCAGGAATCCTGGTTGATTAGCTGTCTCGAGAATGCAGCAATTCAATGGATAGTGATCATGAGCAGGAATACTAGCTGAGTTCCTCTCTCTCAAATGCAAGGGTTCGCTAGACAATAATCAGGTGTAGGAATAATGGCTGATTTCCTCTCTCTATAAGGCAAGGATTCGTTGGACAGTGATCAGGGGCAGGAATGCTGGATCATTTCCTCTCTCTGTAATGCTGCAATTACATGGAGAGTGAATTGGAGCAGGAATCCTGGCTGATTTCCTCTCTCTATAATGCAGGGATTCACTGGATAGTGATCAAGAACAGGAATCCTGGCTGAATTCCTCGCTCTCTAGTGCAGGGTTTCACTAGACAGTGATCAGGAGTAAGAATATGGGCTGATTTCCTCATTCTTTAATGCAGGGATTCACTGGACAGCGATCAGGAGCAGGAACCCATAACGATTTCCTCACTCTATAATGCAGGGATTCACTGCACTGTGAACATGAGCTGGAATCCTGGCTGATTTCCTCTCTCTATAATGCAGGTTTTCACTGCAAAGTGATCAGGAGCAGGAATACTGGGTAAAGTCCCCTCTCGAGAATACAGGGATTCACTGGACAGTGATCAGGATCATGAATCCTGGCTGACATCCTCTCTGTATAGTCCAGGTTTTCACTGGATAGTGATCAAGAGCAGGAATCCTGGCTGATTTCCTTTCTCTCCAGTGCAGGGATTCAAATGACAGTGATCAGGAGCAGGAATCCTGGCTGATTACTCTCTCTTTAATAGAGGGTATCAGTGAAAAGTGAACAGGAGCAGGAATCCTGCCTGATTCCCTTTCTCTATAATGCAGGGATTCACTGGACGTTGATCAGGAGCAGGAATTCTTGCTGAATTACTCTCTATATAATGCAGGGATTCAGAGGACAGTGATCACCGGCAGAAATCCTGGATGATTTCCTCTCTCTGTAATGCAGGGCGACAGTGATCAGGAGCAGGAATCCGGACCAAATTCTTTTCTCTATAATGCAGGGACTCACTGCACTGTAATCAGAAGCTGGAATCCTGGCTGATTTCCTCTCTCTATAATAAAGGGATTCACTGCAAAGTGATCAGGAGCAGGAATACTGGATAAATTCCTCTCTCTATAATATAGGGATTCACTGGACAGTGATCAGGATCAGGAATCCTGGCGGATTTCCTCTCTCTATAATCCAGGTTTTCACTGGATAGTGATCAAGAGCAGGAACCATGGCTGATTTGCTCTCTCTGTAATGCAGGGATTCACTGCACAGTGATCAGGAGCTGGAATCCTGGCTGATATCCTCTCTCTATAATGCAGGGATTCACTGCAAAGTTTTCAGGAGCAGGAATACTGGATACATTCCTCTCTCCATAATACTGGGATTCGCTGGACAGTGATCAGGAGCAGGAATCCTGGCTGATTTCCTCTCTCTATAATCCAGGATTTCACTGGACAGTGATCAGGAGCAGGAATCCTGGCTGAATGTCTTCTTTTGATAAAGCAGGCATTACCTGGACCTTGATCAGGAGCAGGATTCCTACCTTATTCCCTCTCTCTATAATGCAGGGATTCACTGAACAGTGATCAGGAGCAGGAATCCTTGCTGTATTCCTCTCTCTATAAGCAGGGATTCACTGCACACCGATCAGTAGCAGGAATCATGGCTGCTCTAGTCTCTCTATAATGCAATTAATCATTGGACATTGATCAGGAGCAGGAATCCTGGATGAATTCCTCTCTCTATAAAGCAAGGATTCACTGGACAGTGATCAGGAGCAGGAAACCAAAGTGATTTCTCCTCTCTATAATGCAGGGATTCATTGGACAGTGAATAGAGGCAGAAATCCTATCTACTCCCTCACTCTATAATGCAGGGATTTACTGGGCAGTGATCAGGAGTGGGAATCCTGGCTGATTTCCTCTCTCTGTAATGCAGGGATTCAGTGAACAGTGATCAGGAGCAGTAACATTGAATGATTTCCTCTCTATATAATGCAAGGATCACTGGGCTGCGATCAGGAGCAGGACGCCTGGCTAATTTTCTCTATCTATAATGCAGGCATTCATTGGATGGTGATCAGGAGCTGGAGTCCTGTTTGATTTTCTCCCTCTATCATGCAGGTATTCACTGAACAGTGACCAGGAGTAGCAATCCTGGCTGCTTTTCTTTCTCTATAATGCAGGGATTCACTGGACATTCATCAGCGGCAGGAATCCTGGATGATTTCCTCTCTCCAAAATACAGTGATTCAATGGACAGTGATCAGGAGCAGGAATACTCGATCATTTCCTCTCTGTAATGCTGTGATTCACTGGACAGTGACCTGGAGCAGGGATCCTGGCTGATTTGCTGTCTCTATAATGCAGCAATTCAATGGATAGTGATCATGAGCAGGAATACTGGCTGAGTTCCTCCTTCTCTAATGCAAGGATTCACTGGACAGTGATCAGGAGCTGGAAACCTGGATGATTTCCTCACTTTGTAATGCAGGGAATCACAGGACAGCGATCAGGAGCAGGAAACCTAGCTTCTTTCCTCTCTCGATAATGCAAGGATTCACTGGACAGTGATCAGGAGCAGGAATGCTGGATCATTTCCTCTCTCTGTAATGCTGCGATTCACTGGAGAGTGATCTGGAGCAGGAATCCTGGCTGATTTCCTCTCTCTATAATGCAGGGATTCACTGGACAGCGATCAGGAGCTGGAAACCTGAATGATTTCCTCACTTTGTAATGCAGGGAATCACAGGACAGCGATCAGGAGCAGATAACCTAGATGCTTTCCTCTCTTGTTAATGCATGGATTCACTGGACAGTGATCAGGGGCAGGAATACTGGATCATTTCCTCTCTCTGTAATGCTGCAATTCACTGGAGAGTGAACCAGAGCTGGAATCCTAGCTAATTTACTCTCTCTATAATGCAGGGATTCACTGCACGGCGATCAAGAGCAGGAATCATGACTAATCTAGTCTCTCTATAATGCAATTAATCATTGGACATTGATCAGGAGCAGGAATCCAGGATGATTTCCTCTCTCTATAAAGCAAGGATTCACTGGACAGTGATCAGGAGCAGGATACCAAGGTGATTCCTCCTCTCTATAATGCAGGGATTCATTGGACAGTGAATAGGAGCAGAAATCCAAGCTGACTCCCTCACTCTATAATGCAGGGATTTACTGGGCAGTGATCAGGAGTGGGAATCCTGGCTGATTTCCTCTCTCTGTAATGCAGGGATTCAGTGAACAGTGATCAGGAGCAGTAACATTGAATGATTTCCTCTCTATATAATGCAAGGATCACTGGGCTGTGATCAGGAGCAGGAATCCTGGCTGATTTCCTCTATCTATAATGCAGGCATTAATTGGACCGTGATCAGGAACTGGAGTCCTGTTTGATGTCCTCCCTCTATCATGCAGGGATTCACATAACAGTGACCAGGAGCAGGAATCCTGGCTGATTTTCTTTCTCTATAATGCATGGATTCACTGGACATAGATCAGGAGCAGAAATCCTGGCTTATTTCCTCTCTCTATAATGATAGGATTCATTGGACATTGATCAGTGGCAGGAATTCTGGATGATTTCCTCTCTCCAAAATACAGGGATTCACTGGATAGTGATCTGCAGCAGGAATACTCGATCATTTCCTCACTGTAATGCTGTCATTCACTGGACAGTGACCTGGAGCAGGAATCCTAGCTGATTTGCTGTCTCTATAATGCGGCAATTCAATGGATAGTGATCATGAGCAGGAATACTGGCTGAGTTCCTCTCTCTCAAATGCAGGGATTCACTAGACAGTAATCAGGTGTCGGAATAATGGCTGATTTCCTCTCTCTATAATGCAACGATTCACTGGACAGTGATCAGGAGCTGGAAACCTGGATGATTTCCTCACTTTGTAATGCAGGGAATCACAGGACAGCGATCAGCAGCAGAAAACCTAGCTGCTTTCCTCTCTCGATAATGCAAGGATTCACTGGACAGTGATCAGGGGCGGAATAGTGGATCATTTCCTCTCTCTGTAATGCTGTGATTCCCTGGAGAGTGATCTGGAGCAGGAATCCTGGCTGATTTCTTCTCTCTACAATGCAGGGATTTACTGGATAGTGATCAAGAACAGGAATCCAGGCTGAATTCCTCTCTCTCTAGTGCGGGTTTTCACTAGACAGTGACCAGGATTAAGAATACGGGCTGATTTCTTCATTCTTTAATGCAGGGATTCACTCTACAGTGACCAAGAGCAGGAATCCTGGCTGATTTGCTCTCTCTGTAATGCAGCGATTCACATGACAGTGATCAGGAGCAGGAATCCTTGCTGATTGCTCTCTCCTTAATGCAGGGAATCAGTGAAAAGTGAACAGGAGCAGGAATCCTGCCTGATTCCCTCTTCCTATCATGCAGGGATTCACTGGACGTTGATCAGGAGCAGGAAATCTTGCTGAATTCCTCCCTCTATAATGCAGGAATTCAGTGGACAGTGATCAACTGCAGAAATGCTGGATGATTTCCTCTCTCTGTAATACAGGGTTACAGTGATCAGGAGCAGGAATCAGGGCCGATTTCCTTTCTCTATAATGCAGGTATTCACTGCACTGTGATCAGGATCAGGAATCCTGGCTGATTTCCTCTCTCTATAATCCAGGTTTTCACTGGATAGTGATCAATAGCAGTAATCCTGGCTGATTTGCTCTCTCTGTAATGCAAGGATTCACTGCACAGTGATCAGGAGCTGGAATCCTGGCTGATTTCCTTTCTCTATAATGCAGGTATTCACTGCAAAGTGATCGGGAGCAGGAATCCTGGCTCAATGTCTTCTTTCTATAATGCATGGAAACACTGGACCTTAATCAGGAGCAGGATTCCTACCTTATTCCCTCTCTCTATAATGCAGGAATTCACGGAACAGTATCAGGAGCTGGAATCCTTGCTGTATTCCTCTCTCTATAAGAAGGATGCACTGCACAGCGATCAAGAGCAGGAATCATGGCTGATCTAGTCTCTCTATAATGCAATTAATCACTGGACATTGATCAGGAGCAGGAATCCTGGATGATTTTCTCTCCCTATAACGCAAGGATTCACAGGACAGTGATCAGGAGCAGAAATCCTAGCTGACTCCCTCAATCTATAATGCAGGGATTCACTGGGCAGTGATCAGGAGCGGGAATCCTGGCTGATTACCTCTCTCTGTAATGCAAGGTTTCAGTGAACAGTGACCAGGAGCAGTAACATTGAATGATTTCCTCTCTATATAATGCAGGGATCACTGGGCTGTGATCAGGAGCAGGAAGCCTGGCTGATTTCCTCTATCTATAATGCAGGCATTCATTGGACGGTGATCAGGAGCTGGAGTCCTGTTTGATTTCCTCCCTCGATCATGCAGTTTTTCACTGAACAGTGGCCAGGAGCAGGAATCCTGGCTGATTTTCTTTCTCTATAATGCATAGATTCACTGAACAGTGATCAGGAGCAGGAATCCTTGCTTATTTCCTCTCTCTATAATGCCAGGATTCAGTGGACAGTGATCAGATGCCAAAATCCTGGATGATTTCCTATCTTGTAATGCATGGATTCAGTGATCAGCAGCAGGAATCTTTGCTGATTTGCTCCTTCTATAATGTAGGGATTCACGGGACAATGATCAGGAGCAGGAATGTTTGCTCAATTCCACTTTCCATATGGCAAGGATTCACTGGATAGTGCTCAGGAGCAAGAGTCCTGGTTGATTTACTCTCTCTATAATGCAGGGATCAACTGTACAGTGATCATGAGCGAGAATCCTGACTGATTGCCTCTCTCTATAATGCATGGAATCACTGGACAGTGATCAGGAGAAGTAATCCTGCCTGATTTCCTCTCTCTATAATGCACGGATTAATGGACAGTGATCAGGAGCACTACAACTGGATAATTTCCTCACTCTGTAATGCAGCGAATCACTGGACAGCGATCAGGAGCAGAAATGCTAGCTGCTTTCCTCTCTCTATAATGCTAGGATTCACTGGACAGTGATCAGTGGCAGGAATCCTGGATTATTTCCTCTCTCTAAAATGCAGGGATTCACTGGACAGTCATCTGCAGCAGGAATACTGGATAATTTCCTCTCTGTGCTGCTGTGGTTCACTGGACAGTGACCTGGAGCAGGAATCCTGGCTGATTTGCTGTCTCTATAATGCAGCAATTCAATGGATAGTAATCATGAGCAGGAATACTGGCTGAGTTCCTCTCTCTCTAATGCAGGTATTCACTAGACAGTGATCTAGTGTAGGAATAATGGCTGATTTCCTCTCTCTATAATGCAAGGATTCACTGGACAGTGATCAGGGGCAGGAATACTGGATCATTTCCTCTTTCTGTAATGCTGCGTTTCACTGGAGAGTGATCTGGAGCAGGAATCCTGGCTGATTTCCTCTCTCTATAATGCAGGGATTCACTGGATAGTGATCAAGAACAGGAATCCTGGATGAATTCCTCTCTCTCTAGAGCGGGATTTCACTAGACAGTTGATTCAGGAGTAAGAATACGGGCTGATTTCCTCACACTTTAATGCAACGATTCTCTGGACAGTGATCAGGAGCAGGAACCCTGGACAATTTCCTCTCTTGGTAATGCAGGGATTCAAATGGCAGTGACCAGGAGAAGGAATCCTGGCTGATTACTCTCTCTTTAATGCAGGGAATCAGTGAAAAGTGACCAGGAGCAGGAATCCTGCCTGATTCCATTTCTCTATAATGCAGGGATTCATTGGACGTTGATCAGGAGCAGGAATTCTTGCTGAAATTCTCTCTCTATAATGCAGGAATTCAGTGGACAGTGATCACCTGCAGAAATCCTTGTTGATTTTGTCTCCCTGTAATGCAGGGTTACAGTGATCAGGAGAAGGAATCTGGGCCAATTTCCTTTCTCTATAATGCAGGGAATCACTGCACTGTGCTCAGGAGCTGGAATTCTGGCTGATTTCCTCTCTCTATAATGCAGGGATTTACTGCAAAGAGATCAGGAGCAGGAATACTAGATAAATTCCTCTCTCTATAATACAGGGATTCACTGGACAGTGATCAGGATCCGGAATCCTGGCTAATTTCCTCTCTCTATAATCCAGGGTTTCACTGGACAGTGATCAGGAGTAGGAATCCTGGCTGATTTCCTCTCTCTCTAGTGCAGGGTTTCACTAGACTGAGATCAGGAGTAAGAATACGGGTTGATTTCTTCACTCTTTAATGCAGGGATTCACTGGACAGTGATCAGGGGCAGGGATCCTGGCTGATCGCCTCTCTCTATAATGCAGGGATTCACTGGACAATAATCTGCAGCAGGAATACTGAATCATTTCCTCTCTCTTTAATGCTGGGATTGACTGGACAGTGACCTGGACCAGAAATCCTGGCTGATTTTCTCTCTCTATAATGCAAGGATTCACTGGACAGTTATCAGGGGCACGAATACTGGCTGAATTCCTCTCTATATAATGCAGGGATCACTTGGCTCTGATCAGGAGCTGGTAGCCTGGCTGATTTACTCTGTGTATAATGCAAGGATTCACTGGACGGTGATCTGGAGCTGGAGCCTGGCTGATTTCCTATCAAGCAGGGAATCAAAAAACAGTGACCAGGAGCAGGAATCCTGGGTCATTTCCTCGCTCTATAATACATGGAATCACTGGACAGTGATCAGGAACAGGAAGTCTTGCTGAATTCCTCGCTATATAATGCAGGGATTCAGTGGACAGAGATCAGGTGCACAAATCCTGGATGATTTTCTCTCTCTGTAATGTAGGATTCAGTGATCATGAGCAGGAATGCTTGCTGATTTCCTCTCATTATGATGCAGGGAATCACTGGACAGTGATCATGAGCGAGCATCCTGACTGATTTCCTTTCTCTATAATGCATGGAATTACTGGACAGTGAACAAGAGAAGGAATCCTGCATGATTTCCTCTCTATATAGTGCAGGGATTCACGGACAGTGATCAGAAGCAGGAAACCTGGATAATTTCCTCACTCTGTAATGCAGCAAATCCCTTGACAGCGATCAGGAGCAGAAATGCTAGCTGAAATGCTAGCTGCTTTCCTCTCTCTATAATGCAGGGATGCACTGGATAGTGATCAGCAGAAGGAATACTGCCTGATTTCCTCTCTATAATGCAGGGATTCACTGGGCAGTGACCTGGACCAGAAATCCTGGCTGATTTTCTCTCTCTATAATGCAAGGATTCACTGGACAGTCATCAGAGGCATGAATACTGGTTGAATTCCTCTCTATATAATGCAGGGATCACTTGGCTCTGATCAGGAGCTGGTAGCCTGGCTGATTTACTCTGTGTATAATGCACGGATTCACTGGACGGTGATCTGGAGCTGGAGCCTGGCTGATTTCCTATCAAGCAGGGAATCAAAAAACAGTGACCAGGAGCAGGAATCCTGGGTCATTTCCTCGCTCTATAATACATGGAATCACTGGACAGTGATCAGGAACAGGAAGTCTTGCTGAATTCCTCGCTATATAATGCAGGGATTCAGTGGACAGAGATCAGGTGCACAAATCCTGGATGATTTTCTCTCTCTGTTATGTAGGATTCAGTGATCATGAGCAGGAATGCTTGCTGATTTCCTCTCATTATGATACAGGGAATCACTGGACAGTGATCATGAGCGAGCATCCTGACTGATTTCCTTTCTCTATAATGCATGGAATTACTGGACAGTGAACAAGAGAAGGCATCCTGCATGATTTCCTCTCTATATAGTGCAGGGATTCACGGACAGTGATCAGAAGCAGGAAACCTGGATAATTTCCTCACTCTGTAATGCAGCAAATCCCTTGACAGCGATCAGGAGCAGAAATGCTAGCTGCTTTCCTCTCTCTATAATGCAGGGATGCACTGGATAGTGATCAGCAGAAGGAATACTGCCTGATTTCCTCTCTATAATGCAGGGATTCACTGGGCAGTGACCTGGACCAGAAATCCTGGCTGATTTTCTCTCTCTATAATGCAAGGATTCACTGGACAGTCATCAGGGGCATGAATACTGGTTGAATTCCTCTCTATATAATGCAGGGATCACTTGGCTCTGATCAGGAGCTGGTAGCCTGGCTGATTTACTCTGTGTATAATGCACGGATTCACTGGACGGTGATCTGGAGCTGGAGCCTGGCTGATTTCCTATCAAGCAGGGAATCAAAAAACAGTGACCAGGAGCAGGAATCCTGGGTCATTTCCTCGCTCTATAATACATGGAATCACTGGACAGTGATCAGGAACAGGAAGTCTTGCTGAATTCCTCGCTATATAATGCCGGGATTCAGTGGACAGAGATCAGGTGCACAAATCCTGGATGATTTTCTCTCTCTGTTATGTAGGATTCAGTGATTATGAGCAGGAATGCTTGCTGATTTCCTCTCATTATGATGCAGGGAATCACTGGACAGTGATCATGAGCGAGCATCCTGACTGATTTCCTTTCTCTATAATGCATGGAATTACTGGACAGTGAACAAGAGAAGGAATCCTGCATGATTTCCTCTCTATATAGTGCAGGGATTCACAGACAGTGATCAGAAGCAGGAAACCTGGATAATTTCCTCACTCTGTAATGCAGCAAATCCCTTGACAGTGATCAGGAGCAGAAATGCTAGCTGCTTTCCTCTCTCTATAATGCTAGGATTCACTGGACATTGATCAGTGGCAGGAATCCTGGATTATTTCCTCTCTCTAAAATGCAGGGATTCACTGGACAGTCATCTGCAGCAGGAATACTGGATCATTTCCTCTCTGTGCTGCTGTGGTTCACTGGACAGTGACCTGGAGCAGGAATCCTGGCTGATTTGCTGTCAATGGATAGCAATTCAATGGATAGTAATCATGAGCAGGAATACTGGCTGAGTTCCTCTCTCTCTAATGCAGGTATTCACTAGACAGTGATCTAGTGTAAGAATAATGGCTGATGTCCTCTCTCTATAATGCAAGGATTCACTGGACAGTGATCAGGGGCAGGAATACTGGATCATTTCCTCTTTCTGTAATGCTGCGTTTCACTGGAGAGTGATCTGGAGCAGGAATCCTGGCTGATATCCTCTCTCTATAATGCAGGGATTCACTGGACAGTGATCAGGATCCGGAATCCTGGCTAATTTCCTCTCTCTATAATCCAGGGTTTCACTGGATAGTGATCAGGAGCAGGAATCCTGGCTGATTTCCTCTCTCTCTAGTGCAGGGTTTCACTAGACTGTGATCAGGAGTAAGAATACGGGCTGATTTCTTCACACTTTAATGCAACGATTCACTGGACAGTGATCAGGAGCAGGAACCCTGGACAATTTCCTCTCTTGTTAATGCAGGGATTCAAATGACAGTGATCAGGAGAAGGAATCCTGGCTGATTACTCTCTCTTTAATGCAGGGAATCAGTGAAAAGTGACCAGGAGCAGGAATCCTGCCTGATTCCATTTCTCCATAATGCAGGGATTCATTGGACGTTGATCAGGAACAGGAATTCTTGCTGAATTCCTCTCTCTATAATGCTGGGATTCAGTGGACAGTGATCACCTGCAGAAATCCTTGTTGATTTTGTCTCCCTGTAATGCAGGGTTACAGTGATCAGGAGCGGGAATCTGGGCCAATTTCCTTTTTCTATAATGCAGGGAATCACTGCACTGTGCTCAGGAGCTGGAATTCTGGCTGATTTCCTCTCTCTATAATGCAGGGATTTACTGCAAAGAGATCAGGAGCAGGAATACTAGATAAATTCCTCTCTCTATAATACAGGGATTCATTGGACAGTGATCAGGATCCGTAATCCTGGCTAATTTCCTCTCTCTATAATCCAGGGTTTCACTGGATAGTGATCAGCAGCAGGAATCCTGGCTGATTTCCTCTCTCTCTAGTGCAGGGTTTCACTAGACTGTGATCAGGAGTAAGAATACGGGTTGATTTCTTCACTCTTTAATGCAGGGATTCACTGGACAGTGATCAGGAGCAGGAACCCGGGACGATTTCCTCTCTCTATAATGCAGGGATGCACTGGATAGTGATCAGCAGAAGGAATACTGCCTGATTTCCTCTCTATAATGCAGGGATTCACTGGGCAGTGATCAGGGGCAGGGATCCTGGCTGATCTCCTCTCTCTTTTATGCAGGGATTCACTGGACAATAATCTGCAGCAGGAATACTGAATCATTTCCTCTCTCTTTAATGCTGGGATTGACTGGACAGTGACCTGGACCAGAAATCCTGGCTGATTTTCTCTCTCTATAATGCAAGGATTCACTGGACAGTCATCAGGGGCACGAATACTGGCTGAATTCCTCTCTATATAATGCAGGGATCACTTGGCTCTGATCAGGAGCTGGTAGCCTGGCTGATTTACTCTGTGTATAATGCAGGGATTCACTGGACAGTGATCTGGAGCTGGAGCCTGGCTGATTTCCTATCAAGCAGGGAATCAAAAAACAGTGACCAGGAGCAGGAATCCTGGGTCATTTCCTCGCTCTATAATACATGGAATCACTGGACAGTGATCAGGAACAGGAAGTCTTGCTGATTTCCTCTCATTATGATGCAGGGAATCACTGGACAGTGATCATGAGCAAGCATCCTGACTGATTTCCTTTCTCTATAATGCATGGAATTACTGGACAGTGAACAAGAGAAGGAATCCTGCATGATTTCCTCTCTATATAGTGCAGGGATTCACGGACAGTGATCAGAAGCAGGAAACCTGGATAATTTCCTCACTCTGTAATGCAGCAAATCCCTTGACAGTGATCAGGAGCAGAAATGCTAGCTGCTTTCCTCTCTCTATAATGCTAGGATTCACTGGACAGTGATCAGTGGCAGGAATCCTGGATGATTTCCTCTCTCTATAATGCAGGAACTCAATGGATAGTGATCAGGAGCAGGAATACTGGCTGAGTTCCTCTATCTCTAATGCTGCGATTCACTAGACAGTGATCAGGTGTAGGAATAATGGCAGATTTCTGCTCTCTATAATGCAAGGATTCACTGGGCAGAGATCAGGAGCTGGAAAACTAGATGATTTCCTCACTTTGTAATGCAGGGAATCACAGGACAACGATCAGCAGCAGAAAAAGGAGCTGCTTCCCTCTCTCGATAATGCAAGGATTCACTGGACAGTGATCAGGTGCAGGAATACTGGATCATTTGCGCTCTCTGTAATGCTGCAATTCACTGGAGAGTGATCTGGAGCAGGAATCCTGGCTGATGTCTTCTCTCTTTCATGCAGGGATTCACTGGATAGTGATCAAGAACAGGAATCCTGGCTGAATTCCTCACTCTCTAGTGCAGGGTTTCACTAGACAGTGATCAGGAGTAAGAATATGGGCTGATTTCCTTACTCTTTAATGCAGGGATTCACTAGACAGCGATCAGGTGCAGGAACCCGGGACGATTTCCTCACTGTATCTATACAGGGATTCACTGGACAGTGATCAGGAGCGTGAGTCTTGGCTGGTTCCCTCTCTCTATAATGCCGTGATTCACTGTATACTGATCAGGAGCAGGAATCCTAGCTGATTCCCTCTCTCTATAATGTAGAGTTTCACTGGTCAGTGACCAGGAGCAGGATGCTGCATGATTTCCTCTCACTGTAATGCGGGGATTCAGTGATCAGGAGCAGGAATCTTGGATGATTTCCCTTCTCTATAATGCAGGGATTCTTTGGAAAGTAATCAAAAGCAGGAATACTGTTTGAGTTCTCTTCTCTATAATGCAGTGAGTCAATGGACAGTGATCAGGAGCAGGAATGCTGGCTGATTCCCTCTCTCTATAATGCAGGGATTCAGTGGATACTGATCAGGAGCAGGAATTCTAGCTGATTCCCTCTCTCTATAATGGAGAGTTTCAGTGATCAGTGATCAGGAGCAGGGATCCTGAACGATTTTCTCTCAATGTAATGCAGCGATTCTGTGATCAGGAGCAGGAATCCTAGCTGAATCCATCTCTCTATAATGCAGTATACACTGGACGTTGATCAGAAGCAGGAATCCTGGCTGATTTCCTCTCTATGTAATGCAAGGATTCACTGGACAGTGACAAGCAGCACGAAATCTAGCTGCTCTCTCCTCAGCCTAATGCAGGGATTCATTGGACAGTGATCAGGAGCAGGAAGCCTGGCTTTTTCCCTTGCTGTATAATACAGGGATTCAGTGGACAGTATATAATGAATGGATTCATCGTAAAGTATTCAGGAGCAGGCATCCAGGCTGATTGCTCCTCTCAGTGATCAGGAGCAGGAATCTTGGATGATTTCCCCTCTCTATTACACAGTGATTCTTTGAAAAGTAATCAAAAGCAGGAATCCTGTTTGAGTTCTCTTCTCTATAATGCAGTGATTCAATGGACAGTGATCAGGAGCAGGAATCCTGGCTGATTCCCTCTCTCTTTAATGCAGTATTCACTGGACATTGATCAGGAGCAGGAATACTGGCTGACGTACTCTGTGTGTAATGCAGGGATTCACTGGTCAGTGATCAGGAGCAGGAAATATAGCTACTTTCTCCTCTCCATAATGCGGGGATTCAGTGCACAGTGATCAGAAGCAGGAATTCTGGCTTATTCCCTCGCTCAATAATGCAGGCATTTACTGAACAGTGATCAGGAGCTTGAGTCCTGGCTGATTTCCTCTCTCTATAATGTAGGGATTCAATGGATACTGATCAGGAGCAGGAATCCTAGCTGAATCCCTCTCTCTATAATGCAGAGTTTCAGTGATCAGTGATCAGGAGCAGGATCCTGGACGATTTCCTCTCAGCGTAATGCAGGGATTCAGCGAACAGGAGCAGGTATCATGGATGATTTCCCCTCTATATAATGAATTGATTCTTTGTAAAGTAATCAGGAGGAGGAATTCTGGCTGATTTCTCCTCTCTATAATGCAGGGATTCACTGGACAGTGATCAGGAGCAGGATACTGGATGATTTCCTCACACTGTAATGTGGGGATTAAGTAATCAAGAGCAGGAATCCTGTCTGGTTTCTCTCTCTATAATGCAGGGATTCAATGGACAGTGATCAGGAGCAGGAATCCTGGCTGCTTTCCTATCTGTGTAATGCAGGGATTCACTGGACTGTGACCAGCAGCAGTATATGTAGCTGCTTTCTCCTCTGCATAATGCACGGATTCACTGGACAGTGATCAGGTGCAGGAATCCTGGCTTAATCCCTCGCTCTATAATACAGGGATTCACTGGACAGTGATCAGCAACAGGAAATCTAGTGGCTTTTTCCTCTCCATAATGCAGGGATTCACTGGACAGTGATCAGGAGCAGGAATCCTGGCTTATTCCCTCACTCTATAATGCAGGGATTCACTGGACAGTGATCAGGAGCATCAATCAAGGCTGATTTCCTCTCTCTATAATGCAGGTATTCAGTGGACAGTGATTAGGTGCAGAAATCGTGGATGATTACCTCTCGACGTAATGCAGGGATTCAGTGATCAGTGATAAGGAGCAGCAATCCTGCCTCATTTTCTCTCACTATGATGCAGGGAATCATTGGACAGGGATGAGGCACAGGAATCCTGGCTGATTTCTTCACTTTATAATGCAGGGATTCACTGAACAGTGTACATGATCAGGAATCCTGGTTGATTCCCTGTCTCAGTAATGCAGGGACGAGTGGACAGTGATCAGGAGCACGAATCCTGGATGATTTCCTCTCTCTGTAATGCAGAGATTCAGTGATAAGGAGCAGGAAACCTGCCTGATTTCTCCTCTCTATAATGGTGGGATTCACTGGACAGTGATCAGCAGCAGGACTCCTCGCTGATTAATTCACTGTATAATGCAGGGATTCAATAGAAAGAGATCAGTAGCAGGAACATTGGCTGATTTCCTCTCTCTATAATGCAGGGGTCAACGGACAGTGTTCAGCAGCAGGAATTTTGGCTGATTTCTTCACTCTATAATGTAGGGATTCACTGAACAGTGACAACGAGCAGGAATCCTGGATGATTTCCTCTCTCTGTAATGCAGAGATCCAGTGCTCAGGAGCAGGAATCCTGGCTGATTTCTCCTCAAAAATGCAGGGATTCATTGGACAGTGATCAGGAGCCGGAATCCTGGCTAATTTCCTCTCTCTACAATGCAGGGACTCTCTGGACAGTGATCAGGAGCAGGAAACTTGGCTGATTCCCTCTCTCTGTAATGCAGGGATACAGTGGACAGTGATCAGGGGCTGAAATCCTGGCTGAATGTCCTCTCTCTATAATGTAGGGAATAACAGGAGAGTGAACAGGAGCAGGAATCTTGGTTGATTTCCTCTCTATAATACAGGGATTCTTTTCAAAGTAATCAAGAGCTGGAATCCTGTTTGAGTTCTCTTCTCTATAATGCAGTGATTCAATGGACAGCGATCAGGAGCAGGAGCCTGGCTGATTCCCACTGTGTGTAATGCAGTGATTCACTGGACAGTGATCAGGAGCAGGAAATCTAGCTGCTTTCTCCTCTCCATAATGCAGGGATTCAATGGACAGTGATCAGGAGCGTGAGTCCTGGCTGATTTCCTATCTCTATAATGCAGTGATTCACTTTATACTGATCAGGAGTAGGAATCCAGCTGAATCCCTCTTTCTATAATGCAGAATTACAGTAATCAGTGATCAGGAGCAGGATCCTGGACGACTTCCTCTCAATGTAATGCAGGGATTCAGTGAACAGGAGCAGGAATCATGGATCATTTCCCCTCTATATAATGAATGGATTCTTTGTAAAGTAATCAGGAGCAGGAATTCAGGCTGATTTCTCCTCTCTATAATGCTGGGATTCACTGGACAGTGATCAGGTGCAGGATCCTGGATGATTTCCTCTCACCGTAATGCGGAGATTAAGTATTCAAGAGCAGGAATCCTGTCTGATTTCTCTTCTCTATAATGCAGGGATTCAATGGACAGTGATCAGGAGCAGGAATCCTGGCTGATTTCCTCTCTCTGTAATGCAGGGATTCACTGGACAGTGACCAGCATCAGGAAATCTAGCTGCTTTCTCCTCTCCATAATCCAGGGATTCACTGGACAGTGATCAGGAGCAGGAATCCTGGCTTATTCCCTCGCTCTATAATACAGGGATTTACTGGACAGTGATCAGGAGCAGGAAATTTAGCGGCTTTTTGCCCTCCATAATGCAGGGATTCACTGGACAGTGATCAGGAGCAGGAATCCTGGCTTATTCCCTCTCTCTATAATGCAAGGATTCACTGGACAGTGATCAGGAGCGTAAATGCAGGCTGAGTTCCTCTCTCTATAATGCAGAATTTCAGTGGTCAGTGATCAGGAGCAGGATCCCTGGTTGATCTCTATAATGTAGGATTCAATGAACAGTGGGAACGAGCAAGGATCCTGGATGATTTCCTCTCTCTGTAATGCAGAGATGCAGTGATCAGGAGTAGGAATCCTGGCTATTTTCCTCTTTCTACAACGCAGGCATTCTCTGGACAGTGACCGGGAGCAGGAATCCTGCCTGATTTCCTTTCTCTGTAATGCAGGGATTCACTGGACAGTTGTCAAGGTTGGAAATCGAGCTAATTTTTCTTCACTATAATGAAAGGATTCACTGGCCAATGATTAGGAGCAGAAATCATTGCTGATTCCCTCGCTCTATAATGCAGGGATTCACTGGGCTGTGATCAGGAGCACGAACATTGGCCAACTTCCTCTCTATATAATGCAGGGATTAACTGGGCTCTGATGCAGAGCAGGGAGCATGGCTGGTGTCTTCTATCTGTAATGCTGGGATAGAGTAGACATTGATTAGGAGCAGAAATCCTGGCTGAATGTCCTCTCTTGGTAATGCAGGTGGACAGTGATCAGTAGCAGGAATCTTGGTTGATTTCCACCATCTGTAATGCGGGGACTCACTGGATAGTGATCAGTAGCAGGAATCCTAGCTGATTCCCTCTCTCTATAATGCAGAGTTTCTCTGGTCAGTGACAAGGAGCAGGATTCTGGATGATTTCCTCTCACTGTAATGCGGGGATTCAGTGATCAGGAGCAGGAATCTTGGATGATTTTCCTTCTCTATAATGCAGGGATTCTTTGGAAAGTAATCAAGAGCAGGAATCCTGTTTGAGTTATCCTCTCTATACTGCAGGGATTCAATGGACAGTGATCATGAGCAGGAATACTGGCTGATTTCCTCTCTCTATAATGCAGGTATTCACTGGATACTGTACAGGAGCAGGAATCCTAGCTGATTCCCTCTCTCTATAATGCAGAGTTTCACTGGTCAGTGACAAGGAGCAGGATCCTGGACAATTTCCTTTCAATGTAATGCGGGGATTTAGTAATCAGGAGCAGGAATCATGGATCATTTCCCCTCCATATAATGAATGGATTTTTTGTAAAGTAATCAGGAGCAGGAATCCTGGCTGATTTCTCCTCTCTATAATGCAGGGATTCTCTGGACGTGATCAGGAGCAGGAATCCTGCATGATTTCCTCTCCATTTAATGCAGGGGTTCACTGGACAATTATCAGGAGCAGGAAATCTCGCTGTTTTCTCCTCTTGATAATGGAGGGAATCACTGGACAGTAATCAGGAGCAGGAATCCTGGCTGATTTTCTCTCTCTGTAATGCAGTGATTCAGCGAACAGTGATCAGGAGCAGGACGCATGGCTGATTCCCTCTATCTGTAATGCATGGATACGGTGGACAGTGATCAGGAGCAGAACACTTGGCTGCATTTCCTCTCTCTATAATTCTGTGAATCACTAGACAGTGATCAGGAGCAGGAATCTTGGTTGATTTCCTCACTCTGTAATGCAGGGATTCACTGTATACTGCTCAGGAGCAGGAATCCTAGCTGAATCCCTCTCTATAATGCAGAGTTTCAGTGATCAGTGATCAGGAGCAGGATCCTGGACGATTTCCTCTCAATGTAATGCAGGGATTCAGTGAACAGGAGCAGGAAACATGGATGATTTCCCCGCTCTATAATGCAGGAATTCTTTGGAAAGTAATCAAGAGCAGGAATCCTGTTTGAGTTCTCTTCTCTATACTGCAGGGATTCAATGGACAGTGATCAGGAGCAGGAATCTTGCAAGACTTCCTCTTCCCTTAATGCAGGCATTCACTGGACAATTATCAGGAGCAGGAAATCTAGCTGTTTTCTCCCCTTGATAATGCAGGGGTTCACTGGGGAGTAATCAGGAGCTGGAATCCTGGCTGATTTTCTCTCTCTGTAATGCAGTGATTCAGCGAACAGTGATCAGAAGCAGGAATCTTGGTTGATTTACTCACTCTGTAATGCACGGATTCACTGGATAGTGATCAGGATCAAGAATCCAAGCTGTTTCCCCTCTCTATAATGCAGAGTTTCAGTGGTCAGTGGCCAAGAGCAGGATCCTGGATGATTTCATCTCACTATAATGTGGGGATTCAGTGATCAGGAGCAGGAATCCTGGATGATTTCCCCTCTCTATAATGCAGGGATTCGTTTGAAAGTAATCAAGAGCAGGAATCCTGTTTGAGTTCTCTTCTCTATAATGCAGTGATTCACTGGACAGTGATCAAGAGCAGGAGTCCTGGCTGATCCCCATTGTGTGTAATGCCGTGATTCAATGGACAGTGATCAGGAGCAGGAAACCTAGTTGCTTTCTCCTCCCCATAATGCAGGGATTCACTGGAGAGTGATCAGGAGCTTGAGTCCTTGCTGATTTCCTCTCTCTATAATGCCGTGATTCAATGTACACTGATCAGGAGCAGGAATCCTAGCTGAATCCCTCTCTCTATAAAGCAGAGTTTCAGTGATCAGTGATCAGGAGCAGGATCCTGGACGATTTCCTCCCAATGTAATGCAGGGATTCATTGAACAGGAGCAGGAATCATGGATGATTTGCCCTCTATATAATGAATGGATTCTTTGTAAAGAAATCAGGAGCGGGAATTCTGGCTGATTTCTCCTCTCTATAATGCAGGGTTTCACTGGACAGTGATCAGGAGCAGGATCCTGGATGATTTCCTCTCACTGTAATGCGGTGATTAAGTAATCAAGAGCAGGAATCCTGTCTGATTTCACTTCTCTATAATGCAGGGATTCAATGGACAGTGATCAGGAGCAGGAATACTGGCTGATTTCATCTCTGTGTAATGCAGGGATTCACTGGACAGTGGCCAGCAGCAGGAAATCTAGCTGCTTTCTCCACTCCATAATGCAGGGATTCACTGGACAGTGATCAGGAGCAGGAATCCTGGATTAGTCCCTCGCTCTATAATACAGGGATTCACTGAAAAGTGATCAGGAGCAGGAAATGTAGCGGCTTTTTCCTCTCCATAATGCAGGGATTCACTGGACATTGATCAGGAGCGTGAATGCAAGCTGATTTTTTCTCTATAATGCATGTATTCAGTGGACACTGATTGGGTGCAGAAATCGTGGATGATTAACACTCTCTGTAATGCAGGGATTCAGTGATCAGGAGCAGGAAACCTGCCAGAATTCTCCTCTCTGTAATGCTGGGATTCACTGGACAGTGATCAGGAGCAGGACTCCTCGCTGATTTATTCACTGTATAAGGCAGGGATTCACTAGAAAGAGATCAGTAGCAGGAACACTGGCTGATTTCCTCTCTCTATAATGCAGGGATCAATGGGCAGTGATCAGGAGCAGGAAGTTTGGCGGACTTCTTCTCTCTATAATGTAGGGATGCACTGAGCAGTGACAACGAGCAGGAATCCTGGCTAATTTCCTCTCTCTACAATGCAGGGATTCTCTGGAAAGTGATCAGGAGCAGGAACCTTGGCTGATTCCCTCTCTCTGCAATGCAGGGATACAGTGGACAGTGATCAGGGGCTGAAATCCTGGCTGCATGTCCTCTCTCTATAGTGCAGGGAATCACAGGAGAGCGATCAGGAGCAGGAATCTTGGCTGATTTTCTCTCTCTATAATGCAGGGATTCAATTGGTACTGTCAGGAGCCGGAATCGTAGCTAATTCCCTCTCTCTATAATGCAGAGTTTCAGTGGTAGGTGATCAGAAGCAGGAATCTTGGATGATTTCCCCTCTCTATAATGCAGGGATTCTTTTGAAAGTAATCAAGAGCAGGAATCCTGTTTGAGTTCTCTTCTCTATAATGCAGTGATTCAATGGACAGTGATCAGGAGCAGAAGTCCTGGCTGATCCCCACTGTGTGTAATGCAGGGATTCACTGGACAGTGATCAGGAGCAGGAAATCTAGCTACTTTCTCCTCTCCATAATGCAGGGATTCACTGGAGAGTGACCAGGAGCGTGAGTCCTTGCTGATTTCCTCTCTCTATAATGCCGTGATTCACTGTATGCTGATCAGGAGCAGAAATCCTCGCTGAATGCCTCTCTCTATAATGCAGAGTTTCAGTGATCAGTGATCAGGAGCAGGATCCTGGACGATTCCCTTTCAATGTTATGCAGGGATGCAGTGAACAGGAGCAGGAATTATGGATGATTTATCCTCTATATAATGAATGGATTCTTTGCAAAGTAATTAGGTGCAGGAATTCAGGCTGATTTCTCCTCTCTATAATGCAGGGATTCACTGGACAGTGATCAGGAGCAGGATCAGGATGATTTCCTCTCACTGTAATACGGGGATTAAGTAATCAAGAGCAGGAATCCTGTCTGATTTCTCTTCTCAATAATGCAGGGATTCAATGGACATTGATCAGGAGCAGGAATCCTGGCTGATTTCCTCTCTTTCTAATGCAGGGATTCAATGGACATTGATCAGGAGCAGGAAACCTGCCTGATTTCTCCTCTCTATATTGCTGGGATTCACTGAACCGTGATCATGAGGAGGACTCCTGGCTGATTTATTCACTGTATAATGCAGGGATTCACTAGAAAGAGATCAGTAGCAGGAACACTGGCTGATTTCATCTCTCTATAATCCAGGGATCAATGGGCAGTGATCAGCAGCAGGAATTTTGGGGGACGTCTTCTCTCTATAATGTAGGGATTCACTGAGCAGTGACAACGAACAGGAATCCTGGATGATTTCCTCTCTCTGTAATGCAGAGATTCAGTGATCAGAAGCGAGAATCCTGGCTGATATTTCCTCTCTATAATGCAGGGATTCATTGGACAGTGATCAGGAACAGGAATCTTGGCTAATTTCCTCTCTCTACAATGCAGGGATTCTCTGGACAGTGATCAGGAGCAGGAAACTTGGCTGATTCCCTCTCTCTGTAATGCAGGGATACAGTGGACAGTGATCAGGGGCTGAAAACCTGGCTGAATGTCCTCTCTCTATAATGTAGGGAATAACAGGAGAGTGAACAGGAGCAGGAATCTTGGTTGATTTCCTCTCTCTATAATACAGGGATTCTTTTCAAAGTAATCAAGAGCTGGAATCCTGTTTGTGTTCTCTTCTCTATAACGCAGTGATTCAATGGACAGTGATCAGAAGCAGGAGTCCTGGCTGATTCCCACTGTGTGTAATGCAGTGATTCGCTGTATACTGATCAGGCACAGGAATCCTAGCTGAATCCCTCTCTCTATAATGCAGAGTTTCAGTGATCAGTGATCAGGAGCAGGATCCTGGACGATTTCCTCTCAATGTAATGCTGGGATTCAGTGAACAGGAGCAGGAATCATGGATGATTTCCCCTCTAAATAATGAATGGATTCTATGTAAAGTAATCAGGAGCAGGAATTCTCGCTGATTTCTCCTCTCTATAATGCAGGGATTCACTGGACAGTGATCAGGTGCAGGATCCTGGATGATTTCCTCTCACTGTAATGTGGGGATTAAGTATTCAAAAGCAGGAATCCTGTCTGATTTCTCTTCTCTATAATGCAGGGATTCAATGGACAGTGATCAGGAGCAGGAATACTGGCTGATTTCATCTCTGTGTAATGCAGGGATTCAATGGACAGTGAACAGCAGCAGGAAATCTAGCGGCTTTTTCCTCTCCATAATGCAGGGATTCACTGGACATTGATCAGGAGCGTGAATGCAGGCTGATTTTCTCTCTATAATGCAGGTATTCAGTGGACACTGATTAGGTGCTGAAATCGTGGATTATTACCGCTCTCTGTAATGCAGGGATTCAGTGATCAGGAGCAGGAAACCTGCGAGAATTCTCCTCTCTATAATGCTGGGATTCACTGGATAGTGATCAGGAGCAGGACTCCTCGCTGATTTATTCACTGTATAATGCAGGGATTCACTAGAAAGAGATCAGTAGCAGGAACACTGGCTGATTTCCTCTCTCTATAATGCAGGGATCAATGGGCAGTGATCAGCAGCAGGAATTTTGGGGGACGTCTTCTCTCTATAATGTAGGGATTCACTGAGCAGTGACAACGAGCAGGAATCCTGGATGATTTCCTCTCTCTGTAATGCAGAGATTCAGTGATCAGAAGCGAGAATCCTTGCTGATTTCTCCTCTCTATAATGCAGGGATTCATTGGACAGTGATCAGGAACAGAAATCTTGGCTAATTTCCTCTCTCTACAATGCAGGGATTGTCTGGACAGTGATCAGGAACAGGAAACTTGGCTGATTCCCTCTCTCTGTAATGCAGGGATACAGTGGACAATGATCAATGGCTGAAATCCTGGCTGAATGTCCTCTCTCTATAATGCAGGGAATAACAGGAGAGTGAACAGGAGCAGCAATCTTGGCTGATTTCCTCCCACTATAATACAGGGTTTCTTTTGTAAGTAATCAAGAGCAGGAATCTTGTTTGTGTTCTCTTCTCTATACTGCAGTGATTCAATGGACAGTGATCAGGAGCAGGAGTCCTGGCTTATTTTCTTGCTCTATAATACAGGGATTGACTGGACAGTGACCAGGAGCAGGACATCTAGCGGCTTTTTGCTCTCCATAATGCAGGGATTCACTGGACAGTGATCAGTAGCAGGAATCCTGGCTTATTCCCTCTCTCTATAATGCAGGGATTCACTGGACAGTGATCAGGAGCGTGAATGCAGGCTGATTTCCTCTCTCAATTATGCAGAATTTCAGTGGTCAGTGATCAGGAGCAGGATCCTGGTTGATTTCCTCTCAATGTAAGGCAGGGATTCAGTGATCAGGAGCAGGAATCATGGATGATTTCCCCTCTCTATAATGAAGGGATTATTTGTAAAATTATCAGGAGCAGGAATCTAAGCTGATTTCTTCTCTCTGTAATGTAGGATCCAATGAACAGTGGGAACGAGCAAGGATCCTTGATGATTTTCTCTCTCTGTAATGCAGAGATGCAGTGATCAGGAGCAGGAATCCTGGCTATTTTCCTCTCTCTACAACGCAGGCATTCTCAGGACAGTGACCGGGAGCAGGAATCCTACCTGATTTCCTCTCTCTGTAATGCAGGGATTCACTGGACAGTTGTCAGGAGTTGGAAATCGAGCTGATTTCTCCTCACTATAATGAATGGATTCACTGGCCAATGATTAGGAGCAGAAATCATTGCTGATTCCCTCGCTCTATAATGCAGGGATCAATGGGCTGTGATCCGGAGCAGGGAGCATGGCTGATGTCTTCTATCTGTAATGCTGGGATAGAGTAGACATTGATTAGGAGCAGACATCCTGGCTGAATGTCCTCTCTTGATAATGCAGGGAATCACTGGACAGTCATCAGAAGCAGGAATCTTGGTTGATTTCCACCATCTGTAATGCGGGGATTCACTGGATAGTGATCAGGAGCAGGAATCCTAGCTGATTCCCTCTCTCTATAATGCAGAGTTTCTCTGGTCAGTGACAAGGAGCAGGATTCTGGATGATTTCCTCTCACTGTAATGCGGGGATTCAGTGATCAGCAGCAGGATTAATGGATCATTTCCCCTCCATATAATGAATGGATTTTTTGTAAAGTAATCAGGAGCAGGAATCCTGGCTGATTTCTCCTCTCTATAATGCAGGGATTCTCTTGACAGTGATCAGGAGCAGAAATCCTGCATGATTTCCTCTCCATTTAATGTAAGGGTTCACTGGACAATTATCAGGAGCAGGAAATCTAGCTGTTTTCTCCTCTCGATAATGGAAGGATTCACTAGCCAGTAATCAGGAGCAGGAATCCTGGCTGATTTTCTCTCTCTGTAATGCAGTGATTCAGCGAACAGTGATCAGGAGCAGGAGGCATGGCTGATTCACTCTATCTGTAATACATGGATACGGTGCACAGTGATCAGGAGCAGAACCCTTGGCTGCATTTCCTCTCTCTATAATTCTGGGAATCACTAGACAGTGATCAGGAGCAGGAATCTTGGTTGATTTCCTCACTCTGTAATGCAGGGTTTCACTGTATACTGATCAGGAGCAGGAATCCTAGCTGAATCCCTCTCTCTATAATGCAGAGTTTCAGTGATCAGGAGCAGGATCCTGGACGATTTCCTCTCAATGTAATGCAGGGATTCAGTGAACAGGAGCAGGAAACATTGATGATTTCCCCTCTCTATAATGCAGGGATTCTTTGGAAAGTAATCAAGAGCAGGAATCCTGTCTGAGTTATCTTCTCTATACTGCAGGGATTCAATGGACAGTGATGAAGAGCAGGCATCCTGGCTGATTTCCTCTCTCTATAATGCAGGGATTCACTGGATACTGATCAGGAGCAGGAATCCTGGCTGATTCCCTCTCTCTATAATGCAGCATTTCAGTGATCAGTGATCAGGAGCATGATCCTGCACGATTTCCTCTCAATGTAATGCAGGGATTCAGTGAACAGGAGCAGGAATCATGGATGATTTGCCTTCTATATAATGAATGGATTCTTTGTAAAGAAATCAGGAGCAGGAATTCTGGCTGATTTCTTCTCTCTATAATGCAGGGTTTCACTGGACAGTGATCAGGAGCAGGATCCTGGATGATTTCCTCTCACTGTAATGTGATGAATAAGTAATAAAGAGCAGGAATCCTGTCTGATTTCACTTCTTTATAATGCAGGGATTCAATGGACAGTGATCAGGAGCAGGAATACTGGCTGATTTCATCTGTGAAATGCAGGGATTCACTGGACAGAGACCAGCAGCAGGAAATCTGGCTGCTTTCTCCACTGCATAATGCAGGGATTCACTGGACAGTGATCAGGAGCAGGAATCCTGGCTTATTCCCTCGCTCTATAATACAGGGATTCACTGGACAGTGATCAGGAGTAGGAAATCTAGCGGCTTTTTCCTCTCCATAATGCAGGGATTCACTGGACATCGATCAGGAGCGTGAATGCAGGCTGATTTTCTCTCTATAATGCAGGTATTCAGCAGACACTGATTAGGTGCAGAAATCGTGGATGATTACCTCTCTCTGTAATGCAGGGATTCAGTGATCAGTGATAAAGAGCAGCAATCCTGGCTCATTTTCTCTCTCTATGATGCAGGGAATCACTGGACAGTGATGAGGAGCAGGAATCCTGGCTGATTTAATCATTTTATAATGCAGAGATTCACTGAACAGTGAACATGATCAGGAATCCTGGTTGATTCCTTCTCTCAGTAATGCAGGGATTCAGTGGACAGTGATCAGGAGCAAGAATCCTGGATGATTCCCTCTCTTTGTAGTGCAGAGATTCAGTGATCAGGAGCAGGAAACCTGCCAGATTTCTCCTCTCTATAATGCTGGGATTCACTGGACAGTGAACAGGAACAGGACTCCTCGCTGATTTATTCACTGCATAATGCAGGGATTCACTAGAAAGAGATCAGTAGCAGGAACACTGGCTGATTTCCTCTCTCTATAATGCAGGGATCAATGGGCAGTGATCAGGAGCAGGAAGCATGGCTGATGTCTTCTATCTGTAATGCTGGGATAGAGCAGACATTGATTAGGAGCAGACATCCTGGCTGGATGTCCTCTCTTGATAATGCAGGGAATCACTGGACAGTGATCAGTAGCAGGAATCTTGGTTGATTTCCACCATCTGTAATGCGGGGATTCACTGGATAGTGATCAGGAGCAGGAATCCTAGCTGATTCCCTCTCTCTATAATGCAGAGTTTCTCTGGTCAGTGACAAGGAGCAGGATTCTGGATGATTTCCTCTCACTGTAATGCGGGGATTCAGTGATCAGGAGCAGGAATCTTGGATGATTTCCCTTCTCTATAATGCAGGGATTCTTTGGAAAGTAATCAAGAGCAGTAATCCTGTCTGAGTTCTCTTCTCTATACTGCAGGGTTTCAATGGACAGTGATCATGAGCAGGAATACTGGTTGATTTCCTCTCTCTATAATGCAGGGATTCACCGGATACTGTACAGGAGCAGGAATCCTAGCTGATTCCCTCTCTCTATAATGCAGAGTTTCACTGGTCAGTGACAAGGAGCGGGATCCTGGACGATATCCTTTCAATGTAATGCGGGGATTTAGTAATCAGGAGCAGGAATCATGTATCATTTCCCCTCCATATAATGAATGGATTTTTTGTAAAGTAATCAGGAGCAGGAATCCTGGCTGATTTCTCCTCTCTATAATGCAGGGATTCTCTTGATAGTGATCAGGAGCAGGAATCCTGCATGATTTCCTCTCCATTTAATGCAAGGGTTCACTGGAAAATTATCAGGAGCAGGAAATCTAGCTGTTTTCTCCTCTCGATAATGGAGGGATTCACTGGCCAGTAATCAGGAGCAGGAATCCTGGCTGATTTTCTCTCTCTGTAATGCAGTGATTCAGCGAACAGTGATCAGGAGCAGAACCCTTGGCTGCATTTCCTCTCTCTATAATTCTGGGAATCACTAGACAGTGATCAGGAGCAGGAATCTTGGTTGATTTCCTCACTCTGTAATGCCGGGTTTCACTGTATACTGCTCAGGAGCAGGAATCCTAGCTGAATCCCTCTCTCTATAATGCAGAATTTCAGTGATCAGTGATCAGGAGCAGGATCCTGGACAATTTCCTCTCAATGTAATGCAGGGATTCAGTGAACGGGAGCAGGAAACATGGATGATTTCCCCTCTCTATAATGCAGGGATTCTTTGGAAAGTAATCAAGAGCAGGAATCCTGTCTGAGTTATCTTCTCTATACTGCAGGGTTTAAATGGACAGTGATGAAGAGCAGGAATCCTGGCTGATTTCCTCTCTCTATAATGCAGGGATTCACTGGATACTGATCAGGAGCAGGAATCCTGGCTGATTCCCTCTCTCTATAATGCAGAGTTTCAGTGATCAGTGATCAGGAGCAGGATCCTGAAAGATTTCCTTTCAATGTAATGCAGGGATTCAGTGATCAGGAGCAGGAATCATGGATCATTCCCCCCTTATATAATGAATGGATTTTTTGTAAAGTAATCAGGAGCAGGAATTCTGGCTGGTTTCTCTTCTCTATAAGGCAGGGATTCCCTGGACAGTGATCCGGAGCAGGAATCCTGCATGACTTCCTCTCCCTTTAATCCAGGGATTCACTGGACAATTATCAGGAGCAGGAAATCTAGCTGTTTTCTCCTCTCGATAATGGAGGGATTCACTGGGGAGTAATCAGGAGCTGGAATCCTGGCTGATTTCCTCTCTCTGTAATGCAGTTATTCAGCGAACAGTGATCAGGAGCAGGAATCTTGGATGATTTACTCACTCTGTAATGCACGGATTCACTGGATAGTGATCAGGAGCAGGAATCCTAGCTGAAACCCTCCCTCTATAATGCAGAGTTTCAGTGATCAGGGATCAGGAGCAGAATCCTGGACGATTTCCTCTCAATGTAATGCAGGGATTCAGTGAACAAGAGCAGGAAGCATGGATGATTTCCCCTCTCTATAATGCAGGGATTCTTTGGAAAGTAATCAAGAGCAGGAATCCTGTCTGAGTTATCTTCTCTATAATGCAGGGATTCAATGGACAGTGATCAGGAGCAGGAATCCTGGCTGATTTCCTCTCTCTATAATGCAGAATTTCAGTGATCAGTGATCAGGAGCATGATCCTGGACGATTTCCTCTGAATGTAATTCGAGGATTCAGTGAACAGGAGCAGGGATCATGGATGATTTGCCCTCTATATAATGAATGGATTCTTTGTAAAGAAATCAGGAGCAGGAATTCTGGCTGATTTCTTCTCTCTATAATGCAGGGTTTCACTGGACAGTGATCAGGAGCAGGATCCTGGATGATTTCCTCTCACTGTAATGTGGTGAATAAGTAATCAAGAGCAGGAATCCTGTCTGATTTCACTTCTCTATAATGCAGGGATTCAATGGACAGTGATCAGGAGCAGGAGTACTGGCTGATTTCATCTCTGTGTAATGCAGGGATTCACTGGACAGTGACCAGCAGCAGGAAATCTGGCTGCTTTCTCCACTCCATAATGCAGGGATTCACTGGACAGTGATCAGGAGCAGGAATCCTGGCTTATTCCCTCGCTCTGTAATACAGGGATTCACTGGACAGTGATCAGGAGTAGGAAATCTAGCGGCTTTTTCCTCTCCATAATGCAGGCATTCACTGGACATCGATCAGGAGCGTGAATGCAGGCTGATTTTCTCTCTATAATGCAGGTATTCAGCAGACACTGATTAGGTGCAGAAATTGTGGATGATTACCTCTCTCTGTAATGCAGGGATTCAGTGATCAGTGATAAAGAGCAGCAATCCTGGCTCATTTTCTCTCTCTATGATGCAGGGAATCACTGGACAGTGATGAGGAGCAGGAATCCTGGCTGATTTAATCATTTTATAATGCAGGGATTCACTGAACAGTGAACATGTTCAGGAATCCTGGTTGATTCCTTCTCTCAGTAATGCAGGGATTCAGTGGACAGTGATCAGGAGCAAGAATCCTGGATGATTTCCTCTCTCTGTAATGCAGAGATTCAGTGATCAGGAGCAGGAAACCTGCCAGATTTCTCCTCTCTATAATGCTGGGATTCACTGGACAGTGATCAGGAGCAGGACTCCTCGCTGATTTATTCACTGTATAATGCAGGGATTCACTAGAAAGAGATCAGTAGCAGGAACACTGGCTGATTTCCTCTCTCTATAATGCAGGGATCAATGGGCAGTGATCAGGAGCAGGAAGTTTGGCGGACTTCTTCTCTCTATAATGTAGGGATGCACTGAGCAGTGACAACGAGCAGGAATCCTGGCTAATTTCCTCTCTCTACAATGCAGGGATTCTCTGGAAAGTGATCAGGAGCAGGAACCTTGGCTGATTCCCTCTCTCTGCAATGCAGGGATACGGTGGACAGTGATCAGGGGCTGAAATCCTGGCTGTATGTCCTCTCTCTATAGTGCAGGGAATCACAAGAGAGCGATCAGGAGCAGGAATCTTGGCTGATTTTCTCTCTCTATAATGCAGGGATTCAATTGGTACTGTCAGGAGCCGGAATCGTAGCTAATTCCCTCTCTCTATAATGCAGAGTTTCAGTGGTAGGTGATCAGGAGCAGGAATCTTGGATGATTTCCCCTCTCTATAATGCAGGGATTCTTTTGAAAGTAATCAAGAGCAAGAATCCTGTTTGAGTTCTCTTCTCTATAATGCAGTGATTCAATGGACAGTGATCAGGAACAGGAGTCCTGGCTGATCCCCACTGTGTGTAATGCAGGGATTCACTGGACAGTGATCAGGAGCAGGAAATCTAGCTACTTTCCCCTCTCCATAATGCAGGGATTCACTGGAGAGTGATCAGGAGCGTGAGTCCTTGCTGATTTCCTCTCTCTATAATGCCGTGATTCACTGTATACTGATCAGGAGCAGAAATCCTCGCTGAATGCCTCTCTCTATAATGCAGATTTTCAGTGATCAGTGATCAGGAGCAGGATCCTGGACGATTTCCTCTCAATGTTATGCAGGGATGCAGCGAATAGGAGCAGGAATCATGGATGATTTCCCCTCTATATAACGAATGGATTCTTTGTAAAGTAATTAGGAGCAGGAATTCAGGCTGATTTCTCCTCTCTATAATGCAGGGATTCACTGGACATTGATCAGGAGCAGGATCAGGATGATTTCCTCTCACTGTAATGCGGGGATTAAGTAATCAAGAGCAGGAATCCTGTCTGATTTCTCTTCTCAATAATGCAGGGATTCAATGGACATTGATCAGGAGCAGGAATCCTGGCTGATTTCCTCTCTGTCTAATGCAGGGATTCAATGGACATTGATCAGGAGCAGGAAACCTGCCTGATTTCTCCTCTCTATATTGCTGAGATTCACTGAACAATGATCATGAGGAGGACTTCTGGCTGATTTATTCACTGTATAATGCAGGGATTCACTAGAAAGAGATCAGTAGCAGGAACACTGGCTGATTTCCTCTCTCTATAATGCAGGGATCAATGGGCAGTGATCAGCAGCAGGAATTTTGGGGGACGTATTCTCTCTATAATGTAGGGATTCACTGAGCAGTGAAAGCGGGCAGGAATCCTGGATGATTTCATTTCTCTGTAAGGCAGAGATTCAGTGATCCGAAGCGAGAATCCTGGCTGATATTTCCTCTCTATAATGCAGGGATTCATTGGACAGTGATCAGGAACAGGAATCTTGGCTAATTTCCTCTCTCTACAATGCAGGAATTCTCTGGACAGTGATCAGGCGCAGGAAACTTGGCTGATTCCCTGTCTCTGTAATGCAGGGATACAGTGGACAGTGATCAATGGCTGAAATCCTGGCTGAATGGCCTCTCTCTATAATGCAGGGAATAACAGGAGAGTGAACAGGAGCAGCAATCTTGGCTGATTTCCTCCCACTATAATACAGGGATTCTTTTGAAAGTAATCAAGAGCAGGAATCCTGTTTGTGTTCTCTTCTCTATAATGCAGTGATTCAATGGACAGTGATCAGGAGCAGCTGCCCTGGCTGATTCCCACTGTGTGCAATTCAGTGATTCACTGGACAGTGATCAGGAGCAGGAAATCTAGCTGCTTTCTCCTCTCCATAATGCAAGGATTCACTGGACATTGATCAGGAGCGTAAGTCCTGGCTGATTTCCTCTCTCTATAATGCAGTGATTCACTGTATACTGAACAGGAGCAGGAATCCTAGCTGCATCCCTCTCTCTGTAATGCAGAGTTTCAGTGATCAGTGATCAGGAGCAGGATCCTGGACGATTTCCTCTCAATGTAATGCTGGGATTCAGTGAACAGGAGCAGGAATCATGGATGATTTTCCCTCTATATAATGAATGGATTCTATGTAAAGTAATCAGGAACAGGAATTCACGCTGATTTCTCGTCTCTATAATGCAGGAATTCAATGGACAGTGATCAGGAGCAGGAATCCTGGCTGATTTCCTCTCTGTGTAATGCAGGGATTCACTGGACAGTGACCAGCAACAGGAAATCTAGCTGCTTTCTCCTCTCCATAATCCAGGGATTCACTGGACAGTGATCATGAGCAGGAATCCTGGCTCATTCCCTCTCTCTATAATGCAGGGATTCACTGGACAGTGATCAGGAGCGTGAATGCAGGCTGATTTCCTCTCTCTGTAACGCAGAATTTCAGTCATCAGTGATCAGGAGCAGGATCCTCGATTATTTCCTCTCAATGTAAGGCAGGGATTCAGTGATCAGGAGCAGGAATCATGGATGATTTCCCCTCTGTATAATGAAGGGATTATTTGTAAAATTATCAGGAGCAGGAATCCAGGCTGATTTCTTCTCTCTATAATGTAGGATTCAATGAACAGTGGGAACGAGCAAGGATCCTGGATGATTTCATCTCTCTGTAATGCAGAGATGCAGTGCTCAGGAGCAGGAATCCTGGCTATTTTCCTCTCTCTACAACGCAGGCATTCTCTGGACAGTGACCAGGAGCAGGAATCCTGCCTGATTTCCTCTCTCTGTAATGCAGGGATTCACTGGACAGTTGTCAGGAGTTGGAAATCGAGCTGATTTTTCTTCACTATAATGAATGGATTCACTGGCCAATGATTAGGAGCAGAAATCATTGCTGATTCCCTTGCTCTATAATGCAGGGATTCACTGGGCTGTGATCAGGAGCACGAACACTGGCCAACTTCCTCTCTATATAATGCAGGGATTAACTGGGCTCTGATTCGGAGCAGGGAGCATGGCTGATGTCTTCCATCTGTAATGCTGGGATAGAATAGACATTGATAAGGAGCAGAAATCCTGGCTGAATGTCCTCTCTTGATAATGCAGGGAATCACTGAACAGTGATCGGGAGCAGGAATCTTGGATGATTTCCCCTCTCTATAATGCAGGGATTCTTTGAAAAGTAATCAAGAGCAGGAATCCTGTCTGAGTTCTCATCTCTATACTGCAGGGATTCAATGGACAGTGATCATGAGCAGGAATACTGGCTGATTTCCTCTCTCTATAATTCTTGGAATCACTAGACAGTGATCAGGAGCAGGAATCTTGGCTGATTTCTCACTCTTTAATGCAGGGTTTCACTGTATACTGATCAGGAGCAGGAATCCTAGCTGAATCCCTCTCTCTATGATGCAGAGTTTCAGTGATCAGTGATCAGGAGCAGGATCCTGGACGATTTCCTCTCAATGTAATGCAGGGATTCAGTGAACAGGAGCAGGAAACATGGATCATTTCCCCTTTAAATAATGAATGGATTTTTTGTAAAGTAATCAGGAGCAGGAATCCTGTCTTGTTTCTCCTCTCTATAATGCAGGGATTCTCTGGACAGTGATCAGGAGCAGGAATGCTGCATGACTTCCTCTCCCTTTAATGCAGGGATTCACTGGACAATTAAAAGGAGCAGGAAATCTAGCTGTTTTCTCCTCTCGATAATGCAGGGATTCACTGGGGAGTAATCAGGAGCTGGAAACCTGGCTGATTTTCTCTCTCTGTAATGCAGTGATTCTGCGAACTGTGATCAGGAGCAGGAATCTTGGTTGATTTCCTCACTCTGTAATGCACGGATTCACTGGATAGTGATCAGGATCAGGAATCCTAGCTGTTTCCCATCTCTATAATGCAGAGTTTCAGTTGTCAGTGACCAAGAGCAGGATCCTGGATGATTTCGTCTCACTATAATGTGGGGATTCAGTGATCTGGAGCAGGATTCTTGGACGATTTCCCATCTCTATAATGCAGGGATTCTTTTGAAAGTAATCAAGAGCAGGAATCCTGTTTGAGTTCTCTTCTCTTTAATGCAGTGATTCAATGGACAGTGATCAGGAGCAAGAGTCCTGGCTGATCCCCACTGTGTGTAATGCCGAAATTCACTGGACAGTTATCAGGAGCAGGAAATCTAGTTGCTTTCTCCTCTCCATAATGCAGGGATTCACTTGAGAGTGATCAGGAGCTTGAGTCCTTGCTGATTTCCTCTCTCTATAAAGCAGAGTTTCAGTGATCAGTGATCAGGAGCAGGATCCTGGACGATTTCCTCTCAATGTAATGCAGGGATTCAGTGATCAGGAGCAGGAATCATGAATGATTTGCCCTCTATATAATGAATGGATTCTTTGTAAAGAAATCAGGAGCAGGAATTCAGGCTGATTTCTCTCTGTGTAATGCAGGTATTCACTGGACATTGATCAGGAGTAGGAATCCTGCCTGATTTCTCCTCTCTATAATGCTGGGATTCACTGAACAGTGATCAGGAGGAGGACTCCTGGCTGATTTATTCACGTATAATGCAGGGATTCACTAGAAAGAGATCAGTAGCAGGAATACTGGCTGATTTCCTCTCTCTATAATGCAGGGATCAATGGGCAGTGTTCAGCAGCAGGAATTTTGGCGGACGTCTTCTCTCTATAATGTAGGGATTCACTGAGCAGTGACAATGAGAAGGAATCCTGGATGATATCCTCTCTCTGTAATGCAGAGATTCAGTGATCAGAAGTGATTTCTCCTCTCTATAGTGCAGGGATTCATTGGACAGTGATCAGGAGCAGGAACCTTGGCTGTTTCCCTCTCTCTTTAATGCAGGGATACAGTGGACAGTGATCAGGAGCTGAAATCCTGGCTGAATGTCCTCTTTCTATAATGCAGGGAATCACAGGAGAGTGATCAGCAGCAGGAATCTTGGCTGATTTTCTCTCTCTAAAATGCAGGGATTCACTGGATACTGATCAGGAGCCGGAACCCCAGCTGATTCCCTCTCTCTATAATGCAGACTTTCAGTGGTCAGTGATCAGGAATCTTGGATGATTTCCCCTCTCTATAATGCAGGGGTTCTTTTGAAAGTAATCAAGAGCAGGAATCCTTTTTGAGTTCTCTTCTCCATAATGCAGTGATTCAATGGACAGTGATCAGGAGCAGGAGTCCTGGCTGATCCCCACTGTGCGTAATGCAGGGATTCACTGGACAGTGATCAGGAGCAGGAACTCTTGCTGCTTTCTCCTCTCCATAATGCAGGGATTCACTGGAGAGTGATCAGGAGAGTGAGTCCTGGTTAATTTCCTCTCTCTATAATGCCGTGATTCACTGTATACAGATCAGGAGCAGGAATCCACCTGATTCCCTCTCACTATAATGCAGCGTTTCAGTGGTCAGTGATCAGGAGCAGGATCCTGGATGATTTCCTCTCAATGTAATGCATGGATTCAGTGATCAGGAGCAGGAATCATGGATGATTTTCCCTCTCTATAATCAAGTGTTTCTTTGTAAAGTTATCAGGAGCAGGAATCCAGGCTGATTTCTTCTCTCTGTAACGTAGGGATTTAATGAACAGTGACAACGAGCAAGAATCCTGGATGATTTCCTCTCTCTGTAATGCAGAGATTCAGTGATCAACAGCAGGAATCCTGGCTAATTTCCTCTCTCTACAATGCAAGGATTCGCTGGACAGTGACCAGGAGCAGCAATCCTACCTGATTTCCTCTCTCTGTAATGCAGGGTTTCACTGGACAGTTATCAGAAGCAGGAAATCGAGCTGATTTCTCCTCTCTATAATTAATGGATTCACTGGCCAGTGATTAGGAGCAGAAATCATTGCTGATTCCCTCGATCTATAATGCAAGGATTCATCACAAGGCTGTTGTCAGGAGCAGGAACACAGGCCGACTTCCTCTCTATATAATGCAGGAGTTAACTGGGCTCTGATCCGGAGCAGGGAGCATGGCTGATTTCTTCTATCTGTAATGCTGGGATAGAGTAGACATTGATTAGGAGCAGAAATCCTGGCTGAATGAAATCTCTCTATAATGCAGGGATTCAATGGACAGTGATCATTAGCAGGAATCTTGGTTGATTTCCTCCCTCTGCAATGCGGGGATTCACTGGATAGTGATCAGGAGCAGGAATCCTAGCTGATTCCCTCTCTCTATAATGCAAAGTTTCACTGGTCAGTGACCAGGAGCAGGATCCTGGATGATTTCCTCTCACTGTAATGCGGGGATTCAGTGATCAGGAGCAGGAATCTTGGATGATTTCCCCTCTCTATAATGCAAGGATTCTTTGGAAAGTAATCAAGAGCAGGAATCCTGTCTGAGTTCTCTTCTCTATGCTGCAGCGATTCAATGGACAGTGATCAGGAGCAGGAATCCTGGCTGATTCCCTCTCTCTATAATGCATAATTACCTGGACATGGATCAGGAGCAGGAATCCTGGTTGATTTCCTTTGTGTGTAATGCAGGGATTCACTGGACAGTAATCAGGAGCAGGAATCCAGGCTTATTCCCTCGCTCTATAATGCAGAGATTCACTAGATACTGATCAGGAGCAGGGATCCTAGCTGAATCCCTCTCTCTATAATGCAGAATTTCAGTGATCAGTGATGAGGAGCAGGATCCTGGACGATTTCCTTTCAGTGTAATGCAGTGATTCAGTGATAAGGAGCAGGAATCATGGATCATTTCCCCTCTATATAATGAATGGATTTTTTGTAAAGTAATCAGGAGCAGGAATCCTGGCTGATTCCCTCTCTCTATACTGCAGTATTCCCTGGACATTGATCAGGAGCTGGAATCCTCGTTGATTTCCTCTGTATGTAATGCAGGGATTCACTGGACAGTGATCAGGAGCAGGAATCCTGGCTGATTCCCTCTCTCTATAATGCAGATTTTCAGTGGTCAGTGATCAGGATAGGATCCTGGCTGATTTCCTCTTACTGTAATGCAGGGATTCAGTGATCAGGAGCAGGAATCTTGGATGATTTCCCCTCTCTATAATGCAGTTATTCTTTGAAAAGTAATCAAGAGCAGGAATCCTGTCTGAGTTCTCTTCTCTATACTGCAGCGATTCAATGGACAGTGATCAGGAGCAGGAATCCTGGCTGATTTCCTCTTTCTATAATGCATAATTCCCTGGACATTGATCAGGAGCAGGAATCCTGGTTGATTTCCTTTGTGTGTACTGCAGGGATTCACTGGACAGTGATCAGGAGCAGGAATCCTGGCTTATTCTCTCACTCTATAATGCAGGGATTCACCAGATACTGATCAGGAGCAGCCGTCCTAGCTGATTCCCTCTCTCTATAATGCAGAATTTCAGTGATCAGTGATGAGGAGCAGGTTCCTGGACGATTTCCTTTCAGTGTAATGCAGGGATTCAGTGATCAGGAGCAGGAATCATGGATCATTTCCCCTCTGTATAATGAATGGATTTTTTTGTAATCAGGAGCAGGAATCTTGGCTGATTCCCTCTCTCTATAATGCAGTATTCCCTGGACATTGATCAGGAGCTGGAATCCTCGTTGATTTCCTCTGTGTGTAATGCAGGGATTCACTGGACAATGATCAGGAGCAGGAATCCTGGCTGATTCCCTCTCTCTATAATGCATAATTCCCTGGACATTGATCAGGAGCAGGAATCCTGCTTGATTTCCTTTGTGTGTACTGTAGGGATTCACTGGACAGTGATCAGGAGCAGGAATCCAGGCTTATTCCCTCGCTCTATAATGCAGGGATTCACTAGATACTGATCAGGAGCAGGGATCCTAGCTGAATCCCTCTCTCTATAATGCAGAATTTCAGTGATCAGTGATGAGGAGCAGGATCCTGGACGATTTCCTTTCGGTGTAATGCAGTGATTCAGTGATAAGGAGCAGGAATCATGGATCATTTCCCCTCTATATAATGAATGGAATTTTTGTAAAGTAATCAGGAGCAGGAATCCTGTCTGATTCCCTCTCTCTATACTGCAGTATTCCCTGGACATTGATCAGGAGCTGGAATCCTCGTTGATTTCCTCTGTATGCAATGCAGGGATTCACTGGACAGTGATCAGGAGCAGTTATTCTGGCTTATTCCCTCGCTCTATAATGCAGGGATTCACAGGATACTGATCAGGAGCAGGCGTCCTAGCTGATTCCCTCTCTCTATAATGCAGATTTTCAGTGGTCAGTGATCAGGATAGGATCCTGGCTGATTTCCTCTTACTGTAATGCAGGGATTCAGTGATCAGGAGCAGGAATCTTGGATGATTTCCCCTCTCTATAATGCAGGAATTCTTTGTAAAGTAATCAAGAGCAGGAATCCTGTCTGAGTTCTCTTCTCTATACTGCAGCGATTCAATGGACAGTGATCAGGAGCAGGAATCCTGGCTGATTCCCTCTCTCTATAATGCATAATTCCCTGGACATTGATCAGGAGCAGGAATCCTGGTTGATTTCGTTTGTGTGTACTGCAGGGATTCACTGGACAGTGATCAGGAGCAGGAATCCTGGCTTATTCCCTCGCTCTATAATGCAGGGATTCACTAGATACTGATCAGGAGCAGCCGTCCTAGCTGATTCCCTCTCTCTATAATGCAGAATTTCAGTGATCAGTGATGAGGAGCAGGTTCCTGGACGATTTCCTTTCAGTGTAATGCAGGAATTCAGTGATCAGGAGCAGGAATCATGGATCATTTCCCCTCTGTATAATGAATGGATTTTTTGTAAAGTAATCAGGAGCAGGAATCTTGGCTGATTCCCTCTCTATATAATGCAGTATTCCCTGGACATTGATCAGGAGCTGGAATCCTCGTTGATTTCCTCTGTGTGTAATGCAGGGATTCACTGGACAGTGATCAGGAGCAGGATTCTTGGCTTATTCCCTCGCTCTATAATGCAGGGATTCACAGGATACTGATCAGGAGCAGGCGTCCTAGCTGATTCCCTCTCTCTATAATGCAGATTTTCAGTGGTCAGGGATCAGGATAGTATCCTGGCTGATTTCCTCTCACTGTAATGCAGGGAGTCAGTGATTAGGTGCAGGAATCTTGGATGATTTCACCTCTCTATAATGCAGGGATACTTTGGAAAGTAATCAAGAGCAGGATTCCTGTCTGAGTTGTCTTCTCTATACTGCAGGGATTCACTGGCCAGTGACCAGGAGTGGGAATCCTGGCTGATTTTCTCTCTCTGTAATGCAGGGATTCAATGGCCATTGATCAGGAGCAGGAATACTGGCTGATTTCCTCTCTCTGAAATGCAGAGATTCACTGGACAGTTATCAGGAGCAGGAAATCTAGCTGATTTCTCCTCTCTATAAAGCAGTGATTCATTGGCCAGTGATCAGGAGCAGTAATCATTCTTGATTCCCTCACACTATAATGCAGTGATTCTTTGGAAAGTTATCAAAAGCAGGAATCCTGTTTGATTTCTCTTCACTATAATGCAGGGATTCATTGGACAGTGATCAAGAGCAGGAAATCTCGCTGCTTTCTCCTGTCCATAATGCAGGGATTCACTGGACAGTGATCAGGAGCGTGAGTCCTGGCTGATTTCCTCTCTCTAAAATGCAGGGATTCAGTGAACAGGAGTAGGAATCATGGATGATTTCCCCTCTGTATAATGAATGGATTCTTTGTAAAGTAATCAGGAGCAGGAATTCAGGCTGATTTCCCCTCTCTATAATGCAGGGGTTCACTGGACAGTGATCAGGAGCAGGATCCTGGATGATTTCCTCTCACTGTAATGCAGGGATTAAGTAATCAAGAGCAGGAATCTTGTCTGATTTCTCTTCTCTATCATGTTGGGATTCAATGGACAGTGATCAGGAGCAGGAATCCTGGCTGATTCCCTCTCTCTATAATGCAGTATTCACTGGACATTGATCAGGAGCAGGAATCCTGGCTGATTTCCTCTCTGTGTAATGCAGGGATTCACTGGAAAGTGACCAGCAGCAGGCAATCTAGCTGCTTTGTCCTCTCCATAATGCAGGGATTCACTGGAAAGTGATCAGGAGCAGGAATCCTGGCTTATTCCCTCGCTCTATAATACAGGGATTCACTGGACAGTGATTAGGAGCAGGAAGTCCAGCTGCTTTTTCCTCTCCATAATGCAGGGATTCACTGGACAGTGATCAGAAGCAGGAATCATGGCTTATTCCCTCACTCTATAATGCAGGGTTTCACTGGACAGAGATCAGGAGCGTGAATCCAGGCTGATTTCCTCTCTCTGTAATGCAGGTATTCAGTGGACAGTGACTAGGTGCAGAAATCGTGGATGATTACCTCTCCCTGTAATGCAGGGATTCAGCGACCAGTTATTTGGAGCAGGAATCCTGGCTCATTTTCTCTCTCTATGATGCAGGGAATCACTGGACAGTGATGAGGCACAGGAATCCTGGCTGATCCCTTCACTTTATAATGCAGGGATTCACTGAACAGTGAACATGATCAGGAATCCTGGTTGATTCCCTCTCTCAGTAATGCAGGGATTCAGTGGACAGTGATCAGGAGCAAGAATCCTGAATGATTTCCTCTCTGTGTAATGCAGAGATTCGGTGATCAGCAGCAGGAAAGCTGGCTGATTTCTCCTCTCTATAATGCAGGGATTCACTGGACAGTGATCTGGAGCAGGACTCCTGGCTGATTTATTCACTGTATAATGCAGGGATTCACTAGAAAGAGATCAGTAGCAGGAGCCCTGGCTGATTTCCTCTCTCTATAATGCAAGGATCGATGGACAGTGATCAGGAGCAGGAATCTTGGCTGACTTCTTCTCTCTATAATGTAGGTATGCACTGAACAGTGACAATGAGCAGGAATCCTGGATGATTTCCTCTCTCTGCAATGCAGAGATTCAGTGATCAGGAGCAGGAATCTTGGCTGATTCCCTCTCTCGAGAATGCAGTATTCACTGGACATTGATCAGGAGAAGGAATCCTGGCTAATTTCCTCTCTGTGTAATGCAGGGATTCACTGGACAGTGACCAGCA
Source organism: Isurus oxyrinchus (assembly GCA_026770705.1). NCBI lineage: Eukaryota > Metazoa > Chordata > Chondrichthyes > Lamniformes > Lamnidae > Isurus > Isurus oxyrinchus. The sequence continues at coordinate 11,904,470 of JANJGN010000035.1, forward strand.
GCAGGAAATCTAGCTCCTTTCTCCTCACCATAATGCAGGGATTCACTGGACAGTGACCAGGAGCAGGAATCTTGGCTGATTCCCTCTCTCTGTAATGCAGGGATACAGTGGACAGTGATCAGGGGCTGAAATCCTGGCTGAATGTACTCTCTCTAATTCAGCGAATCACAGAACAGTGATCAGGAGCAGGAATCTTGACTGATTTCCTCTCTCTATAATGCAGGGATTCAACGGATACTGCTCAGGAGCAGGAATCCTAGCTTATTCCCTCTCTCTATAATGCAGAGTTTCAGTGCTCAGTGATCAGGAGCAGAATCCTGGATGATTTCCACTCAATGTAATGCAGGGATTCAGTGAGCAGGTGCAGGAATCATGGATGATTTCCCCTCTCTATAATGAAGGGATTCTTTGTAAAGAAATCAGGAGCAGGAATCCTGGCTGATTTCTTCTCTCTGTAATGTATGGATTCACTGAACAGTAACAATGACCAAGAATCCTGGATGATTTCATCTCTCTGTAATGCAGAGATTCAGTGATCAGGAGCAGGAATGCTGGCTAATTTCCTCTCTCTGCAATTCAGGGATTATCGGGATAGTGATCAGGAGCAGGAGTCCTGCCTGATTTCCTCTCTCTGTAATGCAGGGATTCACTGGACAGTATTCAGGAGCAGGAAATCGAACTGATTTCTCCTCTCTATAATGCATGGATTCACTGGCCAGTGATTAGGAGCAGAAATCATTGCTTATTCCCTCACTCTATAATGCAAGGATTCACTGGGCTGTGATCAGGAGCAGGAACACTGGCCGACTATCTCTCTATATAATGCAGGGATTAACTGGGCTGTGATCCAGAGCAGTAATCATGGCTTATTCCCTCGCTCTTTAATGCAGGGATTCACTGGACAGTAATCAGGAGCGTGAGTCCTGGCTGATTTCCTCTCTCTATAATTCAGGGATTCACTGGACAGTGATCAGGAGCAGGAAATCTAGCTGTTTTCTCCTCTCTATAATGCAGGGATTCACTGGCCAGTGATCAGGAGTGGGAATCCTGGCTTATTTTCTCTTTCTGTAATGCAGGGATTCACTGGCCATTGATCAGGAGCGGGAATTCTGGCTGATTTCCTCTCTCTGTAATGCAGAGATTCACTGGACAGTTATCAGGAGCAGGAAATCTAGCTGATTTCTCCTCTCTATAAAGCAGGGATTCACTGGCCAGTGATCAGGAGTAGAAATCATTCTTGATTCCCTCACTCTATAATGGAGGGATTCACTGGACAGTGATCAGGAGCAGGAATCCTGGATGATTTCCTCTCTCTGTGATGTAGGGATTCACTGAACAGTGATCAGGAGCAGGAAATCTAGCAGCTTTCTCCTCTCCGAAATGCAGGGATTCACTGGACAGTGATCAGGAGCCGGAATCTTGGCTTGTTCCCTCGCTCTATAATGCAGGGATTCACTGGACAGTAATCAGGAGTGTGAGTCCTGGCTGATTTCCTCTGTCTATAATTCAGGAATTCACTCGGTACTAATCAGGAGCAGGAAATCTAGCTGTTTTCTCCTCTCAATAATGCTGGGAATCACTGGCCAGTGATCAGGAGCAGGCATCATCTCTGATATCCTCTCTCTCTAACGCAGTGATTCAGTGAACAGTGATCAGGAGCAGGAAGCCTGGCTGATTCCCTTTATCTCTAATACAGGGATACAGTGGGCAGTGATCAGGAGCAGAAATCCTGGCTGTATTTCCTCTCCCTCTAATGCTGGCGATCACTGGACTGTGATCAGGAGCAGGCTTCTTGGTTGATGTCCTCACTCTGTAATGCAGGGCTTCAATCGATAGTGATCAGGAGCAGGAATCCTGGCTGAATTTCCTCTCTCGATAATGCAGGGATTCACTGGACAGTGATCAGGAGCATGAATCCTGCCTGATATCCTCTCTCTATAATGCAGTTATTCAGTGGACAGTGATTAGGTGTAGAAATCGTGGATGATTACCTCTCTCTGTAAACCATGAATTCAGTGATCAGTGACCAGGATCAGGAATCCTGGCTCATTTTCTGTCGCTATGATGCAGGGAATCACTGGACAGTAATCAGGCGCAGGAATCCTGCCTGATTTCCTCTCTCTGTAATGCAGGGATTCACTTGAAAGTTATCAGGAGCAGGAAATCTAGCAGATTTCTCCGCTATATAAAGCAGGGATTCACTGGACAGCGATCAGGAGCAGGATACCTGGCTGAGTTATTCACTGTATAATGCAGGGATTCACAAGAAAGTGATCAGTAGCAGGAACCCTGGTTGAGTTCTCTTCTCTATACTGCAGGGTTTCAATGAACAGTGATCAGGAGCAGGAATCATGGCTGTTTCCCTCTCTCAAAATGCAGTATTCCATGGACATTGATCAGTAGCAGGAACTCTGGCTGAGTTCTCTTCTCTATACTGCAGGGTTTCAATGAACAGTGATCAGGAGCAGGAATCATGGCTGTTTCCCTCTCTCAAAATGCAGTATTCCATGGACATTGATCAGTAGCAGGAACTCTGGCTGAGTTCTCTTCTCTATACTGCAGGGTTTCAATGAACAGTGATCAGGAGCAGGAATCATGGCTGTTTCCCTCTCTCTATAATGCAGTATTCCATGGACATTGATCAGGAGCAGGAATCCTGGCTGATTACCTCTGTGTGTAATGCATGGATTCACTGGACAGTGATCAGGAGCAGGAAATCTAGCTGATTTCTCCTCTCCATAATGCAGTGATTCACTGGACAGTGATCAGGAGCAGGAATCATGGCTTATTCCCTCGCTCTTTAATGCAGGGATTCACTGGACAGTAATCAGGAGCGTGAGTCCTGGCTGATTTCCTCTCTCTATAATTCAGGGATTCACTGGACAGTGATCAGGAGCAGGAAATCTAGCTGTTTTCTCCTCTCTATAATGCAGGGATTCACTGGCCAGTGATCAGGAGTGGGAATCCTGGCTTATTTTCTCTTTCTGTAATGCAGGGATTCACTGGCCATTGATCAGGAGCGGGAATTCTGGCTGATTTCCTCTCTCTGTAATGCAGAGATTCACTGGACAGTTATCAGGAGCAGGAAATCTAGCTGATTTCTCCTCTCTACAAAGCAGGGATTCACTGGCCAGTGATCAGCAGCAGAAATCATTCTTGATTCCCTCACTCTATAATGGAGGGATTCACTGGACAGTGATCAGGAGCAGGAATCCTGGATGATTTCCTCTCTCTGTGATGTAGGGATTCACTGGACAGTGATCAGGAGCAGGAAATCTAGCAGCTTTCTCCTCTCCGAAATGCAGGGATTCACTGGACAGTGATCAGGTGCCGGAATCTTGGCTTGTTCCCTCGCTCTATAATGCAGGGATTCACTGGACAGTAATCAGGAGTGTGAGTCCTGGCTGATTTCCTCTGTCTATAATTCAGGAATTCACTCGGTACTAATCAGGAGCAGGAAATCTAGCTGTTTTCTCCTCTCAATAATGCTGGGAATCACTGGCCAGTGATCAGGAGCAGGCATCATCTCTGATATCCTCTCTCTCTAACGCAGTGATTCAGTGAACAGTGATCAGGAGCAGGAAGCCTGGCTGATTCCCTTTATCTCTAATACAGGGATACAGTGGGCAGTGATCAGGAGCAGAAATCCTGGCTGTATTTCCTCTCCCTCTAATGCTGGCGATCACTGGACTGTGATCAGGAGCAGGCTTCTTGGTTGATGTCCTCACTCTGTAATGCAGGGCTTCAATCGATAGTGATCAGGAGCAGGAATCCTGGCTGAATTTCCTCTCTCGATAATGCAGGGATTCACTGGACAGTGATCAGGAGCATGAATCCTGCCTGATATCCTCTCTCTATAATGCAGTTATTCAGTGGACAGTGATTAGGTGCAGAAATCGTGGATGATTACCTTTCTCTGTAAACCATGAATTCAGTGATCAGTGACTAGGATCAGGAATCCTGGCTCATTTTCTGTCGCTATGATGCAGGTAATCACTGGACAGTAATAAGGCGCAGGAATCCTGCCTGATTTCCTCTCTCTGTAATGCAGGGATTCACTTGAAAGTTATCAGGAGCAGGAAATCTATCAGATTTCTCCGCTATATAAAGCAGGGATTCACTGGACAGCGATCAGGAGCAGGAATCCTGGATGATTTCCTCTCTCTGTGATGTAGGGATTCACTGGACAGTTATCAGGAGCAGGAAATCTAGCTGATTTCTCCTCTCCAAAATGCAGTGATTCACTGGACAGTGATCAGTAGCAGGAATCATGGCTTATTCCCTCGCTCTTTAATGCAGGGATTCACTGGACAGTAATCAGGAGCATGAGTCCTGGCTGATTTCCTCTCTCTATAATTCAGGGATTCACTGGACAGTGATCAGGAGCAGGAAATCTAGCTGTTTTCTCCTCTCTATATTGCAGGGATTCACTGGCCAGTGATCAGGAGTGGGAATCCTGGCTTATTTTCTCTTTCTGTAATGCAGGGATTCACTGGCCATTGATCAGGAGCGGGAATTCTGGCTGATTTCCTCTCTCTGTAATGCAGAGATTCACTGGACAGTTATCAGGAGCAGGAAATCTAGCTGATTTCTCCTCTCTATAAAGCAGGGATTCACTGGCCAGTGATCAGGAGCAGAAATCATTCTTGATTCCCTCACTCTATAATGGAGGGATTCACTGGACAGTGATCAGGAGCAGGAATCCTGGATGATTTCCTCTCTCTGTGATGTAGGGATTCACTGGACAGTGATCAGGAGCAGGAAATCTAGCTGCTTTCTCCTCTCCAAAATGCAGGGATTCACTGGACAGTGATCAGGAGCAGGAATCATGGCTTATTCCCTCGCTCTTTAATGCAGGGATTCACTGGACAGTAATCAGGAGCGTGAGTCCTGGCTGATTTCCTCTCTCTATAATTCAGGGATTCACTGGACAGTGATCAGGAGCAGGAAATCTAGCTGTTTTCTCCTCTCTATATTGCAGGGATTCACTGGCCAGTGATCAGGAGTGGGAATCCTGGCTTATTTTCTCTTTCTGTAATGCAGGGATTCACTGGCCATTGATCAGGAGCGGGAATTCTGGCTGGTTTCCTCTCTCTGTAATGCAGAGATTCACTGGACAGTTATCAGGAGCAGGAAATCTAGCTGATTTCTCCTCTCTATAAAGCAGGGATTCACTGGCCAGTGATCAGGAGCAGAAATCATTCTTGATTCCCTCACTCTATAATGGAGGGATTCACTGGACAGTGATCAGGAGCAGGAATCCTGGATGATTTCCTCTCTCTGTGATGCAGGGATTCACTGGACAGTGATCAGGAGCAGGAAATCTAGCAGCTTTCTCCTCTCCAAAATGCAGGGATTCACTGGACAGTGATTAGGAGCCGGAATCTTGGCTTGTTCCCTCGCTCTATAATGCAGGGATTCACTGGACAGTAATCAGGAGTGTGAGTCCTGGCTGATTTCCTCTGTCTATAATTCAGGAATTCACTCGGTACTAATCAGGAGCAGGAAATCTAGCTGTTTTCTCCTCTCAATAATGCTGGGAATCACTGGCCAGTGATCAGGAGCAGGCATCATCTCTGATATCCTCTCTCTCTAACGCAGTGATTCAGTGAACAGTGATCAGGAGCAGGAAGCCTGGCTGATTCCCTCTATCTCTAATACAGGGATACAGTGGGCAGTGATCAGGAGCAGAAATCCTGGCTGTATTTCCTCTCCCTCTAATGCTGGCGATCACTGGACTGTGATCAGGAGCAGGCTTCTTGGTTGATGTCCTCACTCTGTAATGCAGGGCTTCAATGGATAGTGATCAGTAGCAGGAATCCTGGCTGAATTTCCTCTCTCGATAATGCAGGGATTCACTGGACAGTGATCAGGAGCATGAATCCTGCCTGATATCCTCTCTCTATAATGCAATTATTCAGTGGACAGTGATTAGGTGTAGAAATCGTGGATGATTACCTCTCTCTGTAAACCATGAATTCAGTGATCAGTGACCAGGAGCAGGAATCCTGGCTCATTTTCTGTCGCTATGATGCAGGGAAGCACTGGACAGTAATCAGGCGCAGGAATCATGCCTGATTTCCTCTCTCTGTAATGCAGGGATTCACTTAAAGTTATCAGGAGCAGGAAATCTAGCAGATTTCTCCGCTATATAAAGCAGGGATTCACTGGACAGCGATCAGGAGCAGGATACCTGGCTGAGTTATTCACTGTATAATGCAGGGATTCACAAGAAAGTGATCAGTAGCAGGAACCCTGGTTGAGTTCTCTTCTCTATACTGCAGGGTTTCAATGAACAGTGATCAGGAGCAGGAATCATGGCTGTTTCCCTCTCTCAAAATGCAGTATTCCATGGACATTGATCAGTAGCAGGAACTCTGGCTGAGTTCTCTTCTCTATACTGCAGGGTTTCAATGAACAGTGATCAGGAGCAGGAATCATGGCTGTTTCCCTCTCTCAAAATGCAGTATTCCATGGACATTGATCAGTAGCAGGAACTCTGGCTGAGTTCTCTTCTCTATACTGCAGGGTTTCAATGAACAGTGATCAGGAGCAGGAATCATGGCTGTTTCCCTCTCTCTATAATGCAGTATTCCATGGACATTGATCAGGAGCAGGAATCCTGGCTGATTACCTCTGTGTGTAATGCATGGATTCACTGGACAGTGATCAGGAGCAGGAAATCTAGCTGCTTTCTCCTCTCCATAATGCAGTGATTCACTGGACAGTGATCAGGAGCAGGAATCATGGCTTATTCCCTCGCTCTTTAATGCAGGGATTCACTGGACAGTAATCAGGAGCGTGAGTCCTGGCTGATTTCCTCTCTCTATAATTCAGGGATTCACTGGACAGTGATCAGGAGCAGGAAATCTAGCTGTTTTCTCCTCTCTATAATGCAGGGATTCACTGGCCAGTGATCAGGAGTGGGAATCCTGGCTTATTTTCTCTTTCTGTAATGCAGGGATTCACTAGCCATTGATCAGGAGCGGGAATTCTGGCTGATTTCCTCTCTCTGTAATGCAGAGATTCACTGGACAGTTATCAGGAGCAGGAAATCTAGCTGATTTCTCCTCTCTACAAAGCAGGGATTCACTGGCCAGTGATCAGCAGCAGAAATCATTCTTGATTCCCTCACTCTATAATGGAGGGATTCACTGGACAGTGATCAGGAGCAGGAATCCTGGATGATTTCCTCTCTCTGTGATGTAGGGATTCACTGGACAGTGATCAGGAGCAGGAAATCTAGCAGCTTTCTCCTCTCCGAAATGCAGGGATTCACTGGACAGTGATCAGGTGCCGGAATCTTGGCTTGTTCCCTCGCTCTATAATGCAGGGATTCACTGGACAGTAATCAGGAGTGTGAGTCCTGGCTGATTTCCTCTGTCTATAATTCAGGAATTCACTCGGTACTAATCAGGAGCAGGAAATCTAGCTGTTTTCTCCTCTCAATAATGCTGGGAATCACTGGCCAGTGATCAGGAGCAGGCATCATCTCTGATATCCTCTCTCTCTAACGCAGTGATTCAGTGAACAGTGATCAGGAGAAGGAAGCCTGGCTGATTCCCTTTATCTCTAATACAGGGATACAGTGGGCAGTGATCAGGAGCAGAAATCCTGGCTGTATTTCCTCTCCCTCTAATGCTGGCGATCACTGGACTGTGATCAGGAGCAGGCTTCTTGGTTGATGTCCTCACTCTGTAATGCAGGGCTTCAATGGATAGTGATCAGTAGCAGGAATCCTGGCTGAATTTCCTCTCTCGATAATGCAGGGATTCACTGGACAGTGATCAGGAGCATGAATCCTGCCTGATATCCTCTCTCTATAATGCAATTATTCAGTGGACAGTGATTAGGTGTAGAAATCGTGGATGATTACCTCTCTCTGTAAACCATGAATTCAGTGATCAGTGACCAGGAGCAGGAATCCTGGCTCATTTTCTGTCGCTATGATGCAGGGAAGCACTGGACAGTAATCAGGCGCAGGAATCATGCCTGATTTCCTCTCTCTGTAATGCAGGGATTCACTTAAAGTTATCAGGAGCAGGAAATCTAGCAGATTTCTCCGCTATATAAAGCAGGGATTCACTGGACAGCGATCAGGAGCAGGATACCTGGCTGAGTTATTCACTGTATAATGCAGGGATTCACAAGAAAGTGATCAGTAGCAGGAACCCTGGTTGAGTTCTCTTCTCTATACTGCAGGGTTTCAATGAACAGTGATCAGGAGCAGGAATCATGGCTGTTTCCCTCTCTCTATAATGCAGTATTCCATGGACATTGATCAGGAGCAGGAATCCTGGCTGATTACCTCTGTGTGTAATGCATGGATTCACTGGACAGTGATCAGGAGCAGGAAATCTAGCTGCTTTCTCCTCTCCATAATGCAGTGATTCACTGGACAGTGATCAGGAGCAGAAATCCTGGCTGTATTTCCTCTCCCTCTAATGCTGGCGATCACTGGACTGTGATCAGGAGCAGGCTTCTTGGTTGATGTCCTCACTCTGTAATGCAGGGCTTCAATCGATAGTGATCAGGAGCAGGAATCCTGGCTGAATTTCCTCTCTCGATAATGCAGGGATTCACTGGACAGTGATCAGGAGCATGAATCCTGCCTGATATCCTCTCTCTATAATGCAGTTATTCAGTGGACAGTGATTAGGTGCAGAAATCGTGGATGATTACCTTTCTCTGTAAACCATGAATTCAGTGATCAGTGACTAGGATCAGGAATCCTGGCTCATTTTCTGTCGCTATGATGCAGGTAATCACTGGACAGTAATAAGGCGCAGGAATCCTGCCTGATTTCCTCTCTCTGTAATGCAGGGATTCACTTGAAAGTTATCAGGAGCAGGAAATCTATCAGATTTCTCCGCTATATAAAGCAGGGATTCACTGGACAGCGATCAGGAGCAGGAATCCTGGATGATTTCCTCTCTCTGTGATGTAGGGATTCACTGGACAGTGATCAGGAGCAGGAAATCTAGCTGCTTTCTCCTCTCCAAAATGAAGGGATTCACTGGACAGTGATCAGGAGCAGGAATCATGGCTTATTCCCTCGCTCTTTAATGCAGGGATTCACTGGACAGTAATCAGGAGCGTGAGTCCTGGCTGATTTCCTCTCTCTATAATTCAGGGATTCACTGGACAGTGATCAGGAGCAGGAAATCTAGCTGTTTTCTCCTCTCTATATTGCAGGGATTCACTGGCCAGTGATCAGGAGTGGGAATCCTAGCTTATTTTCTCTTTCTGTAATGCAGGGATTCACTGGCCATTGATCAGGAGCGGGAATTCTGGCTGATTTCCTCTCTCTGTAATGCAGAGATTCACTGGACAGTTATCAGGAGCAGGAAATCTAGCTGATTTCTCCTCTCTATAAAGCAGGGATTCACTGGCCAGTGATCAGGAGCAGAAATCATTCTTGATTCCCTCACTCTATAATGGAGGGATTCACTGGACAGTGATCAGGAGCAGGAATCCTGGATGATTTCCTCTCTCTGTGATGTAGGGATTCACTGGACAGTGATCAGGAGCAGGAAATCTAGCTGCTTTCTCCTCTCCAAAATGCAGGGATTCACTGGACAGTGATCAGGAGCAGGAATCATGGCTTATTCCCTCGCTCTTTAATGCAGGGATTCACTGGACAGTAATCAGGAGCGTGAGTCCTGGCTGATTTCCTCTCTCTATAATTCAGGGATTCACTGGACAGTGATCAGGAGCAGGAAATCTAGCTGTTTTCTCCTCTCTATATTGCAGGGATTCACTGGCCAGTGATCAGGAGTGGGAATCCTGGCTTATTTTCTCTTTCTGTAATGCAGGGATTCACTGGCCATTGATCAGGAGCGGGAATTCTGGCTGGTTTCCTCTCTCTGTAATGCAGAGATTCACTGGACAGTTATCAGGAGCAGGAAATCTAGCTGATTTCTCCTCTCTATAAAGCAGGGATTCACTGGCCAGTGATCAGGAGCAGAAATCATTCTTGATTCCCTCACTCTATAATGGAGGGATTCACTGGACAGTGATCAGGAGCAGGAATCCTGGATGATTTCCTCTCTCTGTGATGCAGGGATTCACTGGACAGTGATCAGGAGCAGGAAATCTAGCAGCTTTCTCCTCTCCGAAATGCAGGGATTCACTGGACAGTGATCAGGAGCCGGAATCTTGGCTTGTTCCCTCGCTCTATAATGCAGGGATTCAATGGACAGTAATCAGGAGTGTGAGTCCTGGCTGATTTCCTCTGTCTATAATTCAGGAATTCACTCGGTACTAATCAGGAGCAGGAAATCTAGCTGTTTTCTCCTCTCAATAATGCTGGGAATCACTGGCCAGTGATCAGGAGCAGGCATCATCTCTGATATCCTCTCTCTCTAACGCAGTGATTCAGTGAACAGTGATCAGGAGCAGGAAGCCTGGCTGATTCCCTCTATCTCTAATACAGGGATACAGTGGGCAGTGATCAGGAGCAGAAATCCTGGCTGTATTTCCTCTCCCTCTAATGCTGGCGATCACTGGACTGTGATCAGGAGCAGGCTTCTTGGTTGATGTCCTCACTCTGTAATGCAGGGCTTCAATGGATAGTGATCAGTAGCAGGAATCCTGGCTGAATTTCCTCTCTCGATAATGCAGGGATTCACTGGACAGTGATCAGGAGCATGAATCCTGCCTGATATCCTCTCTCTATAATGCAATTATTCAGTGGACAGTGATTAGGTGTAGAAATCGTGGATGATTACCTCTCTCTGTAAACCATGAATTCAGTGATCAGTGACCAGGAGCAGGAATCCTGGCTCATTTTCTGTCGCTATGATGCAGGGAAGCACTGGACAGTAATCAGGCGGAGGAATCATGCCTGATTTCCTCTCTCTGTAATGCAGGGATTCACTTAAAGTTATCAGGAGCAGGAAATCTAGCAGATTTCTCCGCTATATAAAGCAGGGATTCACTGGACAGCGATCAGGAGCAGGATACCTGGCTGATTTATTCACTGTATAATGCAGGGATTCACAAGAAAGTGATCAGTAGCAGGAACCCTGGCTGAGTTCTCTTCTCTATACTGCAGGGTTTCAATGAACAGTGATCAGGAGCAGGAATCATGGCTGTTTCCCTCTCTCAAAATGCAGTATTCCATGGACATTGATCAGTAGCAGGAACCCTGGCTGAGTTCTCTTCTCTATACTGCAGGGTTTCAATGAACAGTGATCAGGAGCAGGAATCATGGCTGTTTCCTTCTCTCAAAATGCATTATTCCATGGACATTGATCAGTAGCAGGAACTCTGGCTGAGTTCTCTTCTCTATACTGCAGGGTTTCAATGAACAGTGATCAGGAGCAGGAATCATGGCTGTTTCCCTCTCTCAAAATGCAGTATTCCATGGACATTGATCAGTAGCAGGAACTCTGGCTGAGTTCGCTTCTCTATACTGCAGGGTTTCAATGAACAGTGATCAGGAGCAGGAATCATGGCTGTTTCCCTCTCTCTATAATGCAGTATTCCATGGACATTGATCAGGAGCAGGAATCCTGGCTGATTACCTCTGTGTGTAATGCATGAATTCACTGGACAGTGATCAGGAGCAGGAAATCTAGCTGATTTCTCCTCTCCATAATGCAGTGATTCACTGGACAGTGATCAGGAGCAGGAATCATGGCTTATTCCCTCGCTCTTTAATGCAGGGATTCACTGGACAGCAATCAGGAGCGTGAGTCCTGGCTGATTTCCTCTCTCTGTGATGCAGGGATTCACTGGACAGTGACCAGCAGCAGGAAATCTAGCTCCTTTCTCCTCACCATAATGCAGGGATTCACTGGACAGTGATCAGGAGCAGGAATCCTGGCTTAATCCTTCGCCTTATAATACAGGGATTCACTGGACAGTGATCAGAAGCAGGAATCCTGGCTTATTCCCTCACTCTATAATGCACTGATTCACTGGACAGAGATCAGGAGCATGAATCCAGGCTGATTTCTTCTCTCTATAATGCAGGTATTCAGTGGACATTGATTAGGTGCAGAAATCATGGATAATTACCTCTCTCTGTAATGCAGGGATTCAGTGACCAGTGATTTGGAGCAGGAATCCTGGCTCATTTCTCTCTCTATGATGCAGGGAATCACTGGACAGTGATGTGGCACAGGAATCCTGTCTGATTCCTTCACTTTATATTGCAGGGATTCACTGAACAGTGAACATGATCAGGAATCCTGGTTGATTCCCTCTCTCAGTAATGCAGGGATTCAGTGGACAGTGATCAGGAGCAAGAATCCTGAATGATTTCCTCTCTCTGTAATGCAGAGATTCGGTGATCAGGGACAGGAAACCTGGCTGATTTCTCCTCTCTATAATGCAGGGATTCACTGGACAGTGATCTGGAGCAGGACTCCTGGCTGATTTATTCACTGTATAATGCAGGGATTCACTAGAAAGAGATCAGTAGCAGGAACCCTGGCTGATTTCCTCTCTCTATAATGCAGGGGTCAACGGACAGTGATCAGGAGCAGGAATCTTGGCTGACTTCTTCTCTCTATAATGTAGGGATGCACTGAGCAGTGACAATGAGCAGGAATCCTGGATTATTTCCTCTCTCTGCAATGCAGAGATTCAGTGATCAGGAGCAGGAATCCTGGCTGAGTCCCTCTCTATATAATGCAGTATTCACTGGACATTGATCAGGAGCAGGAATCCTGGATTATTTCCTCTGTGTGTAATGCAGGGATTCACTGGACAGTGACCAGCAGCAGGAAATCTAGCTGCTTTCTCCTCACCATAATGCAGGGATTCACTGGACAGTGATCAGGAGCAGGAATCCTGGCTTATTCCCTCGCTCTATAGTACAGGGATTCACTGGACAGTTATCAGGAGCTGGAAATCTAGCTGCTTTTTCCTCTCCATAATGCAGGGATTCACTGGACAGTGACCAGGAGCAGGAATACTGGCTTATTCCCTTGCTCTATAGTACAGGGATTCACTGGACAGTGATCAGGAGCTGGAAATCTAGCTGTTGTTTCCTCTCCATAATGCAGGGATTCACTGGACAGTGATCAGGAGCAGGATACCTGGCTGCAGGGATTCACTAGAAAGAGATCACTAGCAGGAACCCTGGCTGATTTCCTCTCTCTATAATGCAGTGATCAATGGACAGTGAGCAGGAGCAGGAATCCTGGCTGACTTCTTCTCTCTATAATGTAGGGATGCACTGAGCAGTGACAACGAGCAGGACTCCTGGATGATTTCCTCTCTCTGCAATGCAGAGATTCAGTGATCAGGAGCAGGAATCCTGGATGATTTCTCCTTGCTATAATGCAGGGATTCAATGGACAGTGATCAGGAGCAGGAATCCTGGCTGATTCCCTCTCTCTATAATGCAGTATTCACTGGACATTGATCAGGAGCAGGAATCCTGGATTATTTCCTCTGTGTGTAATGCAGGGATTCACTGGACAGTGACCAGCAGCAGGAAATCTAGCTGCTTTCTCCTCACCATAATGCAGGGATTCACTGGACAGTGATCAGGAGCAGGAATCCTGGCTTATTCCCTCGCTCTATAGTACAGGGATTCACTGGACAGTTATCAGGAGCTGGAAATCTAGCTGCTTTTTCCTCTCCATAATGCAGGGATTCACTGGACAGTGACCAGGAGCAGGAATACTGGCTTATTCCCTTGCTCTATAGTACAGGGATTCACTGGACAGTGATCAGGAGCTGGAAATCTAGCTGTTGTTTCCTCTCCATAATGCAGGGATTCACTGGACAGTGATCAGGAGCAGGAATCCTGGCTTATTCCCTTGCTCTATAATGCAGTGATTCACTGGACATTGATCAGGAGCAGGAATCTTGGCTGATTTCCTCTCTCTATAATGCAGGGATTCACTAGATACTGATCAGGAGCAGGAATCCAAGCTTATTCCCTCTCTCTATAATGCAGAGTTTCAGTGGTCAGTGATCAGGAGCAGAATCCTGGATGATTTCCCCTCAATGTAATGCAGGGATTCAGTGAGCAGGTGCAGGAATCATGGATGATTTCCCCTCTCTATAATGAAGGGATTCTTTGTAAAGTAATCAGGAGCAGGAATCCTGGCTGATTTCTTCTCTCTGTAATGTAGGGATTCACTGAACAGTGACAATGACCAAGAATCCTGGATGATTTATCTCTCTGTAATGCAGAGATTCAGTGATCAGGAGCAGGAATGCTGGCTAATTTCCTCTCTCTGCAATTCAGGGATTACCTGGACAGTGATCAGGAGCAGGAGTCCTGCCTGATTTCCTCTCTCTGTAATGCAGGGATTCACTGGACAGTATTCAGGAGCAGGAAATCGAGCTGATTTCTCCTCTCTATAATGCATGGATTCACTGGCCAGTGATTAGGAGCAGAAATCATTGCTGATTCCCTCACTCTATAATGCAAGGATTCACTGGGCTGCGATCAGCAGCAGGAACACTGGCCGACTACCTCTCCATATAATGAGGGATAAACTGGGATGTGATCCAGAGCAGTAATCATGGCTTATTCCCTCGCTCTTTAATGCAGGGATTCACTGGACAGTAATCAGGAGCGTGAGTCCTGGCTGATTTTCTCTCTCTATAATTCAGGTATTCACTGGATACTAGTCAGGAGCAGGAAATCTAGTTGTTTTCTCCTCTCTATAATGCAGGGATTCACTGGACAGCGATCAGGAGCAGGACGCCTGGCTGATTTATTCACTGTATAATGCAGGGATTCACTAGAAAGTGATCAGTAGCAGGAACCCTGGCTGAGTTCTCTTCTCTATACTGCAGGGTTTCAATGAACAGTGATCAGGAGCAGGAATCATGGCTGTTTCCCTCTCTCTATAATGCAGTATTCCATGGACATTGATCAGGAGCAGGAATCCTGGCTGATTACCTCTGTGTGTAATACATGGATTCACTCGACAGTGATCAGGAGCAGGAAATCTAGCTGCTTTCTCCTCTCCATAATGCAGTGATTCACTGGACAGTGATCAGGAGCAGGAATCATGGCTTATTCCCTCGCTCTTTAATGCAGGGATTCACTGGACAGTAATCAGGAGCGTGAATCATGGCTGATTTCCTCTCTCTATAATTCAGGGATTCACTGGATAGTAATCAGGAGCAGGAAATCTAGCTGTTTTCTCCTCTCTGTAATGCAGGGATTCACTGGCCAGTGATCAGGAGTGGGAATCCTGGCTTATTTTCTCTCTCTGTAATGCAGGGATTCACTGGCCATTGATCAGGAGCGGGAATTCTGGCTGATTTCCTTTCTCTGTAATGCAAAGATTCACTGGACAGTTATCAGGAGCAGGAAATCTAGTTGATTTCTCCTCTCTATAAAGCAGGGATTCATTGGACATTGATCAGGAGCAGAAATCATTCTTGATTCCCTCACTCTATAATGCAGGGATTCACTGGACAGTGATCAGGAGCAGGAATCCTGGATGATTTCCTCTCTCTGTGATGCAGGGATACACTGGACAGTGATCAGGAGCAGGAAATCTCGCTGCTTTCTCCTCTCCAAAATGCAGGGATTCACTGGACAGTGATCAGGAGCCGGAATCTTGGCTTGTTCCCTCGCTCTATAATGCAGGGATTCACTGGACAGTAATCAGGAGTGTGAGTCCTGGCTGATTTCCTCTGTCTATAATTCAGGGATTCACTTGGTACTAATCAGGAGCAGGAAATCTAGCTGTTTTCTCCTCTCAATAATGCTGGGAATCACTGGCCAGTGATCAGGAGCAGGCATCATCTCTGATATCCTCTCTCTCTAACGCAGTGATTCAGTGAACAGTGATCAGGAGCAGGAAGCCTGGCTGATTCCCTCTATCTCTAATACAGGGATACAGTGGGCAGTGATCAGGAGCAGAAATCCTGGCTGTATTTCCTCTCCCTCTAATGCTGGCGATCACTGGACTGTGATCAGGAGCAGGCTTCTTGGTTGATGTCCTCACTCTGTAATGCAGGGCTTCAATCGATAGTGATCAGGAGCAGGAATCCTGGCTGAATTTCCTCTCTCGATAATGCAGGGATTCACTGGACAGTGATCAGGAGCATGAATCCTGCCTGATATCCTCTCTCTATAATGCAGTTATTCAGTGGACAGTGATTAGGTGTAGAAATCGTGGATGATTACCTCTCTCTGTAAACCATGAATTCAGTGATCAGTGTCCAGGAGCAGGAATCCTGGCTCATTTTCTGTCGCTATGATGCAGGGAATTACTGGACAGTAATCAGGCGCAGGAATCCTGCCTGATTTCCTCTCTCTGTAATGCAGGGATTCACTTGAAAGTTATCAGGAGCAGGAAATCTATCAGATTTCTCCGCTATATAAAGCAGGGATTCACTGGACAGCGATCAGGAGCAGGATACCTGGCTGATTTATTCACTGTATAATGCAGGGATTCACAAGAAAGTGATCAGTAGCAGGAACCCTGGCTGAGTTCTCTTCTCTATACTGCAGGGTTTCAATGAACAGTGATCAGGAGCAGGAATCATGGCTGTTTCCCTCTCTCAAAATGCAGTATTCCATGGACATTGATCAGGAGCAGGAATCCTGGCTGATTACCTCTTTGTGTAATACATGGATTCACTGGACAGTGATCAGGAGCAAGAAATCTAGCTGCATTCTCCTCTCCATAATGCAGTGATTCACTGGACAGTGATCAGGAGCAGGAATCATGGCTTATTCCCTCGCTCTTTAATGCAGGGATTCACTGGACAGCAATCAGGAGCGTGAGTCCTGGTTGATTTCCTCTCTCTGCAATGCAGAGATTCAGTGATCAGGAGCAGGAATCCTGGATGATTTCTCATCTCTATAATGCAGGGATTCAAAGGACAGTGACCAGCAGCAGGAAATCTAGCTCCTTTCTCCTCACCATAATGCAGGGATTCACTGGACAGTGATCAGGAGCAGGAATCCTGGCTTAATCCCTCGCCTTATAATACAGGGATTCACTGGACAGTGATCAGAAGCAGGAATCCTGGCTTATTCCCTCACTCTATAATGCATTGATTCACTGGACAGAGATCAGGAGCATGAATCCAGGCTGATTTCCTCTCTCTATAATGCAGGTATTCAGTGGACATTGATTGGTTGCAGAAATCATGGATGATTACATCTCTCTGTAATGCAGGGATTCAGTGACCAGTGATTTGGAGCAGGAATCCCGGCTCATTTTTCTCTCTATGATGCAGGGAATCACTGGACAGTGATGTGGCACAGGAATCCTGTCTGATTCCTTCACTTCATATTGCAGGGATTCATTGAACAGTGAACATGATCAGGAATCCTGGTTGATTCCCTCTCTCAGTAATGCAGGGATTCAGTGGACAGTGATCAGGAGCAAGAATCCTGAATGATTTCCTCCCTCTGTAATGCAGAGATTCAGTGATCAGGGGCAGGAAACCTGGCTGATTTCTCCTCTCTATAATGCAGGGATTCACTGGACAGTGATCTGGAGCAGGACTCCTGGCTGATTTATTCACTGTATAATGCAGGGATTCACTAGAAAGAGATCAATAGCAGGAACCCTGGCTGATTTCCTCTCTCTATAATGCAGGGGTCAACGGACAGTGATCAGGAGCAGGAATCTTGGCTGACTTCTTCTCTCTATAATGTAGGGATGCACTGAGCAGTGACAACGAGCAGGACTCCTGGATGATTTCCTCTCTCTGCAATGCAGAGATTCAGTGATCAGGAGCAGGAATCCTGGCTGATTACCTCTGGATTCACTGGCCAGTGATTAGGAGCAGAAATCATTGCTGATTCCCTCACTCTATAATGCAAGGATTCACTGGGCTGTGATCAGCAGCAGGAACACTGGCCGACTACCTCTCCATATAATGAGGGATAAACTGGGATGTGATCCAGACCAGTAATCATGGCTTATTCCCTCGCTCTTTAATGCAGGAATTCACTGGACAGTAATCAGGAGCGTGAGTCCTGGCTGATTTCCTCTCTCTATAATTCAGGTATTCACTGGATACTAGTCAGAAGCAGGAAATCTAGTTGTTTTCTCCTCTCCATAATGCAGGGATTCACTGGACAGCGATCAGGAGCAGGACACTTGGCTGATTTAATCACTGTATAATGCAGGGATTCACCAGAAAGTGATCAGTAGCAGGAACCCTGGCTGAGTTCTCTTCTCTATACTGCAGGGTTTCAATGAACAGTGATCAGGATAAGGAATCATGGCTGTTTCCCTCTCTATATAATGCAGTATTCCATGGACATTGATCAGGAGCAGGAGTCCTGGCTGATTACCTCTGTGTGTAATGCATGGATTCACTGGACAGTGATCAGGAGCAGGAAATCTAGCTGCTTTCTCCTCTCCATAATGCAGTGATTCACTGGACAGTGATCAGGAGCAGGAATCATGGCTTATTCCCTCGCTCTTTAATGCAGGGATTCACTGGACAGCAATCAGGAGCGTGAGTCCTGGCTGATTTCCTCTCTCTGTGATGCAGGGATTCACTGGACAGTGACCAGCAGCAGGAAATCTAGCTCCTTTCTCCTCACCATAATGCAGGGATTCACTGGACAGTGATCAGGAGCAGGAATCCTGGCTTAATCCTTCGCCTTATAATACAGGGATTCACTGGACAGTGATCAGAAGCAGGAATCCTGGCTTATTCCCTCACTCTATAATGCATTGATTCACTGGACAGAGATCAGGAGCATGAATCCAGGCTGATTTCCTCTCTCTATAATGCAGGTATTCAGTGGACATTGATTAGGTGCAGAAATCATGGATGATTACCTCTCTCTGTAATGCAGGGATTCAGTGACCAGTGATTTGGAGCAGGAATCCTGGCTCATTTCTCTCTCTATGATGCAGGGAATCACTGGACAGTGATGTGGCACAGGAATCCTGTCTGATTCCTTCACTTTATATTGCAGGGATTCACTGAACAGTGAACATGATCAGGAATCCTGGTTGATTCCCTCTCTCAGTAATGCAGGGATTCAGTGGACAGTGATCAGGAGCAAGAATCCTGAATGATTTCCTCTCCCTGTAATGCAGAGATTCGGTGATCAGGGACAGGAAACCTGGCTGATTTCTCCTCTCTATAATGCAGGGATTCACTGGACAGTGATCTGGAGCAGGACTCCTGGCTGATTTATTCACTGTATAATGCAGGGATTCACTAGAAAGAGATCAGTAGCAGGAACCCTGGCTGATTTGCTCTCTCTATAATGCAGGGGTCAACGGACAGTGATCAGGAGCAGGAATCTTGGCTGACTTCTTCTCTCTATAATGTAGGGATGCACTGAGCAGTGACAATGAGCAGGAATCCTGGATTATTTCCTCTCTCTGCAATGCAGAGATTCAGTGATCAGGAGCAGGAATCCTGGCTGAGTCCCTCTCTATATAATGCAGTATTCACTGGACATTGATCAGGAGCAGGAATCCTGGATTATTTCCTCTGTGTGTAATGCAGGGATTCACTGGACAGTGACCAGCAGCAGGAAATCTAGCTGCTTTCTCCTCACCATAATGCAGGGATTCACTGGACAGTGATCAGGAGCAGGAATCCTGGCTTATTCCCTCGCTCTATAGTACAGGGATTCACTGGACAGTTATCAGGAGCTGGAAATCTAGCTGCTTTTTCCTCTCCATAATGCAGGGATTCACTGGACAGTGACCAGGAGCAGGAATACTGGCTTATTCCCTTGCTCTATAGTACAGGGATTCACTGGACAGTGATCAGGAGCTGGAAATCTAGCTGTTGTTTCCTCTCCATAATGCAGGGATTCACTGGACAGTGATCAGGAGCAGGAATCCTGGCTTATTCCCTTGCTCTATAATGCAGTGATTCACTGGACATTGATCAGGAGCAGGAATCTTGGCTGATTTCCTCTCTCTATAATGCAGGGATTCACTAGATACTGATCAGGAGCAGGAATCCAAGCTTATTCCCTCTCTCTATAATGCAGAGTTTCAGTGGTCAGTGATCAGGAGCAGAATCCTGGATGATTTCCCCTCAATGTAATGCAGGGATTCAGTGAGCAGGTGCAGGAATCATGGATGATTTCCCCTCTCTATAATGAAGGGATTCTTTGTAAAGTAATCAGGAGCAGGAATCCTGGCTGATTTCTTCTCTCTGTAATGTAGGGATTCACTGAACAGTGACAATGACCAAGAATCCTGGATGATTTATCTCTCTGTAATGCAGAGATTCAGTGATCAGGAGCAGGAATGCTGGCTAATTTCCTCTCTCTGCAATTCAGGGATTACCTGGACAGTGATCAGGAGCAGGAGTCCTGCCTGATTTCCTCTCTCTGTAATGCAGGGATTCACTGGACAGTATTCAGGAGCAGGAAATCGAGCTGATTTCTCCTCTCTATAATGCATGGATTCACTGGCCAGTGATT
The DNA here is from genome assembly GCA_026770705.1 of Isurus oxyrinchus. Taxonomy (NCBI): domain Eukaryota; kingdom Metazoa; phylum Chordata; class Chondrichthyes; order Lamniformes; family Lamnidae; genus Isurus; species Isurus oxyrinchus. The sequence continues at coordinate 11,924,829 of JANJGN010000035.1, forward strand.
AGGAGCAGAAATCATTGCTGATTCCCTCACTCTATAATGCAAGGATTCACTGGGCTGCGATCAGCAGCAGGAACACTGGCCGACTACCTCTCCATATAATGAGGGATAAACTGGGATGTGATCCAGAGCAGTAATCATGGCTTATTCCCTCGCTCTTTAATGCAGGGATTCACTGGACAGTAATCAGGAGCGTGAGTCCTGGCTGATTTTCTCTCTCTATAATTCAGGTATTCACTGGATACTAGTCAGGAGCAGGAAATCTAGTTGTTTTCTCCTCTCTATAATGCAGGGATTCACTGGACAGCGATCAGGAGCAGGACGCCTGGCTGATTTATTCACTGTATAATGCAGGGATTCACTAGAAAGTGATCAGTAGCAGGAACCCTGGCTGAGTTCTCTTCTCTATACTGCAGGGTTTCAATGAACAGTGATCAGGAGCAGGAATCATGGCTGTTTCCCTCTCTCTATAATGCAGTATTCCATGGACATTGATCAGGAGCAGGAATCCTGGCTGATTACCTCTGTGTGTAATACATGGATTCACTGGACAGTGATCAGGAGCAGGAAATCTAGCTGCTTTCTCCTCTCCATAATGCAGTGATTCACTGGACAGTGATCAGGAGCAGGAATCATGGCTTATTCCCTCGCTCTTTAATGCAGGGATTCACTGGACAGTAATCAGGAGCGTGAATCATGGCTGATTTCCTCTCTCTATAATTCAGGTATTCACTGGATACTAATCAGGAGCAGGAAATCTAGCTGTTTTCTCCTCTCTGTAATGCAGGGATTCACTGGCCAGTGATCAGGAGTGGGAATCCTGGCTTATTTTCTCTCTCTGTAATGCAGGGATTCACTGGCCATTGATCAGGAGCGGAAATTCTGGCTGATTTCCTTTCTCTGTAATGCAGAGATTCACTGGGCAGTTATCAGGAGCAGGAAATCTAGTTGATTTCTCCTCTCTATAAAGCAGGGATTCATTGGCCATTGATCAGGAGCAGAAATCATTCTTGATTCCCTCACTCTATAATGCAGGGATTCACTGGACAGTGATCAGGAGCAGGAATCCTGGATGATTACCTCTCTCTGTGATGCAAGGATACACTGGACAGTGATCAGAAGCAGGAAATCTCGCTGCTTTCTCCTCTCCAAAATGTAGGGATTCACTGGACAGTGATCAGGAGCAAGATACCTGGCTGATTTATTCACTGTATAATGCAGGGATTCACAAGAAAGTGATCAGTAGCAGGAACCCTGGCTGAGTTCTCTTCTCTATACTGCAGGGTTTCAATGAACAGTGATCAGGAGCAGGAATCATGGCTGTTTCCCTCTCTCAAAATGCAGTATTCCATGGACATTGATCAGGAGCAGGAATCCTGGCTGATTACCTCTTTGTGTAATACATGGATTCACTGGACAGTGATCAGGAGCAAGAAATCTAGCTGCATTCTCCACTCCATAATGCAGGGATTCACTGGACAGTGATCAGGAGCAGGAATCATGGCTTATTCCCTCGCTCTTTAATGCAGGGATTCACTGGACAGCAATCAGGAGCGTGAGTCCTGGTTGATTTCCTCTCTCTGCAATGCAGAGATTCAGTGATCAGGAGCAGGAATCCTGGATGATTTCTCATCTCTATAATGCAGGGATTCAAAGGACAGTGACCAGCAGCAGGAAATCTAGCTCCTTTCTCCTCACCATAACGCAGGGATTCACTGGACAGTGATCAGGAGCAGGAATCCTGGCTTAATCCCTCGCCTTATAATACAGGGATTCACTGGACAGTGATCAGAAGCAGGAATCCTGGCTTATTCCCTCACTCTATAATGCATTGATTCACTGGACAGAGATCAGGAGCATGAATCCAGGCTGATTTCCTCTCTCTATAATGCAGGTATTCAGTGGACATTGATTGGTTGCAGAAATCATGGATGATTACCTCTCTCTGTAATGCAGGGATTCAGTGACCAGTGATTTGGAGCAGGAATCCTGGCTCATTTCTCTCTCTATGATGCAGGGAATCACTGGACAGTGATGTGGCACAGGAATCCTGTCTGATTCCTTCACTTCATATTGCAGGGATTCACTGAACAGTGAACATGATCAGGTATCCTGGTTGATTCCCTCTCTCAGTAATGCAGGGATTCAGTGGACAGTGATCAGGAGCAAGAATCCTGAATGATTTCCTCTCTCTGTAATGCAGAGATTCAGTGATCAGGGGCAGGAAACCTGGCTGATTTCTCCTCTCTATAATGCAGGGATTCACTGGACAATGATCTGGAGCAGGACTCCTGGCTGATTTATTCACTGTATAATGCTGGGATTCACTAGAAAGAGATCAGTAGCAGGAACCCTGGCTGATTTCCTCTCTCTATAATGCAGGGGTCAACGGACAGTGATCAGGAGCAGGAATCTTGGCTGACTTCTCTCTATAATGTAGGGATGCACTGAGCAGAGACAACGAGCAGGACTCCTGGATGATTTCCTCTCTCTGCAATGCAGAGATTCAGTGATCAGGAGCAGGAATCCTGGCTGATTACCTCTGGATTCACTGGCCAGTGATTAGGAGCAGAAATCATTGCTGATTCCCTCACTCTATAATGCAAGGATTCACTGGGCTGTGATCAGCAGCAGGAACACTGGCCGACTACCTCTCCATATAATGAGGGATAAACTGGGATGTGATCCAGACCAGTAATCATGGCTTATTCCCTCGCTCTTTAATGCAGGGATTCACTGGACAGTAATCAGGAGCGTGAGTCCTGGCTGATTTCCTCTCTCTATAATTCAGGTATTCACTGGATACTAGTCAGAAGCAGGAAATCTAGTTGTTTTCTCCTCTCCATAATGCAGGGATTCACTGGACAGCGATCAGGAGCAGGACACTTGGCTGATTTAATCACTGTATAATGCAGGGATTCACTAGAAAGTGATCAGTAGCAGGAACCCTGGCTGAGTTCTCTTCTCTATACTGCAGGGTTTCAATGAACAGTGATCGGGATAAGGAATCATGGCTGTTTCCCTCTCTCTATAATGCAGTATTCCATGGACATTGATCAGGAGCAGGAATCCTGGCTGATTACCTCTGTGTGTAATGCATGGATTCACTGGACAGTGATCAGGAGCAGGAAATCTAGCTGCTTTCTCCTCTCCATAATGCAGTGATTCACTGGACAGTGATCAGGAGCAGGAATCATGGCTTATTCCCTCGCTCTTTAATGCAGGGATTCACTGGACAGCAATCAGGAGCGTGAGTCCTGGCTGATTTCCTCTCTCTGTGATGCAGGGATTCAAAGGACAGTGACCAGCAGCAGGAAATCTAGCTCCTTTCTCCTCACCATAATGCAGGGATTCACTGGACAGTGATCAGGAGCAGGAATCCTGGCTTAATCCTTCGCCTTATAATACAGGGATTCACTGGACAGTGATCAGAAGCAGGAATCCTGGCTTATTCCCTCACTCTATAATGCATTGATTCACTGGACAGAGATCAGGAGCATGAATCCAGGCTGATTTCCTCTCTCTATAATGCAGGTATTCAGTGGACATTGATTAGGTGCAGAAATCATGGATAATTACCTCTCTCTGTAATGCAGGGATTCAGTGACCAGTGATTTGGAGCAGGAATCCTGGCTCATTTCTCTCTCTATGATGCAGGGAATCACTGGACAGTGATGTGGCACAGGAATCCTGTCTGATTCCTTCACTTTATATTGCAGGGATTCACTGAACAGTGAACATGATCAGGAATCCTGGTTGATTCCCTCTCTCAGTAATGCAGGGATTCAGTGGACAGTGATCAGGAGCAAGAATCCTGAATGATTTCCTCTCTCTGTAATGCAGAGATTCGGTGATCAGGGACAGGAAACCTGGCTGATTTCTCCTCTCTATAATGCAGGGATTCACTGGACAGTGATCTGGAGCAGGACTCCTGGCTGATTTATTCACTGTATAATGCAGGGATTCACTAGAAAGAGATCAGTAGCAGGAACCCTGGCTGATTTGCTCTCTCTATAATGCAGGGGTCAACGGACAGTGATCAGGAGCAGGAATCTTGGCTGACTTCTTCTCTCTATAATGTAGGGATGCACTGAGCAGTGACAATGAGCAGGAATCCTGGATGATTTCCTCTCTCTGCAATGCAGAGATTCAGTGATCAGGAGCAGGAATCCTGGCTGAGTCCCTCTCTATATAATGCAGTATTCACTGGACATTGATCAGGAGCAGGAATCCTGGATTATTTCCTCTGTGTGTAATGCAGGGATTCACTGGACAGTGACCAGCAGCAGGAAATCTAGCTGCTTTCTCATCACCATAATGCAGGGATTCACTGGACAGTGATCAGGAGCAGGAATCCTGGCTTATTCCCTCGCTCTATAGTACAGGGATTCACTGGACAGTTATCAGGAGCTGGAAATCTAGCTGCTTTTTCCTCTCCATAATGCAGGGATTCACTGGACAGTGACCAGGAGCAGGAATACTGGCTTATTCCCTTGCTCTATAGTACAGGGATTCACTGGACAGTGATCAGGAGCTGGAAATCTAGCTGTTGTTTCCTCTCCATAATGCAGGGATTCACTGGACAGTGATCAGGAGCAGGAATCCTGGCTTATTCCCTTGCTCTATAATGCAGTGATTCACTGGACATTGATCAGGAGCAGGAATCTTGGCTGATTTCCTCTCTCTATAATGCAGGGATTCAGTGGTCAGTGATCAGGAGCAGAATCCTGGATGATTTCCACTCAATGTAATGCAGGGATTCAGTGAGCAGGTGCAGGAATCATGGATGATTTCCCCTCTCTATAATGAAGGGATTCTTTGTAAAGTAATCAGGAGCAGGAATCCTGGCTGATTTCTTCTCTCTGTAATGTAGGGATTCACTGAACAGTGACAATGACCAAGAATCCTGGATGATTTATCTCTCTGTAATGCAGAGATTCAGTGATCAGGAGCAGGAATGCTGGCTAATTTCCTCTCTCTGCAATTCAGGGATTACCTGGACAGTGATCAGGGGCAGGAGTCCTGCCTGATTTCCTCTCTCTGTAATGCTGGGATTCACTGGACAGTATTCAGGAGCAGGAAATCGAGCTGATTTCTCCTCTCTATAATGCATGGATTCACTGGCCAGTGATTAGGAGCAGAAATCATTGCTGATTCCCTCACTCTATAATGCAAGGATTCACTGGGCTGTGATCAGCAGCAGGAACACTGGCCGACTACCTCTCCACATAATGAGTGATTAACTGGGCTGTGAACCAGAGCAGTAATCATGGCTTATTCCCCCACTCTTTAATGCAGGGATTCACTGGACAGTAATCAGGAGCGTGAGTCCTGGCTGATTTCCTCTCTCTATAATTCAGGTATTCACTGGATACTAGTCAGGAGCAGGAAATCTAGTTGTTTTCTCCTCTCTATAATGCAGGGATTCACTGGACAGCGATCAGGAGCAGGACACCTGGCTGATTTATTCACTGTATAATGCAGGGATTCACTAGAAAGTGATCAGTAGCAGGAACCCTGGCTGAGCTCTCTTCTCTATACTGCAGGGTTTCAATGAACAGTGATCAGGAGTAGGAATCATGGCTGTTTCCCTCTCTCTATAATGCAGTATTCCATGGACATTGATCAGGAGCAGGAATCCTGGCTGATTACCTCTGTGTGTAATGCATGTATTCACTGGACAGTGATCAGGAGCAGGAAATCTAGCTGCGTTCTCCTCTCCGTAATGCAGTGATTCACTGGACAGTGATCAGGAGCAGGAATCATGGCTTATTCCCTCGCTCTTTAATGCAGGGATTCACTGGACAGTAATCAGGAGTGTGAATCATGGCTGATTTCCTCTCTCTATAATTCAGGGATTCACTGGATACTAATCAGGAGCAGAAAATCTAGCTGTTATCTCCTCTCTATAATGCAGGGATTCACTGGCCATTGATCAGGAGCGGGAATTCTGGCTGATTTCCTCTCTCTGTAATGCAGAGATTCACTGGACAGTTATCAGGAGCAGGAAATCTAGCTGATTTCTCCTCTCTATAAAGCAGGGATTCATTGGCCATTGATCAGGAGCAGAAATCATTCTTGATTCCCTCGCTCTATAATGCAGGGATTCACTGGACAGTGATCAGGAGCAGGAATCCTGGATGATTTCCTCTCTCTGTGATGCAGGGATACACTGGACAGTGATCAGGAGCAGGAAATCTAGCTGCTTTCTCCTCTCCAAAATGCAGGGATTCACTGGACAATGATCAGGAGCAGGAATCGTGGCTTGTTCCGTCACTCTGTAATGCAGGGATTCACTGGACAGTAATCAGGAGTGTGAGTCCTGGCTGATTTCCTCTGTCTATAATTCAGGGATTCACTCGGTACTAATCAGGAGCAGGAAATCTAGCTGTTTTCTCCTCTCAATAATGCAGGGAATCACTGGTCAGTGATCAGGAGCATGCATCATCTCTGATGTCCTCTCTCTCTAACGCAGTGATTCAGTGAACAGTGATCAGGAGCTGGAAGCATAGCTGATTCCCTCTATCTCTAATACAGGGATACAGTGGACAGTGATCAGGAGCAGAAATCCTGGCTGTATTTCCTCTCCCTCTAATGCTGGCGATCACTGGACTGTGATCAGGAGCAGGCATCTTGGTTGATGTCCTCACTCTGTAATGCACGGCTTCACTCGATAGTGAAGAGTAGCAGAAATCCTGCCTGAATTTCCTCTCTCGATAAAGCAGGGATTCACTGGACAGTGATCAGGAGCATGAATCCTGCCTGATATTCTCTCTCTATAATGCAGTTATTCAGTGGACAGTGATTAGGTGTAGAAATCGTGGATGATTACCTCTTTCTGTAAAGCATGGATTCAGTGATCAGTGACTAGGAGCAGGAATCCTGGCTCATTTTCTCTCTCTATGATGCAGGGAATCAATGCACAGTAATCAGGTGCAAGAATTCTGCCTGATTTCCTCTCTCTGTAATGCAGGGATTCACTGGACAGCGATCAGGAGCAGGATACCTGGCTGCAGGGATTCACTAGAAAGAGATCACTAGCAGGAACCCTGGCTGATTTCCTCTCTCTATAATGCAGTGATCAATGGACAGTGAGCAGGAGCAGGAATCCTGGCTGACTTCTTCTCTCTATAATGTAGGGATGCACTGAGCAGTGACAACGAGCAGGACTCCTGGATGATTTCCTCTCTCTGCAATGCAGAGATTCAGTGATCAGGAGCAGGAATCCTGGATGATTTCTCCTTGCTATAATGCAGGGATTCAATGGACAGTGATCAGGAGCAGGAATCCTGGCTGATTCCCTCTCTCTATAATGCAGTATTCACTGGACATTGATCAGGAGCAGGAATCCTGGATTATTTCCTCTGTGTGTAATGCAGGGATTCACTGGACAGTGACCAGCAGCAGGAAATCTAGCTGCTTTCTCCTCACCATAATGCAGGGATTCACTGGACAGTGATCAGGAGCAGGAATCCTGGCTTATTCCCTCGCTCTATAGTACAGGGATTCACTGGACAGTTATCAGGAGCAGGAAATCTAGCTGTTTTTTCCTCTCCATAATGCAGGGATTCACTGGACAGTGACCAGGAGCAGGAATCCTGGCTTATTCCCTTGCTCTATAGTACAGGGATTCACTGGACAGTGATCAGGAGCTGGAAATCTAGTTGTTGTTTCCTCTCCATAATGCAGGGATTCACTGGACAGTGATCAGGAGCCGGAATCCTGGCTTATTCCCTTGCTCTATAATGCAGTGATTCACTGGACATTGATCAGGAGCAGGAATCTTGGCTGATTCCCTCTCTCTGTAATGCAGGGATACAGTGGACAGTGATCAGGGGCTGAAATCCTGGTTGAATGTACTCTCTCTGTAATTCAGGGAATCACAGAACAGTGATCAGGAGCAGGAATCCTGGCTGATTTCCTCTCTCTATAATGCAGGGATTCAATGGATACTGATCAGGAGCAGGAATCCAAGCTGATTTCCTCTCTCTATAATGCAGGGATTCAGTGGTCAGTGATCAGGAGCAGAATCCTGGATGATTTCCACTCAATGTAATGCAGGGATTCAGTGAGCAGGTGCAGGAATCATGGATGATTTCCCCTCTCTATAATGAAGGGATTCTTTGTAAAGTAATCAGGAGCAGGAATCCTGGCTGATTTCTTCTCTCTGTAATGTAGGGATTCACTGAACAGTGACAATGACCAAGAATCCTGGATGATTTATCTCTCTGTAATGCAGAGATTCAGTGATCAGGAGCAGGAATACTGGCTAATTTCCTCTCTCTGCAATTCAGGGATTATCTGGACAGTGATCAGGAGCAGGAGTCCTGCCTGATTTCCTCCCTCTGTAATGCAGGGATTCACTGGACAGTATTCAGGAGCAGGAAATCGAGCTGATTTCTCCTCTCTATAATGCATGGATTCACTGGCCAGTGATTAGGAGCAGAAATCATTGCTGATTCCCTCACTCTATAATGCAAGGATTCACTGGGCTGTGATCAGCAGCAGGAACACTGGCCGACTACCTCTCCACATAATGAGTGATTAACTGGGCTGTGAACCAGAGCAGTAATCATGGCTTATTCCCCCACTCTTTAATGCAGGGATTCACTGGACAGTAATCAGGAGCGTGAGTCCTGGCTGATTTCCTCTCTCTATAATTCAGGTATTCACTGGATACTAGTCAGGAGCAGGAAATCTAGTTGTTTTCTCCTCTCTATAATGCAGGGATTCACTGGACAGCGATCAGGAGCAGGACACCTGGCTGATTTATTCACTGTATAATGCAGGGATTTACTAGAAAGTGATCAGTAGCAGGAACCCTGGCTGAGCTCTCTTCTCTATACTGCAGGGTTTCAATGAACAGTGATCAGGAGTAGGAATCATGGCTGTTTCCCTCTCTCTATAATGCAGTATTCCATGGACATTGATCAGGAGCAGGAATCCTGGCTGATTACCTCTGTGTGTAATGCATGTATTCACTGGACAGTGATCAGGAGCAGGAAATCTAGCTGCTTTCTCCTCTCCGTAATGCAGTGATACAGTGGACAGTGATCAGGAGCAGGAATCCTGGCTTAGTCCCTCGCCTTATAATACAGGGATTCACTGGACAGTGATCAGAAGCAGGAATCCTGGCTTATTCCCTCACTCTATAATGCATTGATTCACTGGACAGAGATCAGGAGCATGAATCCAGGCTGATTTCCTCTCTCTATAATGCAGGTATTCAGTGGACATTGATTGGTTGCAGAAATCATGGATGATTACCTCTCTCTGTAATGCAGGGATTCAGTGACCAGTGATTTGGAGCAGGAATCCTGGCTCATTTCTCTCTCTATGATGCAGGGAATCACTGGACAGTGATGTGGCACAGGAATCCTGTCTGATTCCTTCACTTCATATTGCAGGGATTCACTGAACAGTGAACATGATCAGGTATCCTGGTTGATTCCCTCTCTCAGTAATGCAGGGATTCAGTGGACAGTGATCAGGAGCAAGAATCCTGAATGATTTCCTCTCTCTGTAATGCAGAGATTCAGTGATCAGGGGCAGGAAACCTGGCTGATTTCTCCTCTCTATAATGCAGGGATTCACTGGACAATGATCTGGAGCAGGACTCCTGGCTGATTTATTCACTGTATAATGCAGGGATTCACTAGAAAGAGATCAGTAGCAGGAACCCTGGCTGATTTCCTCTCTCTATAATGCAGGGGTCAACGGACAGTGATCAGGAGCAGGAATCTTGGCTGACTTCTCTCTATAATGTAGGGATGCACTGAGCAGAGACAACGAGCAGGACTCCTGGATGATTTCCTCTCTCTGCAATGCAGAGATTCAGTGATCAGGAGCAGGAATCCTGGCTGATTACCTCTGGATTCACTGGCCAGTGATTAGGAGCAGAAATCATTGCTGATTCCCTCACTCTATAATGCAAGGATTCACTGGGCTGTGATCAGCAGCAGGAACACTGGCCGACTACCTCTCCATATAATGAGGGATAAACTGGGATGTGATCCAGACCAGTAATCATGGCTTATTCCCTCGCTCTTTAATGCAGGGATTCACTGGACAGTAATCAGGAGCGTGAGTCCTGGCTGATTTCCTCTCTCTATAATTCAGGTATTCACTGGATACTAGTCAGAAGCAGGAAATCTAGTTGTTTTCTCCTCTCCATAATGCAGGGATTCACTGGACAGCGATCAGGAGCAGGACACTTGGCTGATTTAATCACTGTATAATGCAGGGATTCACTAGAAAGTGATCAGTAGCAGGAACCCTGGCTGAGTTCTCTTCTCTATACTGCAGGGTTTCAATGAACAGTGATCAGGATAAGGAATCATGGCTGTTTCCCTCTCTCTATAATGCAGTATTCCATGGACATTGATCAGGAGCAGGAATCCTGGCTGATTACCTCTGTGTGTAATGCATGGATTCACTGGACAGTGATCAGGAGCAGGAAATCTAGCTGCTTTCTCCTCTCCATAATGCAGTGATTCACTGGACAGTGATCAGGAGCAGGAATCATGGCTTATTCCCTCGCTCTTTAATGCAGGGATTCACTGGACAGCAATCAGGAGCGTGAGTCCTGGCTGATTTCCTCTCTCTGTGATGCAGGGATTCAAAGGACAGTGACCAGCAGCAGGAAATCTAGCTCCTTTCTCCTCACCATAATGCAGGGATTCACTGGACAGTGATCAGGAGCAGGAATCCTGGCTTAATCCTTCGCCTTATAATACAGGGATTCACTGGACAGTGATCAGAAGCAGGAATCCTGGCTTATTCCCTCACTCTATAATGCATTGATTCACTGGACAGAGATCAGGAGCATGAATCCAGGCTGATTTCCTCTCTCTATAATGCAGGTATTCAGTGGACATTGATTAGGTGCAGAAATCATGGATAATTACCTCTCTCTGTAATGCAGGGATTCAGTGACCAGTGATTTGGAGCAGGAATCCTGGCTCATTTCTCTCTCTATGATGCAGGGAATCACTGGACAGTGATGTGGCACAGGAATCCTGTCTGATTCCTTCACTTTATATTGCAGGGATTCACTGAACAGTGAACATGATCAGGAATCCTGGTTGATTCCCTCTCTCAGTAATGCAGGGATTCAGTGGACAGTGATCAGGAGCAAGAATCCTGAATGATTTCCTCTCTCTGTAATGCAGAGATTCGGTGATCAGGGACAGGAAACCTGGCTGATTTCTCCTCTCTATAATGCAGGGATTCACTGGACAGTGATCTGGAGCAGGACTCCTGGCTGATTTATTCACTGTATAATGCAGGGATTCACTAGAAAGAGATCAGTAGCAGGAACCCTGGCTGATTTGCTCTCTCTATAATGCAGGGGTCAACGGACAGTGATCAGGAGCAGGAATCTTGGCTGACTTCTTCTCTCTATAATGTAGGGATGCACTGAGCAGTGACAATGAGCAGGAATCCTGGATTATTTCCTCTCTCTGCAATGCAGAGATTCAGTGATCAGGAGCAGGAATCCTGGCTGAGTCCCTCTCTATATAATGCAGTATTCACTGGACATTGATCAGGAGCAGGAATCCTGGATTATTTCCTCTGTGTGTAATGCAGGGATTCACTGGACAGTGACCAGCAGCAGGAAATCTAGCTGCTTTCTCCTCACCATAATGCAGGGATTCACTGGACAGTGATCAGGAGCAGGAATCCTGGCTTATTCCCTCGCTCTATAGTACAGGGATTCACTGGACAGTTATCAGGAGCTGGAAATCTAGCTGCTTTTTCCTCTCCATAATGCAGGGATTCACTGGACAGTGACCAGGAGCAGGAATACTGGCTTATTCCCTTGCTCTATAGTACAGGGATTCACTGGACAGTGATCAGGAGCTGGAAATCTAGCTGTTGTTTCCTCTCCATAATGCAGGGATTCACTGGACAGTGATCAGGAGCAGGAATCCTGGCTTATTCCCTTGCTCTATAATGCAGTGATTCACTGGACATTGATCAGGAGCAGGAATCTTGGCTGATTTCCTCTCTCTATAATGCAGGGATTCAGTGGTCAGTGATCAGGAGCAGAATCCTGGATGATTTCCACTCAATGTAATGCAGGGATTCAGTGAGCAGGTGCAGGAATCATGGATGATTTCCCCTCTCTATAATGAAGGGATTCTTTGTAAAGTAATCAGGAGCAGGAATCCTGGCTGATTTCTTCTCTCTGTAATGTAGGGATTCACTGAACAGTGACAATGACCAAGAATCCTGGATGATTTATCTCTCTGTAATGCAGAGATTCAGTGATCAGGAGCAGGAATGCTGGCTAATTTCCTCTCTCTGCAATTCAGGGATTACCTGGATAGTGATCAGGGGCAGGAGTCCTGCCTGATTTCCTCTCTCTGTAATGCTGGGATTCACTGGACAGTATTCAGGAGCAGGAAATCGAGCTGATTTCTCCTCTCTATAATGCATGGATTCACTGGCCAGTGATTAGGAGCAGAAATCATTGCTGATTCCCTCACTCTATAATGCAAGGATTCACTGGGCTGTGATCAGCAGCAGGAACACTGGCCGACTACCTCTCCACATAATGAGTGATTAACTGGGCTGTGAACCAGAGCAGTAATCATGGCTTATTCCCCCACTCTTTAATGCAGGGATTCACTGGACAGTAATCAGGAGCGTGAGTCCTGGCTGATTTCCTCTCTCTATAATTCAGGTATTCACTGGATACTAGTCAGGAGCAGGAAATCTAGTTGTTTTCTCCTCTCTATAATGCAGGGATTCACTGGACAGCGATCAGGAGCAGGACACCTGGCTGATTTATTCACTGTATAATGCAGGGATTCACTAGAAAGTGATCAGTAGCAGGAACCCTGGCTGAGCTCTCTTCTCTATACTGCAGGGTTTCAATGAACAGTGATCAGGAGTAGGAATCATGGCTGTTTCCCTCTCTCTATAATGCAGTATTCCATGGACATTGATCAGGAGCAGGAATCCTGGCTGATTACCTCTGTGTGTAATGCATGTATTCACTGGACAGTGATCAGGAGCAGGAAATCTAGCTGCTTTCTCCTCTCCGTAATGCAGTGATTCACTGGACAGTGATCAGGAGCAGGAATCATGGCTTATTCCCTCGCTCTTTAATGCAGGGATTCACTGGACAGTAATCAGGAGTGTGAATCATGGCTGATTTCCTCTCTCTATAATTCAGGGATTCACTGGATACTAATCAGGAGCAGAAAATCTAGCTGTTATCTCCTCTCTATAATGCAGGGATTCACTGGCCATTGATCAGGAGCGGGAATTCTGGCTGATTTCCTCTCTCTGTAATGCAGAGATTCACTGGACAGTTATCAGGAGCAGGAAATCTAGCTGATTTCTCCTCTCTATAAAGCAGGGATTCATTGGCCATTGATCAGGAGCAGAAATCATTCTTGATTCCCTCGCTCTATAATGCAGGGATTCACTGGACAGTGATCAGGAGCAGGAATCCTGGATGATTTCCTCTCTCTGTGATGCAGGGATACACTGGACAGTGATCAGGAGCAGGAAATCTAGCTGCTTTCTCCTCTCCAAAATGCAGGGATTCACTGGACAATGATCAGGAGCAGGAATCGTGGCTTGTTCCGTCACTCTATAATGCAGGGATTCACTGGACAGTAATCAGGAGTGTGAGTCCTGGCTGATTTCCTCTGTCTATAATTCAGGGATTCACTCGGTACTAATCAGGAGCAGGAAATCTAGCTGTTTTCTCCTCTCAATAATGCAGGGAATCACTGGTCAGTGATCAGGAGCATGCATCATCTCTGATATCCTCTCTCTCTAACGCAGTGATTCAGTGAACAGTGATCAGGAGCTGGAAGCATAGCTGATTCCCTCTATCTCTAATACAGGGATACAGTGGACAGTGATCAGGAGCAGAAATCCTGGCTGTATTTCCTCTCCCTCTAATGCTGGCGATCACTGGACTGTGATCAGGAGCAGGCATCTTGGTTGATGTCCTCACTCTGTAATGCACGGCTTCACTCGATAGTGAAGAGTAGCAGAAATCTTGCCTGAATTTCCTCTCTCGATAATGCAGGGATTCACTGGACAGTGATCAGGAGCATGAATCCTGCCTGATATTCTCTCTCTATAATGCAGTTATTCAGTGGACAGTGATTAGGTGTAGAAATCGTGGATGATTACCTCTTTCTGTAAAGCATGGATTCAGTGATCAGTGACTAGGAGCAGGAATCCTGGCTCATTTTCTCTCTCTATGATGCAGGGAATCAATGCACAGTAATCAGGTGCAAGAATTCTGCCTGATTTCCTCTCTCTGTAATGCAGGGATTCACTGGAAAGTTATCAGGAGCAGGAAATCTAGTTGATTTCTCCTCTATATAAAGCAGGGATTCACTGGACAGCGATCTGGAGTAGGATACCTGGCTGATTTATTCACTGTATAATGCAGGGATTCACTAGAAAGAGATCACTAGCAGGAACCCTGGCTGATTTCCTCTCTCTATAATGCAGTGATCAATGGACAGTGAGCAGGAGCAGGAATCCTGGCTGACTTCTTCTCTCTATAATGTAGGGATGCACTGAGCAGTGACAACGAGCAGGACTCCTGGATGATTTCCTCTCTCTGCAATGCAGAGATTCAGTGATCAGGAGCAGGAATCCTGGATGATTTCTCCTCGCTACAATGCAGGGATTCTATGGACAGTGATCAGGAGCAGGAATCCTGGCTGATTCCCTCTCTCTATAATGCAGTATTCACTGGACAGTGATCAGGAGCAGGAATCCTGGCTTATTCCCTCGCTCTATAATACAGGTATTCACTGGACAGTGATCAGGAGCAAGAAATCTAGCTACTTTTTCCTCTCCATAATGCAGGGATTCACTGGACAGTGATCAGGAGCAGGAATCCTGGCTTATTCCCTCGCTCTATAATGAAAAGCTTCACTAGACAGTGATCAGTAGCAGGAATCCTGGAATATTCCCTCTCTCTATAATGCAGTATTCTCTGGACATTGATCAGGAGCAGGAATTCTGGCTGACTTCCTCTCTGTGTAATGCAGGGATTCACTGGACAGTGACCAGCAGCAGGAAATCAAGCTGCTTTCTCCTCTCCATAATCCAGGGATTCACTGGACAGTGATCAGGAGCAGGAATCCTGGCTTATTCCCTCGCTCTATAATACATGGATTCACTGGACAGTGTTCAGGAGCTGGAAATCTAGCTGTTTGTTCCTCTCCAAAATGCAGGTATTCACTGGACAGTGATCATGAGCAGGATTCCTGGCTTATTCCCTTGCTCTATAATGAAGGGGTTCACTGGACATTGATCAGGAGCAGAAATCTTGTCTGATTCTCTCTCTCTGTAATGCAGGGATACAGTGGACAGTGATCAGGGGCTGAAATCCTGGCTGAATGTACTCTCTCTGTAAATCAGGGAATCTCAGGACAGTGATCAGGAGCAGGAATCCTGGCTGATTCCCTCTCTCTATAATGCAGATTTTCAGTGGTCAGTGATCAGGAGCAGAATCCTGGAAGATTTCCCCTCTCTGTAATGAAGGGATTCTTTGTAAAGTAATCAGGAGCAGGAATCCTGGCTGATTTCTTCTCTCTGTAATGTAGGGATTCACTGAACAGTGACAACGAGCAAGAATCCTGGATGATTTCCTCTCTCTGTAATGCAGAGATTCAGTGATCAGGAGCAGGAATCCTGGCTAATTTCCTCTCTCTGCAATGCAGGGATTCTCTGGACAGTGATCAGGAGCAGGAATCCTGCCTGATTTCCTCTCTCTGTAATGCAGGGATTCATTGGACAGTATTCAGGAGCAGGAAATCGAGCTGATTTCTCCTCTCTATAATGCATGGATTCACTGGCCAGTGATAAGGAGCAGAAATCATTGCTGATTCCCTCGCTCTATAATGCAAGGATTCACTGGGCTGTGATCAGGAGCAGGAACACTGTCCGCCTTCCTCTCTATATAATGCAGGGATTAACTGGGCTGTGGTCCGGAGCAGGAAGCATGGCTGATTTCTTCTATCTGTAATGCAGGGATAGAGTAGACATTGATTAGGAGCAGAAATCCTGGCTGAATGTCCTCTCTCTATAATGCAGGGAATCACTGGACAGTGATCAGTAGCAGCAATCTAGGTTGATTTCCTCCCTCGGTGATGCGGGGATTCACTGGATTGTGATCAGGAGCAGGAATCCTAGCTGATTCCCTCTCTCTATTTTGCAGAGTTTCACTGGTCAGTGACCAGGAGCAGGATCCTGGAAGATTTCCTTTCACTCTAATGAGGCATTCAGTGACCAGGAGCAGTAGTCTTGGATGTTTTCCCCTCTCTATAAAGCTGGGATTCTTTGGAAAGTAATCAAGAGCAGGAATCCTGTCTGAGTTCTCTTCTCTATATTGCAGGGTTTCAATGGACAGTGATCAGGAGCAGGAATCCTCGCTGATTCCCTCTCTCTATAATGCATTATTCCCTGGACATTGATGTGGAGCATGAATCCTGGCTGATTTCCTCTGTTTGTAATGCAAGGGATTCACTGGACAGTGATCAAGAGCAGGAAATCTAGCTGCTTTCTCCTCTCCCTAATGCAGTGATTCACTGGACAATGATCAGGAGCAGGAAATCTAGCTGCTTTCGCCTCTCCATAATGCAGTGATTCACTGGACAGTGATCAGGAGCAGGGATCATGGCTTATTCCCTCGCTCTTCAATGCAGGGTTTCACTGGACAGTAATAAGGACCGTGACTCCTGGCTGATTTCCTCTCTCTACAATTCAGGGATTCACTGGATACTAATCAGGAGCAGGAAATCTAGCAGTTTTCTCCTCTCTATAATGCAGGGATTCACTGGACAGTGATCAGGTTCGGGAATCCTGGCTAATTTCTCCTCTCTATAAAGCAGGGATTCACTAAACAGTGATATGGAGCAGAAATCATTGTTGATTCCCTCGTTCTGTAATGCAGGAATTCACTGGACAGTGATCAGGAGCAGGAATCCTGGATGATTTCCTCTCTCTGAAATGCAGGGATTCACTGGACAGTGATCAGGAGCAGGAAATCTAGCTGCTTTCTCCTCTCCAAAATGCAGGGATTCACTGGACAGTGGTCAGGAGCAGCAATCGTGGCTTATTCCCTCGCTCTATAATGCAGGGATTCACTGGACAGTTATCAGGAGTGTGAGTCCTGGCTGATTTCCTCTCTCTATCACTCAGGGATTCACTGGCTACTAATCAGGAGCAGGTAATCTAGCTGTTTTCTCCTCTCAATAATGCAGGGAATCACTGGACAGTGATCAGGAGCAGGAATCATGCCTGATTTCCTCTCTCTCTAATGCAGTGATTCAGTGAACAGTGATCAAGCACAGTAAGCATGGCTGAGTCCCTCTATCTGTAATACAGGGATACAGTGGACAGTGATCAGGATCAGAAATCCTGGCTGTATTGCCTATCCCTCTAATGCTGGGAATCACTGGACTGTGATCAGGAGCAGGCATCTTGGTTGACGTCCTTACTCTTTAATGCACGGCTTCACTCGATAGTGATCATGAGCAGAAATCCTAGCTGAATTTCCTCTCTCTATAATGCAGAGATTCACTGGACAGTGAACAGGAGCGTGAATCCTGGCTGATATCCTCTCACTATAATGCAGGTATTCAGTGGACGGTGATTAGGTGCAGAAATCGTGGATGATTACCTCTCTCTGTAATGCAGGGATTCAGTGATCAGTGACCAGGAGCAGAAAACATTGTTGATTCCCTCGCTCTGTAATGCAGGAATTCACTGGACAGTGATCAGGAGCAGGAATCCTGGATGATTTCCTCTCTCTGTAATGCAGGGATTCACTGGACAGTGATCAGGAGCAGGAAATCTAGCTGATCTCTCCTCTCTATAAAGCAGGGATTCACTAAACTGTGATATGGAGCAGAAATAATTGTTGATTCCCTCGCTCTATAATGCAAGGATTCACTGGACAGTGATCAGAAGCAGGAATCCTGAATGATTTCCTCTCTCTGAAATACAGGGATTCAGTGGTCAGTGATCAGAAGCAGGAACACTGGCCGACTTCCTCTCTATATAATGCAGGGATTCACTTGGCTGTGATCTGGGGCAGGAAGCATGGCTGATTTCCTCTATCTGTAATGCAGGGATACAGTGGACAGTGATCATGAGCAGAAATCCTGGCGGAATTTCCTCTCTCTATAATGCAGGGAATCACTGGACACTGATCAGTAGCAGGATTCCTAGCTGATTCCCTATCTCTGTAATGCAGTGTTACAGTGATCAGTGATCAGGAGCTGGATCTTGGACGATTTCCTCTTAATTAAATGCAGGGATTCAGTGATCAGGAGCTGGAATCATGGATGATTTCCCCTCTATATAATGAATGGATTCTTTGTAAAGTAATCAGGAGAAGGAATCCTGGCAGATTTCTCCTCTCTATAATGCAGGGATTCACTGGACAGTGATCAGGAGCAGGAATCATGCCTGATTTCCTCTCTCTAATGCAGGGATTCAGTGAACAGTGATCAGGAGCAGGAAGCATGGCTGATTCCCTCTATCTGTAATACAGGGATATAGTGGACAGTGATCCGGAGCAGAAATCCTGGCTGAATGTCCTCTCTCTATAATGATGGGAAACACTGGACTGTGATCAGGAGCAGGAATCTTGGTTGATGTCCTCACTCTGTAATGCAGGGCTTCACTGGAGAGTGATCAGGAGCAGAAATCCTTGCTGATTCCCTCTCTCTATTAATGCAGAGTTTCAGTGGTCAGTGATCAGGAGCAGGATCCTGGATGATTTCCTCTCACTGTAATGCGGGGATTCAGTGATCGGGAGCAGGAACCTTGGATGAAACCGCCTCTCTATAATGCAGGGATTCTTTGGAAAGTAATCAAGATAAGGAATCCTGTCAGATTTCTCTTCCCTTTAATGCAGGGATTCAATGGACAGTGATTAGGAGCAGGAATCCTGGTTGATTCCTCACTCTATAATGCAGTATTCACTGGACATTGATCAGGAGCAGTAATTCTGGCTGATTTCCTCTCTGTGTAATGCAGGGATTCACTGGACAGTGATCAGGAGCAGGAAATCTAGATGCTTTCTCCTCTCCATAATGTAGGGATTCATTGGACAGTGATCAGAAGCAGGAATCCTGGCTTATTCCCTCGTTCTATAATGCAGGTATTCAGTGGACAGTGATTAGGTGCAGAAATCGTGGATGGTTACCTCTCTCTGTAATGCAGGGATTCAGTGATCAGAGACCTGGAGCAGGAATCCTGGCTCATTTTCTCTCTCTATGATGCAGGGTATCACTGGACAGTGATCAGACACAGCAATCCTGGCTGATATCTTCACTTTATAATGCAGGGATTCACTAAACAGTGACCATGATCAGGAATGCTGGTTGCTTCCCTCTCTCAGTAATGCAGGGATTCAGTGGACAGTGATCAGGAGCAAAAATCCTGGCTGATTTCCTCTTTCTGTAATGCAGAGATTCAGTGATAAGGAGCAGGAAACCTGGCTGATTTCTCCTCTCTATAATGCAGGGATTCACAGGACAGTGATCAGGAGCAGAAATCCTGGCTGTTTCCCTCACTCTATAATGCAGGGATTCACTGGACAGTGATCAGGAGCAGAAATCCTGGCGGAATCTCCTCTCTCTATAATGCAGGGAATTACTGGACACTGATCAGGAGCAGGAATCCTAGCTGATTCACTCTCTCTATCATGCAGTGTTTCAGTGATCAGGGATCAGGAGCTGGATCCTGGACAATTTCCTCTCAATGTAATGCTGGGATTCAGTGATCAGGAGCAGGAATCTTGGATGATTTCCCCTCTATATTGTGAATGGATTCTTTGTAAAGTAATCAAGAGCAGGAATCCTGGCTGATTTCTCCTCTCTAAAATGCAGGGATTCACTGCATAGTTTTCAGGAGCAGGGAATCCAGCTGATTTCTCCTTTCTATAATGCATGGATTCACAGGCCACTGATTAGGTGCAGAAATCCTTGATGATTCCCTTGCTCTATACTGCAGGAATTCAGGGATGCACTGGACAGTGATCAGAAGCGGGAATCCTGCATGATTTCCTCACTGTATAATGCAGAGAACCAATGGACAGTGATCAGGAGCCGGAAGCCTAGATGATTTCTCCTCTCTATAATGCAGTGATTCACTTGACAGTGATTCAGGAGCAGGAATGCTGTCTGATTTCCTCTCTCTGTAATGCAGGGATTCACTGGACTGTTATCAGGAGCAGGAAATCTAGCTGATTTCTCCTCTCTATAATGCAGGGATTCACTGGCCAGTGATTAGGAGCAGTAATCATTGTTGATTCCCTCACTCTTAATTCAGGGATTCACTGGACAATGATCAGGAGTGGGAATCCTGGATAATTTCCTTTCTCTGTAATGCAGGGATTCAGTGAAATGTGATCAGGAGCCGGAACACTGGCCGACTTCCTCTCTATTTAATGCAGGGATTCACTGGACTGTGATACGGAGCAGGAATCCTGGCTGATTCCCTCTATCTGTAATGCAAGGATACAGTGGACAGTGATCAGGGACTGAAATCCTGCCTGAATGTCCTCTCTCTATACTGCAGGGAATCACTGGACAGTGATCAGGAGCAGGAATCTTGGCTGATTTATCCTCTCTATAATGCAGGGATTCAATGGATACTGATCAGGAGCAGGAATCCTAGCTGATTCCCTCTCTATAATGCAGAGTTTTAGTGGTCAGTGATCAGGAGCAGGAACCTGGATGATTTCCTCTGAATGTAATGCAGGGATCCAGTGAACAGGAGCAGGAATCATGGATGATTTTCCCTCTCTTTAATGCATCGATTCACTGGACAGTTATCAGGAGTTGGGAATCTAGTTGATTTTTCCTCTCTTTCATGCAGGTATTCACTGGCCAGTGATTAGGAGCAGAAATCATTGCTGATTCACTCCCTCTATAATGCAGGGATTCAATGGACAGTGATCAGGTGTGGAATCCTGGCTGATTTCCTTTCTCTGTAATGCTGGGATTCAATGAACAGTGATCAGGATCTGGAACACTGGCGTACTTATCAGCAGCACGAATCCTGGCTGATTTCTTCTCTGTTTAAAGCAGGGATTTTCTGGAAAGTGATCAGGAGCAGGAAGTCTAGCTGATTTCTGCTCTCTATAATGCAGGGATTCACTGGACAGTGATCAGGAGTGGTAATCGTGGCTTATTCCCTCACTCTATAATGCAGGGATTCACTGGACAGTAATCAGGAGCGCGAATCCTGGCTGATTTCCTCTCTCTGTAATGCAGGGATTCAATGAACAGTGATCAGGAGCTGATGTCCTGATGAATTCCTCTCTCTACCATGCAGAGATCACTGAACAGTCACCAGGAGCAGGAATCCTGGTTGATTCCCTCTCTCTATAATGCAGGTATTCAGTGGACAGTGGTTAGGTGCTGAAATCCTGGATGATTTCCTCTCTCTGTAATGCAGGGATTCAGTGATCAGGAGCATGAATCCTGGCTCATTGTCTCTCTCTATGATGCAGGGAAACACTGGACGGTGATCAGGCACAGGAATCCTGGCTGATTTCCTCACTTTATAATGCAGGGATTCACGGAACAGTGACCACGATCAGAAATTGTGGTTGATTCCCTCTCTCTGTAATGCAGGGATTCATTGAGCAGTGATCAGGAGCTGATGTCCTGACTGAATTCCTCTCTCTATATTGCAGGGATCACTGAACAATCACCAGGAGCAGGAATCATGGCTGATTTCTCCTCTCTATAATGCAGGTATTCGGTGGACAGTGATTAGTTGCTGAAATCCTGGATGATTTCCTCTCTCTGTAATGCAGGGATTCAGAGATCAGGAGCAGGAATCCTGGCTCATTGTCTCTCTCTATGATGCTGGAAATCACTGGACAGTGATCAGGCACTGGAATCCTGGCTGATTTCCTCACTTTATAATGCAGGGATTCACGGAACAGTGAACACGATCAGAAATCGTGGTTGATTCCCTCTCTCAGTAATGCAGGGATTCAGTGGACAGTGATCAGGAGCAAGAATCCTGCCTGATTTCCTCTCTCAGTAATGCAGGTATTCAGTGATCAGGAGCAGGGAACCTGGCTGATTTCTCCTCTCCATATTGCAGGGATTCACCGGACAGTAATCAGGAGCGGGAATCCTGGATGACTTCCATTCTCTGTAAGGCAGGGATTCAGTGAACAGTAATTAGGAGCAGGAACAAAGGCCGACTTCCTCTCTATATAATGCAGGGATTCACTGGGCTGTGATCTGGAGCAGGAATCATGGCTGATTTCTTCTATCTGTAATGCAGGGATTCAGTGATCAGTGATCAGGAGCTGAAGAGCTGGCTAATTTCCTCTCTCATGCAGGGATCTCTGAACAGTCACCAGGAGCAGGAATCCTGGCTGATTTCCCCTCTCTGTAATGCAGAGATTCAGTGATCAGGAGCAGGAAACCTGGCTGATTTCTCCCCTCTATAATGCAGGGATTCACTGGACAGTGATCAGGAGCATAAATCCTGGCTGTTTCCTTCACTCCATAATGCATGGATTCACCAGACAGTGATTAGGAGCGGGAATCCTGGATGATTTCCTCTCTCTGTAAGGCAGGGATTCAGTGAACAGTGATCAGGAGCAGGAACACAGGCTGACTTCCTCTCTATATAATGCAGGGATTCACTGGGCAGTGATTCGGAGCAGGAGGCATGGCTGATTTCTTCTATCTGTAATGCAGGGATTCAGTGAACAGTGATCAGGAGTGGAATTCCTGGCTGAATGTCCTCTCTCTATAATGCATGGAATCACTGGACAGTGATCAGGAGTTGGAACCTTGGCCTATTTCTTCACTCTATAATGCAGGGATTCACTGGACAGTGATCAGGAGCAGGAATCGTAGCTGATCCCCTCTCTCTATAATGCGGAGTTTCGGTGGTCAGTGATCAGGAGCAGGATCCTGGATGATTTCTCTCACTGTAATGCAGGGATTCACTGATCAAGAGCAGGACTCATGGATGATTTCCACTCTCTAAAATGCAGGGTTTCACTGGAAAATCATCAGGAGCAGAATCCTGGTTGATTTCTCTTCTCCATAATGCAGCGATTCACTGGACAGTGATCAGGATCAGGAATCCTGATTGATTTCTCCTTTCTATAATGCAGGGATTCACTGGACAGAGACCAGGAGCAGGAATCTTGGCTGATTTACTTTCTCTGTAATGTAAGGATTCACTTGACAGTGACCAGGAGCAGGAAATCTAGCTGATTTCTCCTCTCTCTAATGCAGGGATTAACTGGACTATGATCACAAGCAGGATTCCTGGCCGATATCCACTCTATAATGCATGGTTTAATGGACAGTGATCAGGAGCAGGAATCCTGTCCGATCTACTCGCTACAATGCAAAGAATCACTGGAAAGTGATCAGGAGCAGAAATCCTGGCTGTTTCCCTCTCTCTATAATGCAGGGATTCAGTGAGTAGTGACCAGGAGCAGGAATCCTGGCTGATTCCTTTTCCCTATAATGCAGGGATTCACTGGAAAATGATCAGGAGCTGCAATCCTGGCTCACTTCTCTCTATAACACAGGGATTCACTGGGCAGTGATCAGGAGCATGATTCCTAGCTGATTTCCTCACTGTATAATGCAGTGAATCTCTGGACAGTGATCAGGAGCTGGAATCCTGGCTGATGTTCTCTCTCTGTAATGCAGGGAATGACTGGAAAGTGATCAGCAGCCGATATCCCAGCTGATTTCCTATCTCTAAATGCAGGGATTCATTGGTCTCTGATCAGGAGCAGCAATCCTGGCTGATTTCCTCTCCCTATAATGCAGGAAATAACTGGACAGTGATCAGGAGCAGGAATCCTGGCTGCTTTCCTTTCTCTATGATGCAGGGAATCATTGGACAGTGATCAGAAGCCGGAATCTTGGCTGATTTCGTCACTCTATAATGCAGTGATTCACTGAAGAATGAACAGGAGCAAGGATCCAGGTTGATTCCATTTCTCAATAATGCAGGGATTCAGTGGACAGTGATCAGGATCAAGAATCCTGGATAATTTCCTCTCTCTGTAATGCAGAGATTCAGTGAATAGGAGCAGGAAACCTGGCTGATTTCTCCTTTATATAATGCAGCGATTCAGAGGACAGTGATCAGGAGCAGGAATCCTAGCTGATTCCCTCTCTCTATAATGCAGAGTATCTGTGGTCAGTGATCAGGAGCAGGATCCTGGATGATTTCCTCTCACTGTAATGCAGGGATTCAGTGATCTGGAACAGGATTCATGGATGATTCCCATTCTCTATAATGCAGGGATTCACTGGACGGTGAGCAGGAGCCGGAATCCTGGCTGATTTCCTCTCTCTATAATGCAGGATACACTGGACAGTCATCAGGAGCTGGAATCCATCCTGATTTCCTCTCTCGGTAAGGTAGGGATTCACTTGAAAGTGATCAGGAGCAGGAAATTGAGCTGATTTCACCTCTCTCTAAAGCAGAGATTTACTGGACAGTGATCAGGAGCAGGAATCCTGGCTGCTCTCCTCTCCCTCTAATGTAGAGATTCACTTGACAGTGATCAGGAGCAGGAAATCGAGCTGATTTCTCCTCTCTCTAATGCAGGTATTCACTGGACAGTGATCAGGAGCAGGAAAACTGGCTGATTTCCTCTCTCTGTAATGCAGGAATTCAGTGAACATTGAGCAGGCGCAGGAACACTGCCTGATTTCCTATCTATATAATGCAGGGATCACTGGGCTGTGATCGGGAGCAGGAAGCCTGGCTGATTTCCTCCATGTATAATGCAGACAATCACTGGACGTTGATCAGGAGCTGGAATCCTGGCTGATTTCCTCTCTCTACCATGCAGTCATTCACTGGCAATTGAACAGGAGCTGGAATCCAGGCTGATTTCCTCCATCTGTACTGCCGCGAATCACTGGTCATTGTTCAGGGGTAAAAATCCTGGGTGACTTCCTTTCTCTATAATGCAGGGATTCACTGGATAGTGACCAGGAGAAGCAATTAAGGCTGATTTCCTCTCTCTATAATGCAGGGATTCACTGGACAGTGATCAGGAGCAGGAATCTATGCTGAATTCCTCTCTCTATAATGCAGGGATATTTTGGGCCGTGATCAGGAGCAGGAATCCTGGCTGGTTTCCTCTCTCTATAATGCAGGATACACTGGACAGTCATCAGGAGCTGGAATACTGGCTGATTTCCTCTCTCGGTAAGGTAGGGATTCACTTGAAAGTGATCAGGAGCAGGAAATCGAGCTGATTTCACCTCTCTCTAAAGCAGAGATTCACTGGACAGTGATCAGGAGCAGGAATCCTGGCTGCTCTCCTCTCCCTCTAATGTAGAGATTCACTTGACAGTGATCAGGAGCAGGAAATCGAGCTGATTTCTCCTCTCTCTAATGCAGGGATTCACTGGACAGTGATCAGGAGCAGGAAAACTGGCTGATTTCCTCTCTTTGTAATGCAGGAATTCAGTGAACATTGAGCAGGCGCAGGAACACTGCCTGATTTCCTATCTATATAATGCAGGGATCACTGGGCTGTGATCGGGAGCAGGAAGCCTGGCTGATTTCCTCCATGTATAATGCAGACAATCACTGGACGTTGATCAGGAGCTGGAATCCTAGCTGATTTCCTCTCTCTACCATGCAGCCATTCACTGGCAATTGAACAGGAGCTGGAATCCTGGCTGATTTCCTCCATCTGTACTGCCGTGAATCACTGGTCATTGTTCAGGGGTAAAAATCCTGGGTGACTTCCTTTCTCTATAATGCAGGGATTCACTGGATAGTGACCAGGAGAAGCAATTAAGGCTGATTTCCTCTCTCTATAATGCAGGGATTCACTGGACAGTGATCAGGAGCAGGAATCTATGCTGAATTCCTCTCTCTATAATGCAGGGATATTTTGGGCCGTGATCAGGAGCAGGAATCCTGGCTGGTTTCCTCTCTCTATAATGCAGGGATTCACTGGACAGTGATCAGGAGCAGGAATCTATGCTGAATTCCTCTCTCTATAATGCAGGGATATTTTGGGCCGTGATCAGGAGCAGCAATCCTGGCTGGTTTCCTCTCTCTACAATACAGGGAATCACTGGACAGTGATCAGGAGCAGGAATCCATGCTGATTTCCTCTCTCAATAATGCAGGGATTCACTGGACAGTGATCAGGAGCGGGAATCCTGGATGATTCCCTCTCTCTATAATGCAGGATTCACTGGACAGTGATCAGGAGCAGGAATCCTGGCTGATCTCCTCTCTCTCTAATGTAGAGATTCACTTGACAGTGATCAGGAGCAGGAAATCGAGCTGATTTATCCTCTCCCTAATGCAGGGATTCACCGGGCAGTGATGAGAAGCGGGAATCCTGGCTGATTTCCTCTCTCTGTAATGCAGGAATTCAGTGAACATTGAGCAGGCGCAGGAACACTGCCTGATTTCCTATCTATATAATGCAGGGATCACTGGGCTGTGATCGGGAGCAGGAAGCCTGGCTGATTTCCTCCATGTATAATGCAGACAATCACTGGACGTTGATCAGGAGCTGGAATCCTAGCTGATTTCCTCTCTCTACCATGCAGTCATTCACTGGCAATTGAACAGGAGCTGGAATCCTGGCTGATTTCCTCCATCTGTACTGCCGTGAATCACTGGTCATTGTTCAGGGGTAAAAATCCTGGGTGACTTCCTTTCTCTATAATGCAGGGATTCACTGGATAGTGACCAGGAGAAGCAATCCAGGCTGATTTCCTCTCTCTATAATGCAGGGATTCACTGGACAGTGATCAGGAGTAGGAATCCATGCTGAATTCCTCTCTCTATAATGCAGGGATAAACTGGGCCGTGATCAGGAGTAGGAATCCTGTTTGATTTCCTCTCTCTATAAAGCAGGGAATCACTGGACAGTGATCAGGAGCAGGAATCTATGCTGAATTCCTCTCTCTATAATGCAGGGATATTTTGGGCCGTGATCAGGAGCAGGAATCCTGGCTGGTTTCCTCTCTCTACAATACAGGGAATCACTGGACAGTGATCAGGAGCAGGAATCCATGCTGATTTCCTCTCTCAATAATGCAGGGATTCACTGGACAGTGATCAGGAGCGGGAATCCTGGATGATTCCCTCTCTCTATAATGCAGGATTCACTGGACAGTGATCAGGAGCAGGAATCCTGGCTGATCTCCTCTCTCTCTAATGTAGAGATTCACTTGACAGTGATCAGGAGCAGGAAATCGAGCTGATTTATCCTCTCCCTAATGCAGGGATTCACCGGGCAGTGATGAGAAGCGGGAATCCTGGCTGATTTCCTCTCTCTGTAATGCAGGAATTCAGTGAACATTGAGCAGGCGCAGGAACACTGCCTGATTTCCTATCTATATAATGCAGGGATCACTGGGCTGTGATCGGGAGCAGGAAGCCTGGCTGATTTCCTCCATGTATAATGCAGACAATCACTGGACGTTGATCAGGAGCTGGAATCCTAGCTGATTTCCTCTCTCTACCATGCAGTCATTCACTGGCAATTGAACAGGAGCTGGAATCCTGGCTGATTTCCTCCATCTGTACTGCCGTGAATCACTGGTCATTGTTCAGGGGTAAAAATCCTGGGTGACTTCCTTTCTCTATAATGCAGGGATTCACTGGATAGTGACCAGGAGAAGCAATCCAGGCTGATTTCCTCTCTCTATAATGCAGGGATTCACTGGACAGTGATCAGGAGTAGGAATCCATGCTGAATTCCTCTCTCTATAATGCAGGGATAAACTGGGCCGTGATCAGGAGTAGGAATCCTGTTTGATTTCCTCTCTCTATAAAGCAGGGAATCACTGGACAGTGATTAAGAGCAGGAATCCATGCTGATTTCCTCTCTCCATAATGCAGGGATTCACTGAACAGTGATTGGGAGCGGTAATCCTGGATGATTTACTCACTGTATAATGCAGGGAATCACTGGACAGTGATCAAGAACACTAATCCTGGCTGATTTCCTCTCTCTATAATGTACGGAATCACTGGACAGTGATCAGGAGCAGGATACCTGGCTGAGTTCTCCTCTCTATAATGCAGGGATTCACAGGACAGTGATCAGGAGCAGGAATCCTAGCTGATTCCCTCTCTCTATAATGCAGAGTTTCTGTGGTCAGTGATCAGGAGCAGGATCCTGGATGATTTCCTCTCACTGAATGCAGGGATTCAGTGATCAGGAGCAGGATTCACGGAAGATTTCCGTTCTCTATAATGCAGGGTTTTGCTGGAAAATCATCAGGAGCAGGAATCCTAGCTGATTTCTCCTCTCTGTAAGGTAGGGATTCACTTGACAGTGATCAGGAGCAGGAAAACTGGCTGATTTCCTCTCTCTGTAATGCAGGGATTCAGTGAAAAGTGGGCAGGAGCAGGAACACTGGCTGATTTCCTCTCTTTATAATGCAGGGAACACTGGGCTGTGATTGGGAGCAGGAAGCCTATCTGATTTCCTCCATGTATAATGCAGGGAATCACTGGACATTGATCAGGAGCTGGAATCCTGGCTGATTTCCTCTGTCTGTACTGCCGTGAATCACTGGATATTGATCTGGAGTAAAACTCCTTGCTGATTTCCTCCCTCTATAATGCAGGGATTCACTGGAAAGTGATCAGTAGCAGGCACCCTGGCTGATTTCCGCTCTCTATAATGCAGGGATCACTGAGCAGTGATCAGGAGCAGGAAGTCAGGCTCAGCTCCTCTGTTTATAATGCAGGGACTCACTGGATGGTAATCAAAAGCCGGGATCTTGGCTGATTTCGTCACTCTATAATGCATTGATTCACTGAACAATGACCAGGAGCAGGGATCCAGTTTGATTCCCTCTCTCAATAATGCAGGGATTCAGTAGACAGTGATCAGGAGCATGAATCCTGGATAATTTCCTCTCTCTGTAATGCAGAGATTCAGTGATCGGGAGCAGGAAACCTGACTGATTTCTCTGCTCTATAAAGCAGGGATTCACAGGACAGTGATCAGGAGCAGGAATCCTAGCTGATTCCCTCTCTCTATAATGCATAGTTTCTATGGGCAGTAATCAGGAGCAGGATCCTGGATGATTTCCCATCACTGTAATGCATGGATTCAGTGATCAGGAGCAGGAAGCCTGGATGATATCCACTCTCTATAATGCAGGATTTCGCTGGAAAATCATCAGGAGCAGGAATCCTGGTTGATCTCTCCTCTCTATAATGCAGGGATTCGCTGGACAGTGATCAGGAGCTGGAAACCTGGCTGAGTCCCTCTCTCTATAATGCAGGATTCACTGGACAGTGATCAGGAGCAGGAATCCAGGCTGATATCCTCCCTCTATAATGCAGGGATTCACTGGACAGCGATCAGGAGCAGGATTCCTGGTTGACTTCCTCCCTATGTCATGCAGAGATTCACCGGACAGCGATCAGGAGCAGAAATCCTAAGGGACCTCCTCTCTGTATATTGCAAGGATTCACTGGACAGTGATCAGGAGCAAGAATCCTGGCTGATTCCCTTTCTCTATAATGCAGGGATTCACTGAAAAGTGATCAGGTGAAGGAATCATGGCTGATTTCCTCACTCTATATTGCAGGACATCACTGGAAAGTGATCAGCAGCCGGAATCCTGGCTGTGTTCCTCTCTCTACAATGCAGGGATTCACAGGACAGTGATCAGGAGCAGGAATCCTGGCTGATTTCCTCTGTCCATAATACAGGGAATAACTGGACAGTGATCTTTAGCAGGAATCCTGGCTGATTTCCTCCGTGGATAATGTGGGCAATAACTGGACAGGGATCAGGAGCAGGAATCCTGGCTGATATCCTTTCTCTATAATGCAGCGAATCGCAGGAAAGTGATCAGCAGTCCTAGCTGATTTCCTATTTCTATAATGCAGGGAATAACTGGACAGTGATCAGTAGCAGGAATGCTGGCTGATTTCCTCGGTGTATAATGCAGGCATTCACTGGACAGGGATCAGGAGCAGGAATCCTGGATTATTTCTTCACTCTATTATGCAGGCATTCACTGTAAAGTGATCAGTAGCAGGATCGCTGGTCGATTTCCTCTCTCTATATTGCAGGGATCACTCGCTGGTGATCAGCAGCAGGAATCCTGGCTGATTTACTCTCACTATAATGCACGGATTCACTGGACAGCGATCAGGAGCAGGACTCCTGGCTGATTTCTTCTCTCTATAATGCAGGAATCACTGGGCATTGATCAAAATCAGGAATCCTGGCTTATTTCCTCTGTGTGCAATGCAGGGATTCACTGGATGATGATCATGTGCATGAATCTTGCCTGATTTCTTCTCTCTATAATGCAGGGATTCACAGAACAGTGACCACGAGCAAGACTCCTGGTTGATTCCCTCTCTCTATAATGCAGGGATTCAGTGGACAGTGATCAGGAGCAAGAAACCTCGCTGATTTCACCTCTCTATAATGCAGGGAATCACAGGAGAGTGATCAGCATCCGATGTCCTAGCAGATTTCCTATTTCTATAATGCAGGGAATCTCAGGAAAGTGATCAGCAGCCCATGTCCTAGCTGATTTCCTATTTCTATTATGCAGGGAATAAATGGACAATGATCAGTAGCAGGAATGCTGGCTGATTTCCTCTGTGTATAATGCAGGCATTCACTGGACAGGGATCAGGAGCAGGAATCCTGGATCATTTCTTCTCTCTATTATGCAGGGATTCACTGTAAGGTGATCAGCAGCAGGAATCCTGGCTGATTTACTCTCACTATAATGCACAGATTCACTGGACAGCGATCAGGAGCAGGACTCCTGGCTGATTTCTTCTCTCTATAATGCAGGAATCACTGGGCATTGATCAAAATCAGGAATCGTGGCTTATTTCCTCTGTGTGCAATGCAAGGATTCACTGGATGATGATCATGAGCATGAATCTTGCCTGATTTCTTCTCTCTATAATGCAGGGATTCACAGAACAGTGACCACGAGCAAGACTCCTGGTTGATTCCCTCTCTCTATAATGCAGGGATTCAGTGGACAATGATCAGGAGCAAGAATCCTGGCTGATTTCACCTATCTATAATTCAGGGATTCACTGGACAGTGATCAGAAGCAAGAATCCTGGCTGATCTCCTCACTGTATAATGCAGGGATTCACTGGATACTGACAGGAGCAGGAATCCTGGCTGATTTCCTCTCTCTATAATGCAGGGAATCACAGGAAAGTGATCAGCATCCAATATCCTAACTGATTTCCTATTTCTAAAATGCAGGGAATAACTGGACAGGGATCAGGAGCAGGAATCCGGACTGATTTCTTCACTCTATTATGCAGGGATTCACTGTAAAGTGATCAGTAGCAGGAACCCTGGTCGATTTCCTCTCTCTGTATTGCAGGCATCACTCGTTGGTGATCAGGAGCAGCAATCATGGCTGATTTCAATTCTCTATAATGCAGGGATTCAGTGGACAGTGATCAGGAGTAGCAATCCTGGCTGATTTCCCCTCTCAATAATGCACAGATTCACTGGGCAGTGATCAGGATCAGGAATCCTGGCTGATTTCCTTTCTCTATAATGCAGGGATTCAGTGAACAGTG
This sequence comes from Isurus oxyrinchus, assembly GCA_026770705.1. NCBI lineage: Eukaryota > Metazoa > Chordata > Chondrichthyes > Lamniformes > Lamnidae > Isurus > Isurus oxyrinchus. The sequence goes on from JANJGN010000035.1 coordinate 11,956,422, forward strand.
ATCAGGTGCAGGAATCCTGAATGATTCCCTCTCTCTAAAATGCAGGGATCACTGGGCAGTGAGCAGGAGCCGGAGGCCTGGCTGATTTCCTTTCTCTATAATGCAGGGATTCACTGGAAGGTGATCAGGAGCAGGAATCCTGGCTGATATCCTCTCTCTGTAATGCAGGGATTCAGTGAACAATGATCAGGAGCACGAATCCTGGATGATTTCCTTTCTCTATAATGGAGCGATTCAGTGGAAAGTTATCAGGAGCAGGAATCCTGGCTGATATCCTCTCTCTGTAATGCAGGGATTCAGTGAACAATGATCAGGAGCAGGAGTCCTGGATGATTTCCTTTCTCTATAATGCAGGGTTTCAATGGGCAGTGATCAGGAGCAGGAATCCTGGCTGATTCCCCCTCTCTATAATGCAGGGATTCAGTGGACAGTGACCGGGAGTGTGTATCCTGGGTGATTTCCTCTCTGCATAATGCAAGGATTCAGTGGACAGTGATCAGGAGCAGGAATCCTGGAAGATGTCCTCTCTCTACAACGCCAGGATTCACTGGAAAGTGATCATGAGCAGGAATCCTGGCTGATTTCCCCTATCTATAATGCACAGATTCACAGGACAGTGATCAGAAGCAGGAATCCAGGCTGATTTCCTCTCTCTGTAATGCAATGATTCAGTGAACAGTGATCAGGAGCAGGAATCCTGGCTGATTCCCCCTCTCAACAATGCAGGGATACAGTGGACAGTGATCAGGAGTGGGAGTCCTGGCTGATTTCCTCTCTCTTTAATGCAGGGATTCAGTGGACAATGATCGAGAGTGGGAACCCTGACTGATTTCCTCTCTCTATAATGCAGCGATTCAGAGAAGTGTGATCAGGTGCAGGAATCCTGGATGATATCCTCTCTCTAAAATTCAGGGATTACATGGGGAGTGATCAGGAGTAGGAAATCTGGCTGGTTTCCTTTGTGTATAATGCAGGGATTGACTGGAAGGTGATCAGGAGCAGGAATCCTAGCTGATTTCCTCTCTCTATAATGCAGGGATTCTCTGTACAGTGATCAGGGGCAGGAATCCTGGCTGATTGCTTCTATCTATAATGCAGGAATTCACTGGACAATGATCAGGAGCAGGAATCATGGCTGATTTCCTTTCTCTATAATGCAGGGATTCACTGGACAGTGATCAGGAGCAGGAATCCTGGCTGATTTCCTTTCTCGGTAATGCAGGGATTCAGTGAACAATGATCATGAGCAGCAATCCTTGATCATTTCCTCCTTCTATAAAACAGGGATTCACTGGAATGTTATCAGGAGCAGGAATCCTAGCTCATTTCCCCTCTCTATAATGCAGGGTTTCTCTGGGCAGTGAGCAAAAGCAGGAATCCTGGCAGATTCTATAATGCAGGGATTATCTGTACAGAGATCAGGAGCAGGAATCCTGGATCATTTCCTCGCTCTATAATGCAGGGATCACTGGCAGTGATCAGGAGCAAGAAAACTGGCTGATTTCCTCTCTGTATAATGCAGGGATTCGCTGATCAGTGATCAGGAGCAGGAATACTCTCTGATTCCCTCTCTCTATGATACATGGATTCAGTGGACAATGATCAGGAGCAGGAATCCTGGCTGATTTCCTCTCTCTGTAATGTAGGGATTCACTGGACAATAATCAGGAGCAGGAATCCTGGCTGATTTCCTTTCTCTATAATGCAAGTGTTCACTGGACAGTGATCAGGAGCAGGAATCCTGCCTGGCTGATTTCCTGTCTCTGTAATGCATGGATTCAGTGAACAATGATCATGAGCAGGAATGCTGGTTGATTCCCCCTCTCTATAATGCACAGATTCACAGGACCGTGATCAGAAGCAGGAATCCTGGCTGATTTCCTCTCTCTGCAATGCAGTGATTCAATGAACAGTGATCAGGAGCAGGAATCCTGGGTGATTCTCCCTCTCTATAATGCAGAAATTCAATGGACAGTGATCGGTAATGGGAATCCGGGCTGATTTCCGCCCTTTTTAATGCAGGGATTCAGTGGACAGTGATTGGAACTGGGAATCCTGGTTGATTTCCTATCTGTAAAATGAAAGGTTTCAATGAACAGTGATCAGGTGTAGGAATCCTGCATGATATCCTCTCTCTAAAATTCAGGGATAACCGGGCAGTGATCAGGAGCAGGAAGTCAGGCTGATTTCCTTTGTGTATAATGCTGGGATTCGATGGAAGGTGATCAGTAGCAGGAATCCTGGCTGATTTCCTCTCTCTATAATGCAGGGATTATCTGTACAGTGATCAGGAGCAGGAATCCTGGCTGATTAACTCTCTCTATAATGCGGGTTTTCAATGGGCAGAAATCAGAAGCAGGAATCCTGGCTGATTACCGCTCTCTATAATGCAGGGATTCACTAGACAATGATCAGGAGCAGTAATCCTGGCTGATTCCCCCTCTCTATAATGCAGGGATTCAGTGGACAGTGACTGGGAGTGCGAATCATGGCTGATTTCCTCTCTGCATAATGCAGGGATTCAGTGGACAGTGATCAGGAGCATGAATCATGGATGATTTCCTCTCTCTATGATGCAAGGACTCACTGGAAAGTGATCAGGAGAAGGAATCCTGGCTGATTTCCAATCCCTATAATGCAGAGATTCACAGGACAGTGAACAGGAGCAGGAATCCTTGCTGATTTCCTCTCTCTGTAATGCAGTGATTCAGTGAACAGTGATCAGGAGCTGGAATCCTGGCTGATTCACCCTCTCTACAATGCAGGGATTCAGTGGACAGTGATCAGGAGTGGGAATCCTGGCTGATTTCCTCTCTCTATAATGCAGGGATTCAGTAAACAGTGATCAGGTACAGGAATCCTGGATGCTATCCTCTCTCTAAAATTCAGGGATCACTGAGCAGTGATCAGGAGCAGGAAAACTGGCTGATCTCCTTTGAGTATAATGCAGGGATTCACTGGAAGGTGATCAGGAGCAGGAATCCTGGCTGATTTCCCCTCTCTATAATGCAGGGCTTCTCTGTACAGTGATCAGGAGCAGGAATCCTGGCTGATTGCCTCTCTCTGTAATGCTGGGATTCAGTGAATAATGATCATGAGCAGGAATCCTTGATCATTTTCTCCTTCTATAAAGCAGGGATTCACTGGAAAGTTATCAGGAGCATGAATCCTAGCTCATTTCCCCTCTCTACAATGCAGGGTTTCTCTGGGCAGTGAGCAAAAGCAGGAATCCTGGCTGATTTCATCTCTCTATAATGCAGGGATTATCTGTACAGTGATCAGGAGCAGGAATTCTGGTTGATTCCCCCTCTCTATAATGAAGAGGTTCAGTGGACAGTGATCGGGAGTGGGAATCCGGGCTGATTTCCTGTCTCTTTAATGCAGGGATTCAGTGGACCGTGATCGGGACTGGGAATCCTGGATGATTTCCTCTCTCTATAATGTAGGGTTTCAGTGAACAGTGATCAGGTGCAGGAATCCTGGATGATATCCTCTCTGTAAAATTCAGGGATCACTGGGCAGTGATCAGGAGCATGAATTCTGGCTGATTTCCTTTGTGTATAATGCTGGGATTCACTGGAATGTGATCAGGAGCAGGAATCCTGGTTGATTTCATCTCTCTATAATGCAGGGATTATCTGTACAGTGATCAGGAGCAGTTATCCTGGCTGATTCCCCCTCTCTATAATGCAGGAATTCAGTAGACAGTGATCAGGAGCAGGAATCCTGGCTGATCTCCTCTCTCTTTATAGCAGGGATTCAGTGAACAGTGATCAGGAGCATGAATCCTGGCTGATTTCCTCTCTCTATAAAGCAAGGATTCACTGGATAGTGATCAGGAGCAGGAATCTGTCTGATTTCCCCTCTCTATAATGCGCAGATCCGAAGGACAGTGATCCGAAACAGGAATCCTGGCTGAATTCCCCTCTCTGTAATGCAGTGATTCAGTGAACAGTGATCAGGAGCAGGAATTCTGGTTGATTCCCCCTCTCTATAATGAAGAGATTCAGTGGACAGTGATCGGGAGAGGGAATCCGGGCTGATTTCCTGTCTCTTTAATGCAGGGATTCAGTGGACCGTGATCGGGACTGGGAATCCTGGATGATTTCCTCTCTCTAAAATGCAGCGTTTCAGTGAACAGTGATCAGGTGCAGGAATCCTGGATGATATCCTCTCTTTAAAATTCAGGGATCACTGGGCAATGATCAGGAGCAGGAAGTCTGGCTGATTTCCTTTGTGTATAATGCTGGGATTCACTGGAATGTGATCAGGAGCAGGAATCCTGGCTGATTAACTCTCTCTATAATGCAGGGTTTCAATGGGCAGTGGTCAGGAGCAGGAATCCTGGCTGATTTCATCTCTCTATAATGCAGGGATTATCTGTACAGTGATCAGGAGCAGTTATCCTGGCTGATTCCCCCTCTCGATAATGCAGGAATTCAGTAGACAGTGATCAGGAGCAGGAATCCTGGCTGATCTCCTCTCTCTTTATAGCAGGGATTCAGTGAACAGTGATCAGGAGCATGAATCCTGGCTGATTTCCTCTCTCTATAAAGCAAGGATTCACTGGATAGTGATCAGGAGCAGGAATCTGTCTGATTTCCCCTCTCTATAATGCGCAGATCCGAAGGACAGTGATCCGAAACAGGAATCCTGGCTGAATTCCCCTCTCTGTAATGCAGTGATTCAGTGAACAGTGATCAGGAGCAGGAATTCTGGTTGATTCCCCCTCTCTATAATGAAGAGATTCAGTGGACAGTGATCGGGAGTGGGAATCCGGGCTGATTTCCTGTCTCTTTAATGCAGGGATTCAGTGGACCGTGATCGGGACTGGGAATCCTGGATGATTTCCTCTCTCTAAAATGCAGGGTTTCAGTGAACAGTGATCAGGTGCAGGAATCCTGGATGATATCCTCTCTTTAAAATTCAGGGATCACTGGGCAATGATCAGGAGCAGGAAGTCTGGCTGATTTCCTTTGTGTATAATGCTGGGATTCACTGGAATGTGATCAGGAGCAGGAATCCTGGCTGATTTCCTCTCTCTATAATGCAGGGATTATCTGTACAGTGATCAGGAGCAGGAATCCTGGATGATTAACTCTCTCTATAATGCAGGGTTTCAATGGGCAGTGGTCAGGAGCAGGAATCCTGGCTCATTTCTGCTCTCTATAATGCAGGGATTCACTGGACAATGATCAGGAGCAGGAATCATGGCTGATTCCCCCTCTCTATAATGCAGGGATTCAGTGGACAATGACCGGGAGTGGGAATCATGGCTGATTTCCTCTCTGCATAATGCAGGGATTCAGTGGACAGTGATCAGGAGCATGAATTGTGGATGATTTCCTCTCTCTACAACGCAAGGACTCACTGGAAAATGATCAGGAGAAGGAATCCTGGCTGATTTCCAATCTTTATAATGCAGAGATTCACAGGACAGTGAACAGGAGCAGGAATCTTGGCTGAGTTCCTCTCACTGTAATGCAGTGATTCATTGGACATTGATCGGGAGTAGGAATCCTGGCTGATTTCCTCTCTCTTTAATGCAGGGATTCAGTGGACAGTGATCGGGAGTGGGAATCCTGGCTGATTTCCTCTCTCTATAATGCAGGGATTCAGTGAACAGTGATCAGGTGCAGGAATCCTGGATGCTATCCCCTCTCTAAAATTCAGGGATCACTGGGCAGTGATCAGGAGCAGGAAAACTGGCTGATCTCCTTTGTGTATAATGCAGGGATTCACTGGAAGGTGATCAGGAGCAGGAATCCTGGCTGATTTCCTCTCTCTATAATGCATGTCTTCTCTGTACAGTGATCAGGAGCAGGAATCCTGGCTGATTTCCCCTCTCTATAATGCAGGGATTCAGTGGACAGTGACCGGGAGTGGGAATCATGGCTGATTTCCTCTCTGCATAATGCAGGGATCCAGTGGACGGTGATCAGGAGCATGAATCGTGGATGATTTCCTCTCTCTACAACGCAAGGTCTCACTGGAAAGTGATCAGGAGAAGGAATCTAGGGTGATTTCCAATCTCTATAATGCAGAGATTCACAGGACAGTGAACAGGAGCAGGAATCCTTGCTGATTTCCTCTCTCTGTAATGCAGTGATTCAGTGAACAGTGATCAGGAGCTGGAATCCTGGCTGATTGCCCCTCTTTGTAATGCTGGGATTCAGTGAATAATGATCATGAGCAGGAATCCTTGATCATTTCCTCCTTCTATAAAGCAGGAATTCACTGGAAAGTTATCAGGATTTCCTTTGTGTAAAATGCAGGGTTTCACTGCAAGGTGATCAGTAGCAGGAATCCTGGATGATTTCCTCTCTCTATAATGCTGGGATTCACTGGACAATGATCAGGAGAGGGAAAATTGGATCATTTCCTCTTTCTATAATGCAGGGATTCACTGGAAAGTGATCAGGAGCAGGAATCCTGGCTGATTTCCGCTCTCTATAATGCAGTTTCAATAGGAAGTGAACAGGAACCTGAATCCTGGCTGATTTACTCACTCTATAATGCTGGGATTCACTGGACAGTGATCAGGAGCAGGAATCCTGGTTGCTTTCCCCTCTTGGTAATGCAGGGATTCAGTGAACAATGATCATCAGCAGCAATCCTTGATCATTTCCTCCTTCTATAAAGCAGGAATTCACTGGAAAGTTATCAGGAACAGGAATCCTAGCTCATTTCCCCTCTCTATAATGCAGGGTTTCTCTGGGCAGTGAGGAAAAGCAAGAATCCTGGTTGATTTCCTCTCTCTATAATGCAGGAATTCAGTGGACAGTGATTAGGAGCAGGAATCCTGGATCATTTCCTCACTCTGTAATGCAGGGATCACTGGCATTGATCAGGATCAGGAAACCTTGCTGATTTCCTCTGTGTATAATGCAGGGATTCACTGTACGGTGATCAGGAGCAGGAATCCTGGCTGATTTCCTCTCTCTATAATGCAGGGAATCACTGAACAGTGATCAGGATCAGGAATACTCTCTGATTCCCTCTCTCTATGATACATGGATTCAGTGGACAATGATCAGGAGCAGGAATCCTGGCTGATTACCTCTCTCTATGATGCAGGGTTTCAGTGGAAAGTTATCAGGAGCAGGAATCTAGGGTGATTTCCCCTCTCTATAATGAAGGGTTTCAGTGAACAGTGATCAGGTGCAGGAATCCTGGATGATATCCTCTCTTTAAAATTCAGTGATCACTGGGCATTGATCAGGAGCAGGAAGTCTGTCTGATTTCCTTTGTCTATAATGCATGGATTCACTGCAAGGTGATCAGTAGCAGGAATCCTGGATGATTTCCTCTCTCTATAATGCTGGGATTCACTGGACAATGATCAGGAAAGGGAAAATTGGATGATTTCCTCTCCCTGTAATGCAGGGATTCACTGGAAAGTGATCAGGAGCAGGAATCCTGGCTGATTTCCGCTCTCTATAATGCAGTTTCAATAGGAAGCGAACAGGAACCTGAATCCTGGCTGATTTACTCACTCTATAATGCTGGGATTCACTGGACAGTGATCAGGAGCAGGAATCCTGGTTGCTTTCCCCTCTTGGTAATGCAGGGATTCAGTGAACAATGATCATCAGCAGCAATCCTTGATCATTTCCTCCTTCTATAAAGCAGGAATTCACTGGAAAGTTATCAGGAACAGGAATCCTAGCTCATTTCCCCTCTCTATAATGCAGGGTTTCTCTGGGCAGTGAGGAAAAGCAAGAATCCTGGTTGATTTCCTCTCTCTATAATGCAGGAATTCAGTGGACAGTGATTAGGAGCAGGAATCCTGGATCATTTCCTTGCTCTATAATGCAGGGATCACTGGCATTGATCAGGATCAGGAAACCTGGCTGATTTCCTCTGTGTATAATGCAGGGATTCACTGGACGGTGATCAGGAGCAGGAATCCTGGCTGATTTCCTCTCTCTATAATGCAGGGAATCACTGAACAGTGATCAGGATCAGGAATACTCTCTGATTCCCTCTCTCTATGATACATGGATTCAGTGGACAATGATCAGGAGCAGGAATCCTGGCTGATTACCTCTCTCTGTAATGCTGGGATTCACTGGATGGTGATCAGGAGCAGGAATCCTGGCTGATTTCCCCTCTCTATAATGCAGGGATTCATTGTACAATGATCAGGAGCAGGAATACTGGCTGATTCCCCCTTTCTATAATGCAGGGATTCAATGGACAGTGACCGGGAGTGGGAATCCTGGCTGATTTCCTCTCTGCATAATGCAGGGATTCAGTGGACAGTGATCAGGAGCATGAATCCTGGCTGATTTCCTCTCTCTATAGCGCGAGGACTCACTGGAAAGTCATCAGGAGCAGGAATCCTGGCTGATTTCCCCTCTCTATAATGCACAGATACACAGGACAGTGATCAGAAGCAGTGATCCTGGCTGATTTCCCCTCTCTACAATGCAGGGATTCAGTGGACAGTGGTCAGGAGCAGGAATCCTGGCTGATTCCCCCTCTCTACAATGCAGGGATTCAGTGGACAGTGATCAGGAGTGGGAATCCTGGCTGATTTCCTCTCTCTATAATGTAGGGATTCAGTGAACAGTGATCAGGTGCAGTAATCCTGGATGATATCCTCTCTCTGAAATTCATGGATCACACGGCAGTGATCAGGAGCAGGAATCCTAGCTCATTTCCCCTCTCTATAATGCAGGGTTTCTCTGGGCAGTGAGGAAAAGCAAGAATCCTGGTTGATTTCCTCTCTCTATAATGCAGGAATTCAGTGGACAGTGATTAGGAGCAGGAATCCTGGATCATTTCCTTGCTCTATAATGCAGGGATCACTGGCATTGATCAGGATCAGGAAACCTGGCTGATTTCCTCTGTGTATAATGCAGGGATTCACTGGACGGTGATCAGGAGCAGGAATCCTGGCTGATTTCCTCTCTCTATAATGCAGGGAATCACTGAACAGTGATCAGGATCAGGAATACTCTCTGATTCCCTCTCTCTATGATACATGGATTCAGTGGACAATGATCAGGAGCAGGAATCCTGGCTGATTACCTCTCTCTGTAATGCTGGGATTCACTGGATGGTGATCAGGAGCAGGAATCCTGGCTGATTTCCCCTCTCTATAATGCAGGGATTCATTGTACAATGATCAGGAGCAGGAATACTGGCTGATTCCCCCTTTCTATAATGCAGGGATTCAATGGACAGTGACCGGGAGTGGGAATCCTGGCTGATTTCCTCTCTGCATAATGCAGGGATTCAGTGGACAGTGATCAGGAGCATGAATCCTGGCTGATTTCCTCTCTCTATAGCGCGAGGACTCACTGGAAAGTCATCAGGAGCAGGAATCCTGGCTGATTTCCCCTCTCTATAATGCACAGATACACAGGACAGTGATCAGAAGCAGTGATCCTGGCTGATTTCCCCTCTCTACAATGCAGGGATTCAGTGGACAGTGGTCAGGAGCAGGAATCCTGGCTGATTCCCCCTCTCTACAATGCAGGGATTCAGTGGACAGTGATCAGGAGTGGGAATCCTGGCTGATTTCCTCTCTCTATAATGTAGGGATTCAGTGAACAGTGATCAGGTGCAGTAATCCTGGATGATATCCTCTCTCTGAAATTCATGGATCACACGGCAGTGATCAGGAGCAGGAAATCTGGCTGATTTCCTTTGTTTATAATGCAGGGATTCACTGGAAGGTGATCAGGAGCAGGAATCTTGGCTGATTTCCTCTCTCTATAATGCAGGGCTTCTCTGTACAGTGATCAGGAGCAGGAATCCTGGATGATTGCCTCTCTCTGTAGTGCCGGGATTCAGTGAATAATGATCATGAGCAGGAATCCTTGATCATTTCCTCCTTCTATAAAGTAGGGATTCACTGGAAAGTTATCAGTAGCAGGAATCCTAGCTCATTTCCCCTCTCTATAATGCAGGGTTTCTCTGGCCATTGAGCAAAAGAAGGAATCCTGGCTGATTTCCTCTCTCTGTAATGCAGGGATTATCTGTATAGTGATCAGGAGCAGGAATCCTGGCTGATTGCCTTCTCTATAATGCAGGTATTCACTGGACAGTGATCAGTAGCAGGAATCCTGGCTGATTTCCTCTCTGCATAATGCAGGGATTCAGTGGACAATGATCAGGAGCATGAATCCTGGATGATTTCCTCTCTCTATAACGCAATGATTCACTGGAAATTGATCAGGAGCAGGAATCCTGGCTGATTTCCACTCTCTATAATGCACAGATTCAAAGGCCAGTGATCAGGAGAAGGAATCCGGGCTGATTCTCCCTCTCTATATTGCAGAGATTCAGTGTACAGTGATCTTGAGTGGGAATCCTAGCTGATTTCCTCTCTCTTTAATGCAGTGAAACAGTGGACAGTGATTGGCACTGGGAATCCTGGATGATTTCCTCTCTCTATAATGAAGGGATTCAGTGAACAGTGATCAGGTACAGGAATCCTGGATGATATCCTCTCTCTAAAATTCAGGGATCACTGGGCAGTGATCAGGGGTTGGAATCCTGGCTGATTTTCTCTCTCTATAATGCAGGGTTTCACTGGGCAGAGATCAAAAGCAGGATTCCTGGCTGATTTCCTCTCTCTATAATGCAGGGATTCTCTGTACAGTGTTCCGGAGCAAGATTCCTGGCTGATTCCCTCACTGTATAATGCAGGGTTTCAGTGGACAGTGATCGGGAGTGGGAATCCTAGCTGATTTCCTCTCTCTATAATGCAGGGATTCAGTGAACAGTGATCAGGAGCTCGAATCCTGGATGATTTCCTCTCTCTATAATGCAAGGATTCATTGGACAGTGATCAGGAGCAGGAATCCTGGCTGATTTCCTCTCTCTTTAAGTTAGGGATTCAGTGGACATTGATCGGGAATGGAAATCCTGGCTGATTTACTCTCTCTATAATGCAGGGATTCAGTGAACAGTGATCAGGTGCAGGAATCCTGAATGCTATCCTCTCTCTAAAATTCAGGGATCACTGGCCAGTGATCAGGAGCAGCAAATCTAGCTGATTTCCTTTGTGTATAACGTAAGGATTCACTGGAATGTGATCAGGAGCAGGAATCCTGGCTGATTTCCTCTCTCTATAATGCAGGGCTTCTCTGTACAGTGATCAGGAGCAGGAATCCTGGCTGATTGCCTCTCCCTATAATGCAAGTATTCACTGGACAGTGATCAGCAGCAGGAATCCTGGATTATTTCCTCTCTCTGTAATGCCGGGATTCAGTGAACAATGATCATGAGCAGGAAACCTTGATCATTTCCTCCTTCTATAAAGCAGGGATTCACTGGAAAGTTATCAGGAGCAGGAATCCTAGCTCATTTCCCCTCTCTATAATGCAGGGTTTCTCTGGGCAGTGAGCAAATGCAGGAATCCTGGCTGATTTCCTCTCTCTATAATGCAGGGATTATCTGTACAGTGATCAGGAACAGTAATCCTGGCTGATTCCCTCTCTCTATAATGCAGGAATTCAGTGGACAGTGAACAGGAGTCAGAATCCTGGCTGATTTCCTCTCTGGATAATGCACGGATTCAGGGGACAGTGATCAGCAGCAGGAATCCTGGCTGATTTCCTCTCTCTGTATAGCAGGGATTCAGTGAACAGTTATCAGGAGCATGAGTCCTGGATGATTTCCTCTCTCTATAACGCAAGAATTCACTGGAAAGTTATCAGGAGCAGGAATCCTGGCTGATTTCCTCTCTGCATAATGCAGGGATTCAGTGGACAGTGATCAGGAGCAGGAATCCTGGCTGATTTCCTCTCTCTTTAATGCAGAGATTCAGTGAACAGTAATCAGGAGCAGGAATCCTGGCTGATTCCCCCTCTCTATAATGCAGAGATTCAGTGGACAGCGATCGGGAGTGGGAATCCTCGCTGATTTCCTCTCTCTATAATGCAGTGATTCAGTGGACAGTGAACAGGAGCAGGAATCTTAGATGAATTTCTCCCTGTGTAATGCAGGGATTCAGTGAACAGTGATCAGGAGCTCGAATCCTGGATGATTTCCTCTCTCTATAATGCAAGGATTCACTGGAAAGTGATCAGGAGCAGGAATCCTGGCTGATTTCCTCTCTCTTTAATGCAGAGATTCAGTGGACAGCAATCGGGAATGGGAATCCGGGCTGATTTCCTCTTTCTTTAATGCAGGGATTCAGTGGACACTGATCGGGACTGGGAAAACTAGATGATTTCCTTCTCTATAATGAACGGATTCAGTGAACAGCGATCAGGTGCAGGAATCCTGGATGATATCCTCTCTTAAATTCAGGGATCACTGGGCAGTGATCAGGAGCAGGAAGTCTGGCTGATTTCCTTTGTGTATAATGCAGGGATTCACTGGAAGGTGATCAGTAGCAGGAATCCTGGCGGATTTCCTCTCTCTATAGTGCAGGGATTCACTGTATATTGATCAGGAGAGGGAGAATTGGCTGATTTCCTCTGTGTATAATGCAGGGATTCACTGGACGGTGATCAGGAGCAGGAATCCTGGCTGATTTCCTCTCTCTATAATGCAGGGAATCACTGAACAGTGATCAGGATCAGGAATACTCTCTGATTCCCTCTCTCTATGATACATGGATTCAGTGGACAATGATCAGGAGCAGGAATCCTGGCTGATTACCTCTCTCTATGATGCAGGGTTTCAGTGGAAAGTTATCAGGAGCAGGAATCTAGGGTGATTTCCCCTCTCTATAATGAAGGGTTTCAGTGAACAGTGATCAGGTGCAGGAATCCTGGATGATATCCTCTCTTTAAAATTCAGTGATCACTGGGCATTGATCAGGAGCAGGAAGTCTGTCTGATTTCCTTTGTCTATAATGCATGGATTCACTGCAAGGTGATCAGTAGCAGGAATCCTGGATGATTTCCTCTCTCTATAATGCTGGGATTCACTGGACAATGATCAGGAGAGGGAAAATTGGATGATTTCCTCTCCCTGTAATGCAGGGATTCACTGGAAAGTGATCAGGAGCAGGAATCCTGGCTGATTTCCGCTCTCTATAATGCAGTTTCAATAGGAAGCGAACAGGAACCTGAATCCTGGCTGATTTACTCACTCTATAATGCTGGGATTCACTGGACAGTGATCAGGAGCAGGAATCCTGGTTGCTTTCCCCTCTTGGTAATGCAGGGATTCAGTGAACAATGATCATCAGCAGCAATCCTTGATCATTTCCTCCTTCTATAAAGCAGGAATTCACTGGAAAGTTATCAGGAACAGGAATCCTAGCTCATTTCCCCTCTCTATAATGCAGGGTTTCTCTGGGCAGTGAGGAAAAGCAAGAATCCTGGTTGATTTCCTCTCTCTATAATGCAGGAATTCAGTGGACAGTGATTAGGAGCAGGAATCCTGGATCATTTCCTTGCTCTATAATGCAGGGATCACTGGCATTGATCAGGATCAGGAAACCTGGCTGATTTCCTCTGTGTATAATGCAGGGATTCACTGGACGGTGATCAGGAGCAGGAATCCTGGCTGATTTCCTCTCTCTATAATGCAGGGAATCACTGAACAGTGATCAGGATCAGGAATACTCTCTGATTCCCTCTCTCTATGATACATGGATTCAGTGGACAATGATCAGGAGCAGGAATCCTGGCTGATTACCTCTCTCTGTAATGCTGGGATTCACTGGATGGTGATCAGGAGCAGGAATCCTGGCTGATTTCCCCTCTCTATAATGCAGGGATTCATTGTACAATGATCAGGAGCAGGAATACTGGCTGATTCCCCCTTTCTATAATGCAGGGATTCAATGGACAGTGACCGGGAGTGGGAATCCTGGCTGATTTCCTCTCTGCATAATGCAGGGATTCAGTGGACAGTGATCAGGAGCATGAATCCTGGCTGATTTCCTCTCTCTATAGCGCGAGGACTCACTGGAAAGTCATCAGGAGCAGGAATCCTGGCTGATTTCCCCTCTCTATAATGCACAGATACACAGGACAGTGATCAGAAGCAGTGATCCTGGCTGATTTCCCCTCTCTACAATGCAGGGATTCAGTGGACAGTGGTCAGGAGCAGGAATCCTGGCTGATTCCCCCTCTCTACAATGCAGGGATTCAGTGGACAGTGATCGGGAGTGGGAATCCTGGCTGATTTCCTCTCTCTATAATGTAGGGATTCAGTGAACAGTGATCAGGTGCAGTAATCCTGGATGATATCCTCTCTCTGAAATTCATGGATCACACGGCAGTGATCAGGAGCAGGAAATCTGGCTGATTTCCTTTGTTTATAATGCAGGGATTCACTGGAAGGTGATCAGGAGCAGGAATCTTGGCTGATTTCCTCTCTCTATAATGCAGGGCTTCTCTGTACAGTGATCAGGAGCAGGAATCCTGGATGATTGCCTCTCTCTGTAGTGCCGGGATTCAGTGAATAATGATCATGAGCAGGAATCCTTGATCATTTCCTCCTTCTATAAAGTAGGGATTCACTGGAAAGTTATCAGTAGCAGGAATCCTAGCTCATTTCCCCTCTCTATAATGCAGGGTTTCTCTGGCCATTGAGCAAAAGAAGGAATCCTGGCTGATTTCCTCTCTCTGTAATGCAGGGATTATCTGTATAGTGATCAGGAGCAGGAATCCTGGCTGATTGCCTTCTCTATAATGCAGGTATTCACTGGACAGTGATCAGTAGCAGGAATCCTGGCTGATTTCCTCTCTGCATAATGCAGGGATTCAGTGGACAATGATCAGGAGCATGAATCCTGGATGATTTCCTCTCTCTATAACGCAATGATTCACTGGAAATTGATCAGGAGCAGGAATCCTGGCTGATTTCCACTCTCTATAATGCACAGATTCAAAGGCCAGTGATCAGGAGAAGGAATCCGGGCTGATTCTCCCTCTCTATATTGCAGAGATTCAGTGTACAGTGATCTTGAGTGGGAATCCTAGCTGATTTCCTCTCTCTTTAATGCAGTGAAACAGTGGACAGTGATTGGCACTGGGAATCCTGGATGATTTCCTCTCTCTATAATGAAGGGATTCAGTGAACAGTGATCAGGTACAGGAATCCTGGATGATATCCTCTCTCTAAAATTCAGGGATCACTGGCCAGTGATCAGGAGCAGCAAATCTAGCTGATTTCCTTTGTGTATAACGTAAGGATTCACTGGAATGTGATCAGGAGCAGGAATCCTGGCTGATTTCCTCTCTCTATAATGCAGGGCTTCTCTGTACAGTGATCAGGAGCAGGAATCCTGGCTGATTGCCTCTCCCTATAATGCAAGTATTCACTGGACAGTGATCAGCAGCAGGAATCCTGGATTATTTCCTCTCTCTGTAATGCCGGGATTCAGTGAACAATGATCATGAGCAGGAAACCTTGATCATTTCCTCCTTCTATAAAGCAGGGATTCACTGGAAAGTTATCAGGAGCAGGAATCCTAGCTCATTTCCCCTCTCTATAATGCAGGGTTTCTCTGGGCAGTGAGCAAATGCAGGAATCCTGGCTGATTTCCTCTCTCTATAATGCAGGGATTATCTGTACAGTGATCAGGAACAGTAATCCTGGCTGATTCCCTCTCTCTATAATGCAGGAATTCAGTGGACAGTGAACAGGAGTCAGAATCCTGGCTGATTTCCTCTCTGGATAATGCACGGATTCAGGGGACAGTGATCAGCAGCAGGAATCCTGGCTGATTTCCTCTCTCTGTATAGCAGGGATTCAGTGAACAGTTATCAGGAGCATGAGTCCTGGATGATTTCCTCTCTCTATAACGCAAGAATTCACTGGAAAGTTATCAGGAGCAGGAATCCTGGCTGATTTCCTCTCTGCATAATGCAGGGATTCAGTGGACAGTGATCAGGAGCAGGAATCCTGGCTGATTTCCTCTCTCTTTAATGCAGAGATTCAGTGAACAGTAATCAGGAGCAGGAATCCTGGCTGATTCCCCCTCTCTATAATGCAGAGATTCAGTGGACAGCGATCGGGAGTGGGAATCCTCGCTGATTTCCTCTCTCTATAATGCAGTGATTCAGTGGACAGTGAACAGGAGCAGGAATCTTAGATGAATTTCTCCCTGTGTAATGCAGGGATTCAGTGAACAGTGATCAGGAGCTCGAATCCTGGATGATTTCCTCTCTCTATAATGCAAGGATTCACTGGAAAGTGATCAGGAGCAGGAATCCTGGCTGATTTCCTCTCTCTTTAATGCAGAGATTCAGTGGACAGCAATCGGGAATGGGAATCCGGGCTGATTTCCTCTTTCTTTAATGCAGGGGTTCAGTGGACACTGATCGGGACTGGGAAAACTAGATGATTTCCTTCTCTATAATGAACGGATTCAGTGAACAGCGATCAGGTGCAGGAATCCTGGATGATATCCTCTCTTAAATTCAGGGATCACTGGGCAGTGATCAGGAGCAGGAAGTCTGGCTGATTTCCTTTGTGTATAATGCAGGGATTCACTGGAAGGTGATCCGTAGCAGGAATCCTGGCGGATTTCCTCTCTCTATAGTGCAGGGATTCACTGTATATTGATCAGGAGAGGGAGAATTGGCTGATTTCCTCTCTCTGTAATGCAGGGATTCACTGGACAGTGATCAGGAGCAGGAATCCTGGCTGATTTCTGCTCTCTATAATGCAGGGATTCTCTGTACAGTGTTCAGGAGCAGGATTCCTGGCTGATTCCCTCTCTGTATAATGCAGGGATTCAGTGGACAGTGATCGGGAGTGGGAATCCTGGCTGATTTCCTCTCACTATAATGCAGGGATTCAGTGGACAGTGATCAGGAACAGGAATCCTGGATGATTTTCTCTCTCTATAATGCAAGGATTCACTGGACTGTGATCAGGAGCAGGAATCCTGGCTGATTTCCTCTCTCTATAATGCAAGTATTCACTGGACAGTGATCAGCAGCAGGAATCCTGGATTATTTCCTCTCTCTGTAATGCCGGGATTCAGTGAACAATGATCATGAGCAGGAAACCTTAATCATTTCCTCCTTCTATAAAGCAGGGATTCACTGGAAAGTTATCAGGAGCAGGAATCCTAGCTCATTTCCCCTCTCTATAATGCAGGGTTTCTCTGGGCAGTGAGCAAATGCAGGAATCCTGGCTGATTTCCTCTCTCTATAATGCAGGGATTATCTGTACAGTGATCAGGAACAGTAATCCTGGCTGATTCCCTCTCTCTATAATGCAGGAATTCAGTGGACAGTGAACAGGAGTCAGAATCCTGGCTGATTTCCTCTCTGGATAATGCACGGATTCAGGGGACAGTGATCAGCAGCAGGAATCCTGGCTGATTTCCTCTCTCTGTATAGCAGGGATTCAGTGAACAGTTATCAGGAGCATGAGTCCTGGATGATTTCCTCTCTCTATAATGCAAGAATTCACTGGAAAGTTATCAGGAGCAGGAATCCTGGCTGATTTCCTCTCTGCATAATGCAGGGATTCAGTGGACAGTGATCAGGAGCAGGAATCCTGGCTGATTTCCTCTCTCTTTAATGCAGAGATTCAGTGAACAGTGATCAGGAGCAGGAATCCTGGCTGATTCCCCCTCTCTATAATGTAGAGATTCAGTGGACAGCGATCGGGAGTGGGAATCCTCGCTGATTTCCTCTCTCTATAATGCAGTGATTCAGTGGACAGTGAACAGGAGCAGGAATCTTAGATGATTTTCTCCCTGTGTAATGCAGGGATTCAGTGAACAGTGATCAGGAGCTCGAATCCTGGATGATTTCCTCTCTCTATAATGCAAGGATTCACTGGAAAGTGATCAGGAGCAGGAATCCTGGCTGATTTCCTCTCTCTTTAATGCAGAGATTCAGTGGACAGCGATCGGGAATGGGAATCCGGGCTGATTTCCTCTTTCTTTAATGCAGGGATTCAGTGGACACTGATCGGGACTGGGAAAACTAGATGATTTCCTTCTCTATAATGAACGGATTCAGTGAACAGCGATCAGGTGCAGGAATCCTGGATGATATCCTCTCTTAAATTCAGGGATCACTGGGCAGTGATCAGGAGCAGGAAGTCTGGCTGATTTCCTTTGTGTATAATGCAGGGATTCACTGGAAGGTGATCAGTAGCAGGAATCCTGGCGGATTTCCTCTCTCTATAGTGCAGGGATTCACTGTATATTGATCAGGAGAGGGAGAATTGGCTGATTTCCTCTCTCTGTAATGCAGGGATTCACTGGACAGTGATCAGGAGCAGGAATCCTGGCTGATTTCTGCTCTCTATAATGCAGGGATTCTCTGTACAGTGTTCAGGAGCAGGATTCCTGGCTGATTCCCTCTCTGTATAATGCAGGGATTCACTGGACAGTGATCGGGAGTGGGAATCCTGGCTGATTTCCTCTCACTATAATGCAGGAATTCAGTGGACAGTGATCAGGAACAGGAATCCTGGATGATTTTCTCTCTCTATAATGCAAGGATTCACTGGACTGTGATCAGGAGCAGGAATCCTGGCTGATTTCCTCTCTCTATAATGCAAGTATTCACTTGACAGTGATCAGCAGCAGGAATCCTGGATTATTTCCTCTCTCTGTAATGCCGGGATTCAGTGAACAATGATCATGAGCAGGAAACCTTGATCATTTCCTCCTTCTATAAAGCAGGGATTCACTGGAAAGTTATCAGGAGCAGGAATCCTAGCTCATTTACCCTCTCTATAATGCAGGGTTTCTCTGGGCAGTGATCAGGAGCAGGAATCCTCGCTGATTCCCTCTCTCTATAATCCAGGAATTCAGTGGACAGTGATCAGGAGTCGGAATCCTGGCTGATTTCCTCTCTGCATAATGCAGGGATTCAGTGGACAGTGATCAGGTGCAGGAATCCTGGCCGATTTCCTCTCTCTATAATGCAAGTATTCACTGGACAGTGATCAGCAGCAGGAATCCTGGATTATTTCATCTCTCTGTAATGCCGGGATTCAGTGAACAATGATCATGAGCAGGAAACCTTGATCATTTCCTCCTTTTATAAAGCAGGGATTCACTGGAAAGTTATCAGGAGCAGGAATCCTAGCTCATTTCCCCTCTCTATAATGCAGGGTTTCTCTGGGCAGTGAGCAAATGCAGGAATCCTGGCTGATTTCCTCTCTCTATAATGCAGGGATTATCTGTACAGTGATCAGGAACAGTAATCCTGGCTGATTCCCTCTCTCTATAATGCAGGAATTCAGTGGACAGTGAACAGGAGTCAGAATCCTGGTGATTTCCTCTCTGGATAATGCACGGATTCAGTGGACAGTGATCAGGAGCAGGAATCCTGGCTGATTTCCTCTCTCTTTAATGCAGAGATTCAGTGAACAGTTATCAGGAGCTTGAATCCTGGATGATTTCCTCTCTCTATAGCGCAAGGATTCACTGGAAAGTGATCAGGAGCAGGAATCCTGGCTGATTTCCCCTCTCTATAATGCACAGATTCAACGGCCAGTGATCAGAAGCAGGAATCCTGGCTGATTTCCCATGTCTGTAATGCAGTGATTCACTGGAAAGTGATCAGGAGCAGGAATCCTGGCTGATTTCCTCTCTCTTTAATGCAGAGATTCAGTGGACAGCGATCGGGAATGGGAATCCGGGCTGATTTCCTCTTTCTTTAATGCAGGGATTCAGTGGACACTGATCGGGACTGGGAAAACTAGATGATTTCCTTCTCTATAATGAACGGATTCAGTGAACAGCGATCAGGTGCAGGAATCCTGGATGATATCCTCTCTTAAATTCAGGGATCACTGGGCAGTGATCAGGAGCAGGAAGTCTGGCTGATTTCCTTTGTGTATAATGCAGGGATTCACTGGAAGGTGATCAGTAGCAGGAATCCTGGCGGATTTCCTCTCTCTATAGTGCAGGGATTCACTGTATAATGATCAGGAGAGGGAGAATTGGCTGATTTCCTCTCTCTGTAATGCAGGGATTCACTGGACAGTGATCAGGAGCAGGAATCCTGGCTAATTTCTGCTCTCTATAATGCAGGGATTCTCTGTACAGTGTTCAGGAGCAGGATTCCTGGCTGATTCTCTCTCTGTATAATGCAGGGATTCAGTGGACAGTGATCGGGAGTGGGAATCCTGGCTGATTTCCTCTCACTATAATGCAGGGATTCAGTGGACAGTGATCAGGAACAGGAATCCTGGATGATATTCTCTCTCTATAATGCAAGGATTCACTGGACTGTGATCAGGAGCAGGAATCCTGGCTGATTTCCTCTCTCTATAATGCAGGGATCACTGGCAGTGATCAGGAGCAGGAAACCTGGGTGATTTCCTCTGTGTATAATGCAGGGATTCACTGGACGGTGATCAGGAGCAGGAGTCCTGGCTGATTTCCTCTCTCTATAATGCAGGGAATCACTGAACAGTGATCAGGACCAGCAATACTATCTGATTCCCTCTCTCTATAATACATGGATTCAGTGGACAATGATCAGGAGCAGGAATCTTGGCTGATTACCTCTCTCTATAATACTGGGATTCATTGGACGGTGATCAGGAGCTGGAATCTTGATTGATTTCCTCTCTCTGTAATGCAGGGATTCAGAGAACAATGATCAGGAGCAGGAATCCTGGATGATTTCCTCTCTCTATAATGCAGGGATTCAGTGGAAAGTTATCAGGAGCAGGGATCCTGGCTGATTTCCCCTCTCTATAATGCAGGGTTTCAATGGGCAGTGATCAGGAGCAGCATTCCTGGCTGATTTCCTCTCTCTATATTGCAGGGATTCAGTGAACAGTGATCAAAAGCAGGAATCCTGGCTCATTTCATTTCTCTATAATGCAGTGAATCACTGGACAGTGATCAGGAGCCGGTATCCTGGCTGATTTCCTCTCTCTATAATGCAGAGATCACTGGGCAGTGATCAGGAGCAGGAATCCTGGCTGATTTCCTCTGTGTATAATGCAGGATTCACTGGTTGGTGATCAGGAGCAGGAATCCTGGCTAATTTCCTCTCTCTATAATGCATGGAATCACTGAACAGTGACCAGGAGCAGGAATCCTCTCTGATTCTGTATCTCTATAATCCATGGATCAGTGAACAATGATCAGGAGCAGGAATCCTGTCTGATTTCCTCTCTCTATAATGCATGGAATCACTGAACAATGACCAGGAGCAGGAATCCACTTTGATTCCCTCTCTCTATAATCCATGTATTCAGTGGACAGTGATCAGGAGCAGGAAACCTGGATGATTTCCTCTCTCTGTAATGCAGGGATTCAGTGATCAAAAGCAGGAATCCTGGATGATTTCCTCCCTCTATAATGCAGGGATTCACTGGACAGTGATCAGGAGCAGGATGCTGGATGATTTCTCCCTCTTTCCCCATGCCAGTGTCTCTGGACGTTGGTGAGAAGCCAGAGATGCAGCTGATCTGTGAAAGCGGAAGTGATCATGAGCAGGATCTGGCTGATTTGCTCTCCGCCTAACAGAGTGGCCGTTGATCAGTGATCAGGAACAGGTAAAATGTCCGATTTCTGTTCTATCCAAACCACAGGCATGGCTGGTCATGGATTAGGGGCAGGACTTGGATTAATTCCAAATCTCTCGAACCCAAGAAATGTCACTGGACAGTAATCAGGGCTAGGAACCCTGGCTGATTCCCCGCACTCATTGTAGCTAAGGGGTCACGGACAGCGAACAGGACCAGGAATACTCCCTGGTTTTCCCCTCTCTCTAACCCAGAGAGAACTGCACATTGAGCAGCAGAACTTGGCTGATTTCTTCTTTTTCTCTAAGCCTGGAATCTCTGGATGGTGATCAGGAGCAGAATCTGGACTGACTCCACCTCTCTGTAACAGAAGGGTGACTGGGTTGTGATTATGAGGTGAAAACCATTCTAATTTATCCTTCCCCACTTGGGCAGGTGGTGGCTTAGTGATATTGTTGCTGGCCTAGTATTCCAGAGACCCAGGGTAATGCTTTGGGGGCCCAGGTTCAAATCCTACCACAGTTAATGGTGGAGTTTGAATTCAATATATATCTGGAATGAAAAGTCTGATAATCACATTCTCAATTGTTGTAAAAGCCCATCTGGGTCACTAAATGTCCTTTCGAGGAGGAAATCTGCTGTCCTTACCTGGTCTGGCCTACATGTGACTGCAGACCCACAGCAAAATACGGTTGACTCTTAAATACCCTCTGAACAAGGGCAAATAGGGATGGGCAATACATGCTGAGCTAGCCAGCCACACCCTCATCACTTGAATGAACTTTAAGCAATATCTCGCAGAACTTGGAATCATTGGAAAGTGTTCAGGATCACACACAAATCCTGGCTCCCAACCTCGGGGCCACTGGGAAGTAAAATAGAGAGAAGGTGCATTCTTTAATCCTGTGTTCTCCACACCGAGGATGACTGGACCGGTCAGGAACAGGGACACTGGCTGACTTCAGCTTCTTTCAATTCCACGGGTCAGAGGTCAGGGATAGAGGAGCAGGAAATGCTGGGAAAGCTCAGTAGGTTTGGCAGCATCTGTGGAGAGAGGAACAAGGTTAGCAGAGCCTCTCGGGTGTGGCCTGCTGAGCTGCTTGCATTCATTGTGATACTTGATCTGTCCGAACCTACTTAGTCATTGGAATGATGCCGAACATCTACCTCCGGTTCCTGCGCATCATCACCCACCTCACCACTTAAAACTCCAGGAATTGTGCTTTTCAAACATATTTGGAAAGCATCCTCCTGTTGGGCTGATGCTTTCGTGTCCTGTCGCTTTTGGTCTTCGATTAGAGATGCCGTACCTGCAATTCCTGGGATGCTTCTTTTCTTGGAATGGTTGGGATGACCCCTGTCCAGCTGTGGTTTGGAAAGGAACAGCAATCGGACATTGTGCCTGCTCCTGAACACCACTCCATGAGCACTCTGTCAGGCGGACAGCAAACCAGCCAGAGTTCCTCAGATAAAAGCAAACTGCTGCAGACGTTGGGAATCTGAAACAACAACAGAAAATGCAGGGAAAACTCAGCAGGTCTGACAGCATCTGTGGAGAGAGAAACAGAGTTAACGTTTCAAATCCGTATGACTCTTCTTCAGAGCAGCGGCAGGAACTCTGGCTATTTTGTCTCTCTCTCTCTCTCTCTCTCTCTCTCTCTCCCTCACTCACACAGTCACTTGGTGAGAGGTTGCTGGGCAGTGATGAGGAGCGGGACCCCTGCCATCTTTCTCTCCACACTAGTGCCTCTGGACAGTGATGAGAAGCCAGAGTTTAGGCTCATTTGGTCAAAGCCACTGTTCCGATCAGGAATAGGAAGTCTGGCTCAAAAACAGGGAATGCTGGAAAAACTCAGTGGGTCTGGCAGTATGCGTGGAGAGGGAAGCAGAGTTAATGTTTCGAGTCCGTTCAGGGCTCTGAAAAAGGGTCCAACGTACTTGAAACTTTAACTCTGTTTCTCTCTCCACAGACGCTGTCAGACCTGCTGTGTCTTTCCAGCATTTCCTGTTTTCGTTTCCCATTCCCAGTGTCCCAGTATTTTGCTTTTATCTGAGGAACTCTGGCTGATATATTCCCAGCCTGACAGAGTGGTCATGGAGTGGTGATCGAGAGCAGGTACAATGTCCGATTTCTGTACTTTCCAAACCACAGCTGGACAGGGGTCAGGGGCTGTATCGGACTAATTTCAAGTCTCTGAAATGCAGAGGCCACACGAACAGTGATCAGGAGCAGGATCCCTG
Source organism: Isurus oxyrinchus (assembly GCA_026770705.1). Classification (NCBI taxonomy): domain Eukaryota; kingdom Metazoa; phylum Chordata; class Chondrichthyes; order Lamniformes; family Lamnidae; genus Isurus; species Isurus oxyrinchus. Next base: position 11,980,050 of record JANJGN010000035.1, read on the forward strand.
GCTGGGTCCTCCTCTGTCTCTAACTCAGACGTTCAATGCAATGTGATTAGGAGAAGGGACCTTGTCTGATTTCCTCTCTCTCCAAACCAGAGATCATTGCCATTGGACTAGAGCAGGGAGACAGGCTGATTCCCTCTGTCTCTCTAACCCAGAGGTCACTGAACAGTGATCAGGAGCAAGAACACTGGCTGATTCCCTCTGTCTCTCTAACCCAGAGGTCACTGAACAGTGATCAGGAGCAAGAACACAGGCTGATTCCATCTGTCTCTCTAACCCATTGGATCACGGAGGATGATCAGGAGCTGGAACCCTGGCAGATTTCCCCACCCTCTCTCTAACCCAGGGATCACTGGATAGTGATCAGGAGCTGGAACCCTGGCAGATTTCCCCTCTCTCTCTAACCCAGGGATCACTGGATAGTGATCAGGAGCTGGAACCCTGGCAGATTTCCCCACCCTCTCTCTAACCCAGGGATCACTGGAAAGTGATCAGGAGCAGGAACCTTCGCTGATTCCCCCTCTCTCTCTAACCCAATTGGTCATAGACAGTGATCAGGAGCAGGAACCGTCGCTGATTCCCCCTCTTTCTCTAAGCTAGGGGTCACTGGACAGTGATCAGGAGCAGGAACCCTGGCTGATTTCCGCTTCCTCTCAAACTCAGTGGGTCACGGACAGTGATCGGGAGCAGGAAACCTGGCAGATATCCTCTACCTCTCTCTCTAAACAAAGGGCCTCTGTTCGGTTTCAAGAGCAGCAGACCTGCCTTATTGCAGCCCCCCAACCCCACTCTCTAACGCAGGCATCACTGCACAGTGAACACCAACAGGAGACATGGCTGAATCGGAAACACTGACTGATTTCCCCTCTCTCTCTTAACCCAGGTGTCACTGGACAGTGAACAGGAGAGTAGGCGTACAATTGATTTCCCCATCTTTCCCTCGACTGTAGGGACTCACCAAGGCTCCTTCAACAGCATCTCCCAAACACACAACCACTGCCATCTAGAAGGACAAGGGCAGTAGACACATGGGAACACCACCACCTGGAAATTCACCTCTAAGCCACTCACCATCCTGGCTTGGAAATATATCACTATTCCTTCACTGTCACTGGGTCAAAATCCTGGAACTCACTGCCTAACAGTACGGTGGGTGCACCTACACCACATGAGAGATTGCAGAGCTCTGATATTCAGAGGGATCTGGGTGTCCTAGTACATGAATCACAAAAGGTGAGTATGCAGACACAGCAAGTAATTAGGAAAGCCCATAGAATGTTATCATTGATTGTGAGGGGAATTGAATATGGGAGATTATGCTTCCGTTATACAGGGCATTGGTGAGGCCACATCTGGAGTATTATGCACAGCGCTGGTTTCCTTATTTAAGGAAAGATGTAAATGCATTAGAAGCAGTTCAGGGAAGGTTTACAAGACTGAATGGATGGGTTGTCTTATAAGGAAAGGTTGGACAGGTTAGGCTTGTATCCACTGGAAGTTAGAAGAGTAAGAGGCAGATTAATTGAAACTTTTAAGATGCTGAGGGGTCTTGACAGGATGGTTGTGGAGAGGATGTTTCGTCTTTTGGGAGAAACCAACAGAGGGTGCTAGTGAGAAGTGACTGAAGCATTCTGGGAGAAGTCACTGCAGACATCGCCACTCGGAAGGGGATCGAAGAGAAGGACTCTTGCACTAAACAGGAGGAAGAGCATCCAACAGAGGGCGCTGGTGAGAAGTGACTAAAGCCCTCCTTGTGGATTATGCCTTTACAAAGAAGGTCTGGAGAGAGATGCACTGGTTTCTGTCGAGGTTCATCCCGAGCAGTGCTGTGACACGGGCCTCTGTGCTCTACGGGCTGTTCCCAGGGACACACACTGAGACAAAATATCAACTGCAGATGGAGGATCATCAACGCAGTGAAAGATGCTCTTTGGTCTGCCAGAAACTTGTTAGTCTTCCAGCGCAAAAGGTTGTCCCCAACCGAGTGATGCAGACTGGCACATTCCAAGGTCCAGGACTACAGGCTGAGGGACGCACTAAAGCTTGGGGCAGCCACTGCAAAGACGCAATAGGGAAAGGTCGCTGTCTAAGACCTTTCTGCCCTAGTGCACTGAGGGGCTGGGAACTGTTGAGAGCCCCTTGGGTTGTACAGCTCAAAATGAATGTATGCATTGAATATTAATTGTAGTACAATTGTATTGAAGTTCCTCATAATGCAACACGATGTATGTTGATAACTCCAATACCATTGTCTGATTGTCTGTAATGACCACATTGAAATGATTGTAATATTCCTTGATTGTATTGATGCACCTTGTAATCCATGTGTCAAAGTTTAATCTGATTGTACTTTTGTGATGCTGATTTTGAAATGTTTTGTAACATTGTTCCAGATACTTTATGAAGCATAATTTTCAACAAAAAAAATTTCTGGGAGAAGTCACCACAGACACCGCGACTCAGAAGGGGATGGAGAAGACCCACTTTCAAAGAACGGAGTAGCCCCAAACATTACATTGCTGTAGTGTTTCCACCCCTCCCTACTCCTTCAACCAAAATAAAGAGGGAAAGGCAATACCTTCAGGAGTGCACCAGAACTGCGAGAGAAACTCTTCTGAAAGTGGATTTCTTAAAAAAAGTAGCTGATTAGTGAATAAATCCTCATGAGTTTTTTTTTTCAATTTATTATAGTTATTCATTGCTTAATACTGTGGTAGGAGCTTTAAAAAGTATAGAGTAGCACTGTACAAGTCTAATTAGTAAAGAAACAAGGTTCTGAGCTAGCATATTTTTTAAGGGAATAACTAGCTTAATTGAGAGGAATGTCATAGCAGTAGGTCTCAGACCCATGATATGCTCCTCCTGTAGGATGTGGGAAGTGAGGGATGCTTCCAGTGTCCCTGCTGACCATGTGTGCGGAAGGTGTGTTCAAATGCATCCTCTAGTTTACCGGATTTCGGAGCTGGAGCTGCACGTGGACTCATTGTGGAGCATCCGTGATACTGAGCAAGTCATTGATAGCACATTTAGCGAGGTGGTCACACTGCAGGTGAAGATTACACAGGCAGAAAGGGAATGGGTGACCATCAGGAACAGTAAAAGACTCAGGAAGGTTGTGCAGGAGTCCCCTGTGGTCATCCCCCTCTCTAACAGATATATCGCTTTGGATACTGTTAGGGGGGGAATGGCCTCTCAGGGGAAAGCAGCAACAGCCAATTTCACAGCACCGAGGGTGGCTCTGCTGCTCAGAGGGGTGGTAAGAAAACAAGTGGCAGGGCTATAGTGATAGGGGATTCAATAGTTAGGGGCACAGACAGACGCTTCTGTAGCCGCGATCCTGAATCATGGATGGTATGTTGCCTCCCTGGTATCAGGGTCCCAGGATGTCACGAAGCAGCTGCAAGACATTCTGGGGAGGGAAGGTAAGCAGCCAGTGATCGTGGTACACATTGACACCAACGACATAGGTAAACTAAGGGATGAGGTCCTGCAAGCTCTGTACTGGGAGTTAGGAGATAAATTAAAATGCAGGACCTCAAATGCAGTAATTTCAGGATTACTCCCAGTTCCACATGCTAGCGAGAGCAGATATAAGAGGATAGACCAAATGAATGTGTGGCTGGAGAGATGGTGTAGCTGGGAGGGATTCAGTTTCTTGAGACACTGGGACCAGTTCTGGGGAAGGTGGGACCTGTACAAACCGGATGGGCTGTGCCCAGGCAGAGCTGGGACCAGTGTCCTTGTGGGGGCTTTTGCTTGTTCTGTTGGGGAGTATTTAAACTAATGTGGCAGATGGATGGGATCCCAGGAGTATGATCAGATAGGTTAGATTCAGATCAGAAAAATGGAGGTAGAACATTAGCTAAGGATGTTGTGCTAGACATGGAGTTACAGGAGAAGCAAAGCTTACAAAGTGTCCAGCAAGGGAAAATGACAGGGTTAAACTGTTTATACTTCAATGCAAGGAGTATTGCAAACAAGGTTGATGATTTAAGGGCACAGGAAGACACATGGCAGCAGGATGTCATTGTGATAATGGAAACATGGTTAAAGAGGGGCAAAACTGGCAGCTTAGTATCCCTGGTTATAGAGTCTTCAGACACAATAGAGTAGGAGATAAAAAGGAGGGGGTGTTGGACTAATAGTTAAAGAATCAATTCCAGCTGTGAGAAGGGATGATAAACTAAAGGGGTCAACAAATGAGGCTTTATGCATTGAGTTTAGAAATAAAAAAGGGGCAGTCAGATTACTGGGAGTATACTACAGACCCCAAATAGTGACAGAGAGATAGAAGAACAAACATGTCGAAAAAATATGCTTGTAAGAACAAGAGGGCAATAATAGTCTGAGAATTCAACTATCCTAATATCAACTGGGATTCAAACAATATAAGGGGCACTGAGGGAGCAAAATTCATGCAGTGTGTCCAGGAAAAAAAATTCAACCAATTAGTGACAAACCCAATGAGAGGAGATGCAATTCTAGACCTAGTCTTGGGAAAGGAAGAAGGGCAAGAGGGTGAAGTGACAGTTGATGACCATATCGGGCACAGTGATCACAATTCAGTTAGATTTAGCGCATTACCATGGAAAAGGACTGAGATAAGGCAGGAGTAACAGTCTTGAACTGGGGGAAAGCAAATTTTGCAGAAATGAGAAGGGACTTGGCTGAGGTGGACTGGACAGCACTGCTGGAGGATAAAACACTGGAAAACCAGTGGTAAGCACTAAAAAGCGAGATCCTAATTATACAAAGTAGACATGGCCCCTACAAAAATAAGAGTGGTACTGCCAAATCTAGACCTCCCTGGTTGTCTAGAGGAATACAGGGGAAGATCAAACAGATAAAGAAAACATACGATAGGCACAAAGAACTAAGCACTGCAGATAGCCTAGACGAATATAAGAAGTGCAGGGACGAAGTAAAAAAAGGAAAAAAGAAAACCAAAGAGAGGGCATGAAAAAAACTTAGCAAGTAAATTTAAAGATAACCCAAAAATATTTTACCAATACATTCATGCTAAAAGGTTAGTTAAGGAAAAAGTGGGACCTATCAGAGATGAAGATGGAAACTTGTGTATAGATGCAGAGGCTGTGAGAAGGATTTTGAATAAGTATTTTGTCTCCATGTTTACAAAGGAAAGGGAGGATGTAGATATAGTATTCCAGGAGGAAAACTGTGTGATATTGGACAGGATAGTCCTAAAGAGAGAGGAAGTACTTGAAAGTTGATAAGTTGCCACGGCCAGATGGATTGTTTCCGAAGCTGCAGAAGGGAGTTAGGGAGGAGATAGCAGATGCTCTGAGGATGATTTTCCAAACTTCACTAGATACAGGGGAGGTACCGGAGGACTGGAGAAATGCAAACATAGTTCCATTATTTAAAAAGGGATCAAAGAAAATGCCAAACAATTATAGACCAGTTAGTCTTACATCAGTGGTGAGCAAACTAGTAGAATCAATCCTGAGAGATAGGATTAACTGTCATGTGGAAAGACATGGACTAGTCAGGGATGGTCAGCATGGATTTGTTAAAAGAAGGTCTCGCCTCACAAATTTAATTGAATTCTTTGAGGAAATGACAAGAAGGGTTGATGAAGGTAGTGTAGTGGATGTTGTGTACATGGATCTTAGCAAGGCATTTGACAATGTCCCACATGCAGATTGGTCAGGAAAGGAAAAGCCCATGGGATTCAGGGTAATATGGCAAACTGGATAAAAGGTCGGCTTTGTAACAGGGAACAAAGGGTAATGGTCGATGGATGCCCTTGAGAATGGAAAGTTGTCTCAATTGGTGTTCCACAGGGCATGGTGTTGGAACCCTTGCTGTTTGCGTTATATATTAATGATTTGGATGTGAACATGGGGGGCACGATTGGGAAATTTGCAGATGACACAAAGATTGGCCGAGTAGTGGATAGTATAGAGGATAGCCAGAATCTCCAAAATGATAAAGATGAGTTGGTGGAGTGGGCAGTAGAGTGGCAGGTGGATTTTAACATAGAGAGGTGTGAGGTCAAACAGTTCCAGCGATTACAAAATAAATGGGAATATACTCTAAGAGGGGTAGATGAAGTGAGAGATCTTGGCGTACAAGTGCACAGGACCCTGAAGGCAGCAGCTCAAGTAGATAAGGTTGTAAAGAAGGCATATGGAATGCTCTCCTTCATTGGCAGAGGTATAGAATATAGGAGTAAGGATATAATGTTGGAATTATATAAAACACTGGTGAGGCCACAACTGGAGTATTGTGTGCGCTTCTGGTCACCACATTACAGGAAGGATGTAATAGCTCTGGAGAGAATGCAGAGGAGGGTTTACAATAATATTGCCAGTGTTAGAAAAGTGTAGCTACAAGGAGAGATCGGATAGGTTGGGGTTATTTTCCTTAGAACAAAGAAGGCTGAGAGGTGACTTGATTGAGGTGAACAAAATGATGAGGGGAATAGATAGAGTGGACAGGATAAAATTGTTTCCCTTGGTGGAGAATTCTAGAACCAGGGGGCATAGATTCAAGATAATTGGCAGAATGCGTAGGAGGGACATGAGGAAGAACTTTTTTACGCAGAGGGTAGTGGGAGTCTGGAATTTGATGCCCAAGTTAGCGGTAGAGGCAGAAACTCTAAACTCTTTTAAAAAGTACCTGGATCTGCACCTGAAGTGCTGTAAGCTGCAGGGCTATGTGCCGGGTGCAGGAAGGTGGAATTAGAAAGGTCAGCTGAGTGTCCTTGGGCTGGCATAACCAAGATGGGCTGAATGGCCTCCATCTGTGCTGTAACTTAATTCTATGGTTCTATGTTTCTAAGCTGTAGCGAGGGGTCACTGTTTCATAATAAGAAGTCGCTCTTTTAAGACAGCGAGGAGGAGAAATTTTTTTCACTCAGAGGATCGAGAGTCTTTGGAACTCTCTTCCTCAAAAGGCGGTGGAAGCAGAGTCTTTGAATATTTTTAAGGCCGAGCTGGATAGATTCCTGACTAACAAGGGGGTGAAAGGTTATCAGGGGTCGGCAGGAATGTGGGGTGGAGGTTACCCTTCTGAAAAGCCGTGATCTTACTGAATAGCAGAGCAGGCTTGAGGGGCGAAGTGGCCTATTCCTGTTCCTAATTCATATATTCACATGTATGTGTATGGACTGAAGCGGTTCAAGAAGGCAGCTCACCTCAGCAGCACCTTCTCAGGTGCATTTAGAGATGGACAATAAATTTCGGCCTAGTTGCAACCTGTTTACGAGTTTTTTTAGAAACTAGGAACCACGAGGCATTCACCAGGGCGTGGAATGTTCTCTCAAAAGCCTTTGGGAACACTAGACAATAATCAGGATCAGGAACCGTTGCTGATTTCCGCTTTCTGTCCCACTCTCTCTCCGTCTCTCTCTAACGCAGGAATCTCTGGCCAGTGATCACACGTTGTGTCCTTGCTAAATTTCTCTTTCTCTCTCGCCACATAGTCGCTGGACAGAGACTAGGAACAGGAACCATGGCTGATTCCCCCCTCTCTAGCGTCACTGGAATCTGATCAGGAGCAAGAGACCAGGCTGACGTCCTCTCCCTCTGTATCCAAGTGTCAATGGACAGTGATCGGGAGTAGGAGCTCTGGCTGATTCCAACAGCATACACCACCCACCCTCCCCCCCACACCGCACACCACACTCCCTCTCCCTTTCTAATCCAGTGTTCAGTGGAAAGTAAATAGGAGCAGGAACCCTGGCTGGTTTCCATTCTTTCCCTGTACTAGGGATCACTGGACAGTGATCAGGAGCAGGAACCCTGGCTGACTTTCCCTATCTCACTAAATTGGTGGGGTGGGGTGTGATCACTGGAGAGCTATGCTCAGGAGCGAACTGATTTCTGTCTTTCTCTAACACAAAGGTTTCTATTGGTAGTGACCAGAAGCAGGAATACAGGCTCTCTGAGCCCATTTCTGTGAGTCCACGTATCAACAGACAATGATCAGCAGTGTGGACCCAGGCTGTTTGTCCCTCTGCGTGTGCTCCAGGAGTAACTGGACAGTGATAAGGAGTAGGATTACTCTCTGATTCACCCTCGCTCTCCAGCGGAGGGCTCACTGGACAGTTCTGAGGGGCAGGAATCAGACTGAGCAACATTGGAGTGGGAACTCTGGCTGATTTTCCCTCTCTCTCTCTAACCCAGGGGTCACTGAACATTGATCAGGAGCGGGAACCTGGGCTGATTTCTCCTCTCTCTCTAGCCCAGGGGTCACTGGACAGTGATCAGGAGCAGCAATCCTGGCTGGTTTCATCTCTCTCTAACGCACGGTTCAGTGGATAGTAATAAGGAGCAGGAATTCTGGCTAATGTCCCTCTCTCTCTTTCTCTGGAGTCCCTGGATGATGCTCAGGGGTAGGAACCCAGCCTGAGCTCCCCTCCAACACAGGGGTAACTGGATTTTGATCAGCAGTTGAAAACCATTCTGATTTACCCTCTCTCATGAAACTCGGAGTCATTATCAAATGAACAGGACCAGGAACACAACTGACCTCCACCCACCCTCCAGCCCCATCTTCCCATTTCCCAAATCTTGGGTTAGTGGGAAATGAAATAGGGGAGATTGCAGGAATCTGAAATAGAGTCATTTTGGACTCAAAACATTAACTGTGTTTCTCTCTCCACAGCTACTGCCAGAAAGGCTGAGTATTTCCAACACTTCCTCTATTTATGTCAGATTTCCAGCATCCGCTGTATTTTGTGTTTATTTATAAACAGGCAAATGCATTTCTTATTCACACATTCTCCATGCCAAGGGACTGTGGCCAGAAATCAGGAGCATCACCCTGGCTGATTGGCTCTCCCTCAAAAAACCCGGGAACCGCTGGACTGTGATGATCATCAGGAACACTAGCTGATTTCCCCTCTCTATGTAGTCAGGGGACACTGGATAGTGATCAGGAGCAGCAACCTTGTCTGATTCCCACCTCTCTAAACCGGGCGTCACTGATACATACAGTGATCAGGAGCAGGATCTGAATCCTGGCTGATTTCCACATCTAAACTAGCTATCACTCGACAGTGATCAGAGCAAGGCTTTTGATAAGGTCCCTCGTGGCAGACTGATCAAGAAAGTAAGAGTTCATGGGATCCAAGACAAAGAGGCATGTTGTATCCAAAATTGGCTGAGAGGCAGGAAGCAGAGGGTGATAGTAGAGGGATGTTTCTGTGAATAGGAGTCTGTATCCATTGGGGTTCCGCAGGGCTTGGTGTTGGGGCCCTTGCTGTTTGTGGTGCACATAAATGAGCTGGACTTAAATGTAAATGATCAACAAGTTCGCAGATGACATGAAAATTGGTAAGGTGAGGAGGATAACCGTAAACTACAAGACGATATCAATGGATAGGCGGGCAGAGCTGTGGCAAATGGAGTTAAACCCAGAAAAGTGTGAGGTAATGCACTTGGGGAGAGCAAGCAATGCAAGGGATCACACTATGAATGGAAGGACCCTGGAAAGTACTGGAGATCAGAGGGACCTGGGTGTGCATATCCACAGATCCCTGAGGGTCGCAGGGCAGGTAAATAAGGTGGTTAAGAAGGCATGTGGCATACCTGCCTTTATTAGCCGAGGCATAGAATACAAGAGTAGGGATGTTATGTTGGAGCTGTATAAGACGCCGGTTAGGCCACAACTGGAGTATTGTGTGCAGTTCCGGTCACCACAGTATAGGAAGGGTGTTATTGCACTGGTGAGGGTGCAGAGGAGGTTACCAGGATGCTGCCTGGGCTGGAGGGCCTGAACTATGCGGAAGGACTGGATAGGCTGTGTTTTATCTCTTGGGTAAATGTGTTTGTTGGCCAACCAAACACTAACTGCACGCCTTCCTGTATTCTCATCAATTGATGCTGCAGTCAATAATGGGGAGAGACTGATGTAAGCATAAACAGTGATGCTTCATTGAGGCATAGGGCAGAGCACCTGATCATAGGTGCTCACTCAGAAACCTCCAGAACTGGACTTCCAGTTCCCGTTGCCTGTGCTGTACAGTGATTTGTCAGTGCTGTCACATGATCAGAGCATTTGTGTTCTCTTAAAGGTACATGGTACCGTACTTTGACACACTGGGGTTGTTTTCCTTAAAGCAGTAAATGTTGAGAGGGGACCAAGATAGAGGTGTATAAGATTATGAGGAGCATAGATAGGGTGGATAGGAAGGCACTTTTTTTCCATTAGTAGAGGGGTGATTAACCAGGGGGCATAGACTTAAGCTAAAAGGCAGAAGGCTAAGAGGGGAGTTGAAGAGAATTTTTTTCACCCGCTGGGTGGTGAGAGTACAGAACTCAACGCCTGAAAGGTTGTTTGAGTCAGAAAATTTCATAACATTTAAGAAATGATTAGATATTGATTTGTACTGCCATAGCCTCCAGGGCTATGCTCTAAGCGGTGGAAAAAGGGATTTGTGTAGTCAGATATTTGTTGACCAGCACAGACACAATCGGCTGAATGGCCTCCTTCTGTGCTGTAAAAGTTCATGTGTCTATGAAGCTATGAGCAGGAATCCTGATCAATTTCCATCTCTCTAAACTAGCAGTCACCAGGAACAGAAACCCTGGCTGATTTCCCTTTTCTCTCTAACCCAGTGGGTCACTGGACAGTGATCAGGAGCAGGAACACTGGCTGATTTCCCCTCTCTCTCTAACCCAGGGATCACTGGACAGTGATCAGGAGCAGGAACCCTGGATGATTTCCCCTCTCTCTCTAACCCAGGGATCACTGGACAGTGATCAGGAGCAGGAACTCTGACTGATTTCCCCCCTCTCTCTCACCCAAGGATCACTGGACAGGAGCAGGAACTCTGACTGATTTCCCCCCTCTCCCTAACCCAGGGATCACTGGACAGTGATCAGGAGCAGGAACCCTAGCTGATTTCCTCTCTCTCTCTAACCCAGGGATCACTGGACAGTGATCAGGAGCAGGAATTCTAGCTGATTTCCCCTCTCTCTCTAACCCAGGGGTTAATGAACAGTGATCAGGATCTGGAACCCTGGCTGATTTCCCCTCTCTCTCTAAGCCAGTGGGTTACTGGACAGTGATCAGGAGCAGGAACACTGGCTGATTTCCCCTCTCTCTCTAACCCAGGGATCACTGGACAGTGATCAGGAGCAGGAACTCTGACTGATTTCCCCCCTCTCTCTCACCCAAGGATCACTGGACAGGAGCAGGAACTCTGACTGATTTCCCCCCTCTCCCTAACCCAGGGATCACTGGACAGTGATCAGGAGCAGGAACCCTAGCTGATTTCCTCTCTCTCTCTAACCCAGGGATGACTGGACAGTGATCAGGAGCAGGAACTCTAGCTGATTTCCCCTCTCTCTCTAACCCAGGGGTTAATGAACAGTGATCAGGATCTGGAACCCTGGCTGATTTCCCCTCTCTCTCTAACCCAGTGGGTCACTGGACAGTGATCAGGAGCAGGAACTTTGGCTGATTTCCCCTGTCATTTTAGTTTTTTTTTATTGGAAACAAATTTCACCATTTGTTTTGGTGGGATTTGAACCCAGTTCCTCTAATCTCTAATCCCAGTAACAGTGCCACTACACCACCACCTGCCTAATGAGAAAGTGTGCCTAAGACTAGTATTCTAAACTTAAATAAGGGCAACTACATGAGCATGAACGCTGAGCAAGCTGAAGTGAACATAGGATTCGAGGCTAGAGGATAGTTCAACAGAGAAGCAGTGGCAAACATTTTAGGGGATATTTCAGGATACTCAGAATAAGTCTATTGCTACTATAAAGAAAAATTCGAAGGTGAGGACCCACTTTCCGTGGTTAAATAAAGAAATTAGGGAAAGCATCAAACTTAAAGAATAAGCATATAACTGTGCAAGGATGTGAGGCAAGTCAGATGATTGTTCAGAATATAAAGAACGGCAGAGAATGACTAAAAAGTTAATCGGGAGCAAGAAATTAGACTCGAGAGGGAACTGGCTAGAAATGTAAAAAAGGATAGCAAGAGTTTCTACAGGTACTTAAAAAGGAATAAGAGTAAGTAAAGTGGGTGTCGGTCCTCCAGAAAGTGAGAATGGGGTGTTAATAGGACATAATAAGGAAATGGTGGAAGAAATGGTCAAATATTTTGCTTCTGTCTTCACTATAAATGATACAAAAAACATTCCAGTGATAGCTGTAAATCGGGAGGTGGCGAGAAGAGGGGAACTTGGTGAAATTACAATCACTAGGGAAACGATACTGAGCAAACTGATGGAGCTGTGGACTGACAAGTCTCTAGGACCTGATGGACCTCATTCTAGCATCTTAAAAGAGGTGGCTAATGAGGTAGTAGATGCGTTGGTGTTAAATTTCCAAGATTTCCTTGATTCTGGAAAGGTTCCATCAGGCTGGAAACTGGCAAAGATAACCCTTCTAATCAAGAAGGGAGAGAGACAGAAAACAGGAAACTATAGGCCAGTTAGCTTGCGTATCTGTCTTGGGGAATGTGTTAGAGTTGATCATTAAAGAGGTTATAGCTGGGCACTGAGAAAAGCTCAAGGTGTCCGGGAAGAGTCAGCATGGTGTTATGAAAGGGAAAACAGGTTTAACCAATTGATTAGAATTCCTTGAAGGAATAACATGTGCGGTGGATAGACGGGAGCCTGTAGATGTTCTGTACTTGGATTTACAGGAAGCATTTGATAAGGTGTCACATCAAAGGAAAATAAAAGCTCATGGTGTAGGGAGCAACGCATTAGTCTGGATAGGAGATTGGCTGGCTGGCAGAAAGCAGAGAGTATGCATAAATTGGTCTTTGTCTGACTGACAGGATGTGACGAGTGGAGTCCCACAGGTGCCTGTACCGAGGCCTCAACTTTTTACGATTTCCAGCAATGACTTAGATGAGGGAGCAAAGGCATAGTAGCTAAATGTGAAAACAACACAAAGGTAGGTAGGAAAGTATGTTGTGAAGAAGACATGAGGAGTTTGCAGACAGATGTAGAGAAGTTGCGTGAGTGGGCAGATGGAGTATAACGTGGGAAAAAGTGAAGTTGTTCACTTTGGCTGGAAGATTAGAAAAGCAGAGAATTACTAAAACATCGAATGACTTCACAATTCTGAGGCGCAGAGGGGTCTAAGTGTTCTCGTGCATGAGTCACAGAAGGTTAGCATGCACATTCAGTAAGTACTTAAGAAGCCAAATGGAACGTGTTTTTTTTTATTATGAGAGGGATTGAACAAAAAAGTAAGGATGTTATGCTTCAGTTATACAGGGCATTGGTGAGACTGCACCTCAAATACTGTGTGCAGTTTTGGCCTCCTTATTTAAGGTGGGAGATGGCCAGATCCTCTTTGTTGGAGGTGGTCATTGTCTGGCACCTGTGTGGTGTGAATGTCACTTGCCACTTATCGACACAAGTCTGAATGTTGTGCAGGTCTTGCAGGATATGGGCAAGGACTGTTTTGAAAACTGAGGAGTCACAAATGGTGCTGAACACTGTGCAACCACCAGCGAACATCCCCATTTCTGACCTACAATGGATGGAAAGGCACACACCCGGTCAAATGATGCCTTAATGTCTCATTCGCTGCAGGCACTCGCTCCTCGTCTCTTGAATCCAGCTGTTTAGTCCGTGTGACAGGGAAACAGGACCTGAGGTGAGTTAAGACATGGGCTGCAGAGTTTTGGTTGACCTCAAATTTACAGAAAATAGAATGTGGGAAAGCAGCCAGGAGTGCATTAGAATAGTTCATGGGATGTGGGCATCGCTGACTAGGCCTGAAGTTATCAGATGGCTAGGCCAGAATTTTTTCCTGAGACGTCACCACTGCCAAAATTTCCCAGGAGATGTCTAACTAGACTTGAGCAAGCCTAGTAGTTGAGGTAGCTGTGGGATTCATATTAGCTTGTTGTAACGGAGCTAAACACACACTGTGTCATCATGGCTGTTTCAAAAAATTAGTAAAAACTGGACAAAGAGTTTAAAAATATTGCAGCCATGTTGGCCTGTAACCCTGAACAAAGGGGACTTTCTGGCAATATCAGAGAAGCTGACACCTCATTATCTAATGACCCCTGTGACTGCAGAAACCAATATCAAAAGGAATTATACAAAGGACATCTACATTTCATAAGCCAATGGAGGCTACCAGTCTGCTAGGACAAAGGACCCTGCATCTTTCTAGTTATTAATGGTTGAACATCAACAATCTCAAGTATCATACCGAGCACAAAGGAATATGGTTGTGGTTGTTTGAGGCCAATCATCTCAATTCCAAGGCATCAGTGCAGGAGCTCCTCAGATTAGTGCTCAAGGTACAACCATCTTCAACTACTTCATCAATGACTTCCTTCCATCATAAGGTCAGGAGTGGAGATGTTCACTGATGATTGCACAATGTTCAACACTCCTCATGACTCCTCAAATACTGATGTGGTCCATGTCCAAAAGCAGCAAGACCTGGACAGTATCAAAACCTGGGCTCACCAGCAGCAAGTAATATTCAACCATACAAGCGCCAAGCAATTTACCATCCCCAACAACAGAGAATCTGACCATTACCACTTGACTTTTAATGGCGTTATCATCGCTGAATCCCCCACTGTAAAAATCCTGGAGGTTACCATTAACTAGAAACTGAACTGCATTAGCCATATAAATACTGTGGTTACAAGAGTGGGTCAGAGGCTGGGAATCCTGCGGATAGTAATTCACCTCCTGATTCCTTGAAGCCTGTCCACAATCTACAAGATACAAGTCAGGAGTGTGATGGAACACTCTCCACTTGCCTGGATGAGAACAGCTCCAGCAACACTCAAGATGCTCGACACCATCCAGGACAAAGCAGCCCCGCTTGATTGACAACCCATCCACAAACATTCACTCCCTCCACCACTGACGCACAGTAGCAGAAGTGTGTACCATCCACAAGATGCACTGCAGGAACTCACCAAGGCTCCATAGGCAGCATCTTCCAAACCCACAACCATTACTATCTAGAAGTAGAAGGGCAGCAGCTACATGCGAGTTCCCTTCCAAGTCACTCACCTTTCCCATTTGGAAATATATTGATGTTCCTTCACTGTCACTGGGTCAAAACCCTGGAGCTCCCTCGCAAACAGCACTGTGGGGGCAACTACACCACGTGGATTGCAGCGGTTCAAAAAGACGGCTCACCACCGCCTGCTCAAGGGGCAATTAGGGATGGGCAGTAAGTGCTGTCCCAGCCAGAGAAGCCCACATCCCCCGAATGAACTAAAAAAGAAAACATCCTTTGTCAAAGCCAAAGTGGAGAATTGGGAGTCCAGTCACATGAATGCCACGGCACTCTACCCCTATCCCTCCCCCCACATCTTGCAGTACCATTTACCCTGTCTTGCTGCCCTGCCAACCAGTCGGCCATTTTACACCTAGCAAGCTGCAGCTCAGGAAAGAGGCTCACAGGCCTGAATACCTGGCTCCCCCATCGACACTGTTTCCACTGGAACTCCTGAACTCCTGTACCAGCGGTTGGGAAATACGCCACCGCTCATAAAGGGGCAAATCAAAACCAAAACACCACACTGTTAATGGATGGGCGGTGAGAGGAAATATCAGGGCTGTTCAAGTTAACCCCCCCTTCCCCCTGCACTCTGCCCATAACATTATAATGGATATTGGTTGGCAGCCTAAGCCCAGGAATGGAGGATGAGAAGCAGAGGAAGACGAGGGAAGAGAAACGATACGAAGGCGAGAGAGGGGTGGAAATTGGAAGGAAAGTTGGTGAAGCTTTCAATTGGATGACAGTCGGATGCAATACAGGCATCAAATGTACCGGAGAAAAGGATCGAGGAGGGTGCCTAAGTGGGACTGAAGCCAGAAATGCCCACGATACCCCACCAAAAATGCAATTATTCATCAAAAGCCCACTGACTCCCCCCCCCACAAAAGCTACATCGACTGCACTTCCTCACACCCTAGCTGCACCCACTCCATTCTTCCAGTTTCACCACCACCATCTGTGCTGATGATGGAACCTCCCACGTGATGAAAGGTCACAGCCTGAAATGTTTACTCACCTTCTCCCTCTGCGGAGCTGTCGAGCGCTGAATTTCCAGCATTTTCCGTTTATTTTTCAGGTTCCCAGCTTTCTGCAGGATTTTGCTTTTGGAGTTCTGTGTCATTTTGACACAGCCTCATTTACACAGATGTCCGCCCCTGTCAATATAAAAACAAATGTCGTTTCTGAATGGCTCCATTTGGCTTTGCTGCTTTTCACTCGCCCAGCAGGGTTTGAATTTAAGCTCACCTTATCGACCATCAGCACGATTCCGGGAGAAAGTCCAGCCTGAAGATTGTATTAAAAACCACTTCTCTTCTGAACACACCTCTCTGTAAATTAGGGGTCACTGAGCTGGGATCAGGAGCCAGAGCCCTGGCTGATTACCTTTCTCTTTAAGCAGGAATTCACTGGGCAGTGATCATCATGAGGAACCCGGTCTGATTTTGTCTCTCTCTCTGTCTCTCTCTCTCCCTATCTCTCTCTCTGGGGTCACTGGACAGAGGCCAGGAGCAGGAACGCTACCTGATTTTCCCTCTCTCAAGCCAGGAATTCACTGGGCAATGATCAGCACAAGGAACCCTGTCTTATTTGCTCTCTCTCTCTCTCTCTCTCTGAGTCACTGGACAATGATCAGGAGCACAAAACCTGGCAGATCTCTATCAGTTTTTCAAACGCAAACTGAACTAGCTAAATGTGTTCTAGCCCTTAAAGTCAGTCGGTAAAGAGAGAAGCCATTGTCACTCTTTCCTTTAAATAGATTTATTCACAGAGTCAAACATTACAGGCATATATCTCCTCACACGACCCACCGCTGTGTCAGTAAGGGTCTCTTTATATGTGCTCAAGTAACCATCCAATCAATGACCCTCGTCCAAGTATACATAACTTCAATTTATATCATTAACAAAGGGAACCTGGCTGATTTTGTGCACCCCACCACTCCAACCTCCCACCAACCCCCTCAGTTCTCTCTCTTCAGTGTCACTGCACAGTGATCAGGCATAGGAACCCCAGCTGATAGCTCTAAGTCTCTAACCCAGGGGTCACTTGTGATCAGAAGCAGGATGTGGACTGATTCCCCTCTCCCAGTGAAGGTGCAATGGGACATGATCAGGATTAGGAAAACAGGCTCAGTTCCCCTGTCACATGGGTCACTTGGACAATGATTACGAGCAGGAACCCAGGCTGATATCAGCCCCCCTCCTCCTCTCTAACACAGTGTTCAGGAGCAGGAACACTGGCTGAATCCTCCTCTCTCTCTAACCCAGGGGTGACTGGACAGTGATCAGGAGCAGGAACACTGGCTGAATCCCCCTCCTTCTCAAACCCAGGGGTGACTGGACAGTGATCAGGAGCAGGAACACTGGCTGAATCCCCCTCCTTCTCAAAACCAGGGCTGACTGGACAGTGATCAGGAGCAGGAACTCTTTCAGATCTCCTCCCCATCAAACCCAGAGGCCAATGGATAGTAGTCAGACAAGGAGCCCTGTCAGTTCCCTCAATCTCTCTCTAAATCAGCATTCAATGGACAGTTAATGGAAATAGCATCCCTGACATAATGCTTTCTCTCTCTCTCTCTCTGTCTCTCTAACGCAGGGATCACTGGGCAGTGACCAGGAGCTGGAACATTGGCTGAATTCTGGCTTTCTCTAAACCAGGGGCCAAAGGACAATGATCCAGAGCAGAAAAAGTGGCTGATTTGACCTCTCTGTCTCTCCAACCAATAGATGTCACTGACAGTGATCGGGAGCAGGAGTCCCTGCTGATTTTCAAACTGTCTGAAACACAGGGATGATTGATGAGCAGCAGGAAGCTGATCGGATTTTCCTCTTTCAGAAAACAAGGAATTAATAGACAGTGAGAAGGAGCAGGAACCCTGGCTGATTTACCATCCCTCTCTAATTGGATTTGGGGTTTGGGGTGTGTGTCGCTCAACAAAGATTAGCATTACAGAGCATGATAGGAGAGTGCACAATCAATTCCAGCGCCACTTCTTTTGAAAAAGGAGTTTCAAACTGGTTAACGCACAAATTGTAGTTTAGAAGTGTAACCATTTTCCCCTTTAAAAAAAACAGACATTGAACCCCCATACACTCACACACGAACACAAAACAGGACAAAACACAGCTTGGGAATGTTCCTTTTAAAAGGATAACATCTGACAAGATCTCAACACTGTTGATCTAACAGAATTCTGGTCATAACAGATCTGGAAGTTCTTTCAGACAGATTTTTGTGAAACTGTCCTCGATGGCTCTTACTTCTCACAACTTTGCGAAAGAGAAAAAAAGCAGATGAGCTATTCTGACGAGGCATTCCTGATGGAAGTTTAATTTACTCTCGAGAGCACGTAACACAAAGGTTGGGCAGAGAGAGGGAAATAGAGAGCGAGAGTCTTCTTGAAGCCTGCTCCTGAGGCACACACACACTTTGTGACTGAGAGTTTTAAAGAATAAAATATTCAGAGAATATATCTCTCAGACCACGTGTTTTTAACCAATCAGCAAGAGTCTTTAGCCAGGCTTAGATATACAAAGTACTTCTTCCCTCTCCAGGTATCCCTTTTGGACATCTACCTGTTGACCCGCGGTTTCTTCAAGAAAGGCATATTCACAGTCCCAAATTAATCTTGCAGACTTTTAAAAATAACTCAGGAGGGGGAATACCCAAAGGTCAGTGTCCTTCAATTTTCCCAAAAAACAGGGCTCTCACTTCAGGAACAGGAACCCTTACTGATTTTCTCACTCTCTCTGACTCAGGGATCACTGGACAGTGACCAGGAGCAGGATCCTGGTCTGCTACCACCCAGCTCTTACACATAGTCCCTGGACAGTGGTCAAGAGAAAGGGTCCCTGGCTGCTGTACACTTTCTCCATTACACAGGGCTCACTGGGAGTGATCAGGAAGAGGTAAACTGGCTGATGTCCCCTTTGTTCTCTCTCTCTAACCCTAGGGTCATGGGGCAGTGATCAGGAGCAGGAACGCTGGCTGATTTTTCTCTCTTTCTAAATGAGGGGTCACTGGACAGAGATCAGAAACATATACCCCGGCTGCTTTCTCCTCTCATTTTCTAACCCGGGGTCACGGACAGTGAACATGAGCGGCAACGCTGGCTGATTTCCCCTCTCCCCCTTACACAGGGGGCACTGGGCAGTGAGCAGGAGATGGAATCCTGGGACATTTCCCCTCTTTCAGTAACTCTGGGGTCACTGCAGAGTCAGGAACCCAGTCTCTCTCTCTCTCAGTCTCTCGCCCTCTCTCTCCCTCTCACTCCCTCTTGCTCACACTCTCTCTCCCCCTCTCTCTCTCTCTCTCTTCCTTTCTCTCTCTCTCTCTCTCCCTCTCTCTGTCTCCCTACCTCTCTCCCTCCAACTCAGGAGTCTCTAGCTGTAATCAGGAGCAGCAAACCTGGCTCTCTTTAACCCAGTGCTATTGAAGAGTAGTCAGGGGTACACACCCTGGCTGATTTCTCGCCTATATCCCTCTAACCCTGAGGACACTGGACAGTCATCGGGAGCAGGAGCACTGGCTGATTTCCCCAATCTTTGAAATGCGAGATAGGAAGCAGGAATCCAGGCTGTTTATTCCAAGTGGTCAATGGTCACTGGACAGGGATCAGCAACGGGAGACCTGGCTGATTTAATATCACCAGTAACCCTGGAATCAGTGGACAGTAATAAGGAGCAGGAACGCTGGCTGATTTCCCCTCTTTCTCTCTTTCCCAGGGATCACTAGTCAGTGACCAGGAGCAGGAACCCTGCCTGATTTCCCCTCTCTTTCTTACCCATGAGGTACTGGATAGTGATCAGGAGCAGGAACCCTGCCTGACTTCCCCTCTCTTTCTTACCCATGAGGTACTGGATAGTGATCAGGAGCAGGAACCCTGCCTGATTTCCCCTCTCTTTCTTACCCATGAGGTACTGGATAGTGATCAGGAGCAGGGAACCTGGCTGGTTTCCACGCTACCTCTCCACATTGGCAGTCCCTCGGTTCAAGGCTGACATCTAAGCAAGGCCGCGGGTTTCTGCTGTGTCTCTTCATGGGACTGATCAGGTCCATTCTCCACCCACGGATCTCTGGGCACATCCTCGAAGCCAGTGGGACCATTTCCCTTCCCTATCTGCCACTGCTCTACCTCGCTCACCATGAAGGCGTTTGGGCTCCAAGCATTGTGCAGCTTGATGGACGAGCTGAAGGATTGGCGGAGCAATTTATCCCTGTCATCAACGTCAATCCTTACGCACTCCAACAAGAGCTTTAGGGCATCCTTTGTAAGGCTTTCTTTGTCCTCCTGAGGAAGGCTGGCCACTTCCGAGTTGAGGAGATAGGAGCTGACGGGGAAGTTGCTCTGTAGACGCGCGGACACAGTGTGTACACCATCGTCGGTTTTGCTGGGGTTTTGCCTGAATCGTTGTGGAAGTACACCAGCATCTGTTCGACAGCAGATCCCAAAAGATGAGGCAGAGGCATCGCCGGCAGGATCCGTCCAGCGCCCTTGATACGCAGCCCAGGCCTCACTGGGAGTGTGGGGACAGCTCCCGCTCTGTACGCCAGGGTTTTTGTTCGCTCGAGCAGGCAGCTGTTGCCAAGCGCTCGCTCCTGTAGCTTGTAGGAGGCTGAGCAGCTGATCCAGAATTTGGATCACCACCCCTCCCCGCTCCCAACCCTGTCAATGGAGGGCCTTCTGAGACAGGTGGGCTGCCAAGGTGCGGGGAGTGTCCCAACACAGTCCAGAGTCTCTCCTTTAGCATGTATGGCAGGTGGAACATCTGACCAAGCTGGTCAGGGCTGTTATTGGAGCCTTGTTTTTCTTCTTGCGCCATCCTGGTCTTCAGGGATGTGTGAGGCGATTCATTTCGGCTGCAAGCACATGGGGAGACAATAGGAAATACGGAGCACAACTCCCAAAGGGTGTGCCAGAAGCAGAGGGCCCACTGGAAAAACAAAATCAATCAATTAAACTGCAAGTCAATTGGCTGGGGTGGGGTGGGGGTGGAGCTGGGGGAAGGGTAGAGGGGTGGACAGCCACTGGTAGGGCACTGCAACTAAAACCAAAACGTGAAAGGAAACTTACAAAATGGAATCGATATGTAATTTCCCTGCCTGGCAGGCTGGTTATGGAAATCCTCTGGCATACAGGCGGGCACCGTGAGCTCCCTCTACAGGACCAACCGGCCATGGCGGGCACCGTGAGCTCCCTCTACAGGAACAACCGGCTATGGCAGGCACCGTGAGCGCCCTCTACAGGACCAGCCGGCCATGGCTGGCACCGTGAGCTCCCTCTACAGGACCAGCCAGCCATGACGGGCACCGTGAGCTCCCTCTACAGGACCAGCCGGCCATGGCGGACACCGTGAGCTCCCTCTACAGGACCAGCTGGTCATGGCGGGCAATGTGAGCTCCCTCTACAGGACCAGTCGGCCATAAACATAGCTGCAGGAGAGGGGCAAGGGACCTAGATGCATATGTGCATAAGTCATTAAAGGTGGCAGGGCAGGTGAAGACAGCAGTTAATAAAGTATACAGTATCCAAGGCTTCATTAATAGGGGCATAGAGTGCAAGAGCAAGCCGGTTATTCTGAACTTGTATTGGACACCTGTTAGACCTCAACTGGAGCATTGTGTAGAGTTCTAGGTGCCACACTTTAGGAAGGATGTGGGCGCATTGGGGAGAGTGCAGAAGAGGTTGACAATAACGGTTCCAGGGATAAGAAAGCTCAGTTATGAAGATAGGTTGGAGAAGGTTGGGGCTGTTCTCCTTGGAGGGGAGAAGGAGGCTGGATAGAGCTGTTCAAAATCACGAGGGGGCTGGACAGAGCAGAAGCAGAAAGGGTGACTCGGCTCCCGCTCGTAAAAGGATTGAGAACGAGAGGGCACAGGTTTAAAGTGATTTGCAAAAGGAGCAAATGCGATGTGAAAAAAAAACTTTCTCACACAACGCATAGTTTGGGCCTGGAATGCATTCCCTGAAAGTGTGGTGGAGCAGGTTCAATCAAGGCATTCAAGGAAGAGGGCATTTGCTGATTGTTTAAATAGAAACAATGCGCAGGGCTAGGGGCCAAAGGCAGGAGAATGGAGCTGAAAAGCAATTGCTCATTTGGAGGGCCAGTGCAGACCCAATGGACTGAATGGCCTCCTTCAGCAACGTAACAATCCTGTGATTCTGTGCGTGCAGGATTGAAGAGATTTGCGAGCAGCCTGCAAATCTGCTGCAGACTTAAACCTGATGCTCAGTTTGGGTCCCGCCAGTGTAACACAGCCCCTGGCCTCATTACAGACTAGGTCTCAACATACCCGAAAGAGCTGAACTCCCGAGGTGAGGGGAGAGTGACTGCCCTTGACATCAAGGCCACATTTGACTGAGTGTGGCATCAAGGAGCCCTGGCAAAACTGGATTCGATGGGAATCAGAGAGAAAACTCTCCACTGGTTGGAGTCCTACCTATCACAAAGGAAGATGGTTGTGGTTGTTGAGAGTCAATCATCTCAGTCCCAGGACATCACTGCAGGGGTTCCTCAGGGTGGTGCCTGAGATCCAAACATCTTCAGCTGCTTCATCGAAACCCTTCTTGTAAGGTGCATCCAGGAGGGCTTCCTGACGCAATATGTAGATAGACCAACTAGGGAAGAGGCAATACTGGACCCGGTATTAGGGAATGAACCCGGCTGGGTGGTCGAAGTTCCAGTAGGAGAGCATTTTGGGAAAAGTGACCATAATTCAGTTAGTTTCAAGGTACTGGAATCAGAAGGATAACAGGAGTCCTCATGTTAAGGTGCGTCATTGGGGGAAGGTTAATTATAACAATATTAGGCAGGAACTGTGGATTCTAGACTGGAGGCAGATGTTTGAGGGCAAATCAACAACTGACATGTCAGGGGGCTTTCAAACGTCAGTTGATAAGAATTCAGGACTGGCATTTACCTGCTAGGATGAACGATACGCTTGGCAAGATGCAGGAACCTTGGATAACGAAGGATATTGTGAGATTAGTCAAAAAAGAAAAGGGAAGCGTTCGTAAGGGCTATAAGCCTGGGAACAGATGAAGCCCATGGAGAATATAAAGAAAGTAGGAAGAAACTTAAGCAAGTAGTCGGGAGGGCTAAAAGGGGTTTTGAAAAGACACTGGCAACCGGGATTAAGGAAAATCCCAAGGCCTTTTATACATATGTAAAAAGCAAGAGGGTAGCGAGGGAAAGGGTAGGCCCACTCAGGGACAGAGGTGGGAGTCTGTGTGTGGAGCTGGAAGAAATGGGAGAGATACTAAATGAATACTTAGCGGTCGATTTGTCTAGGGAAGAGTGTGTAGATAGCCTGGATCATATTGAGATCAAAAAAGAGGAGGTGTTAGGCATCTTGAAGAATATTAAGGTGGTAAGTCCCCAGGGCCAGATGGGATCTACCCCAGAGTACTGATGGAGGCGAGGGAGGAGATTGCTGGGGCCTTGACAGAAATCTTTGTATCCTCACTGTCAACAGATGAGGTCCCAGAGGACTGGGGAACGGCCAATGTTGTTCCACTGTTTAACAAGGGTAGCAGGGATAATCCAGGAAATTACAGGCCGGTGAACTTTACGTCAGTGGGAGGGAAATTATTAGAGAAGATTCTTCATGACAGGATTCACTACCATTTGGAAGCAAATGGGTGTATTAGTGAGAGGCAGCATGGTTTTGTGAAGGGGAGGTTGTGTCTCACTAACTTGACTGAGTTTTTCGAGGAAGTGACAAAGATGATCGATGATGGAAGGGCAGTGGATGTTATATACATGGATTTTAGCAAGGCCTTTGTCAAGGTCCTTCATGGCAGACTCGTACAGAAGGTAACGTCGCACGAGATCAGAGGTGAGCTGGCAGGATGGATACAGAATTAACTTGGTCATAGAAGACAGAGGGCAGCAGTGGAAGGGTGCTTTTCTTCATGGAGAGCTGTGACTAGTGGAGTTCCGCAGGGATCAGTGCTGGGACCTTTGCTGTTTGTATTATACATGAATGATTTGGAGGAAAATGTAACTGGGCTAATTAGTAAGTTTGCAGATGACACTAAGTTTGGAGGAGTTGCAGATAGTGAAGAGGATTGTCAAAGGATACAACGGGATATAGATCGGTTGGAGACTTGGGTGGAGAAATGGCAGATGGAGTTTAATCCAGACAAATGCGAGGTAGTGCATTTTGGAAGGTCTAATACAGGCAGGAGTTATACAGTAAATGGCAGAACCCTCAAGTGCATCAATGGGCAGAGGGATCTGGGTGTACAGGTTCACAGGTCACTGAAAGTGGCAACGCAGGTGGATAAGGTAGTCAGGAAGTCACATGGCATACTTGCCTTCATTGGCAGGGGTATTGAGTATAAAAGCTGGGAAGTCATGCTGCAGCTGTATAGAACCTTGGTTAGGCCACACTTGGAATATTGCGTGCAATTCTGGTCGCCACATTACCAGAAGGATATGGAGGCATTGGAGAGGGTGCAGAGGAAGTTTACCAGGATGCTGCCTGGTCTGGAGGTTATTAGCTATGAGGAGAGGTTGGAGAAACTTGGATTGTTCTCACTGTAGTGACAGAGATTGAGGGGTGACTTGATAGAAGTTTACAAAATGATGAGTGGCATGGACAGAGTAGATAGTCAGAAGCTTTTTCTCAGGGTGGAAGAGTCAATTACTAGGGGACATAGATTTAAGGTGAGAGGAGAAAACTATAGAGGAGATGTGCAGGGGCAAGTGTTTTACGCAGAGGGTAGTGAGTGTCTGGAATTCACTGCCAGAGGAGGTGGTGGAAGCAGGTACGATAGTGGTGTTTAAGATGCAGCTTGACAAATACATGAATAGGATGGGAATAGCGGGATACGGACCCCGGAAGTGCAAAATGTTTTAGTTTTACAAGCAATATGATCGGCGCAGGCTTGGAGGGCCGAAGGGCCTGTTCCTGTGCTGTACTTTTCTTTGTTCTTTGTTCTTTGTTCCCCCCTCAGAAAGGCAGAAGTGGGAATATGTTCGCTGATGATTGCACAATGTTCAGTTCCAGTCACAACTTCACAGGTACTGAAGAAGTCTGTGTTCATATGCAGCAAGACCTGGACAACATTCAGGCTTGGCTGCTAGGTTGCAAGTCAGGCCACACAAGTGCCAGGCAATGACTATTTCCAACAAGAGAGAATTTAACCATCTCCCTTGTGGCATTACCATCACTGAATCCCCCACTATCAACATCCTGGGGGTTACCGTTGACCTGAAACTGATCTGGACTAGCCATATAAATTCTGTGGCTATAAGAGCAGGTCAGAAGCTAGTGGCAGGTTTCTTGCGTCCTGACTCCCCAAAGACTGTCCACCATCTACAAGGCACAAGTCAGGAGTGTGATGGAATACTGCCCACTTGCCTGGATGAGTGCAACTCCAACAACACTCAAGGAGCTTGACACTGTCCAGGGAAAAGCTGCCCCGCTTGATTGGCACCACATCCACAAACATCCCTCCACTACCAAAGAACAGCAGCAGCAGTGTGTGTACATCTACAAGATGCACTGCAGGAATTCATCAACACTCCTTAGAAAGCACCTTCCAAACCCACGATCACTACCATCTAGAAGGACAAGGGCAGCAGATAGATGGGAACACCGCCACCTGGAGGTCCCTCATCAAGTCACTAACCACCCTGACTTGGTAATATATCGGCCGTTCCTTCACTGTCGCTGGGTCAAAATCCTGGAACTCCCTCCCGAACAGCACTGTGGGTGTACCTACACCACAGGGACTGCAGCGGTTCAAGAAGGCAGCTCACCGCCACCTTCCTAAGGGCAACTAGGGATGGGAGATAAATGTTAGCCCTGCCAGTGATGCCCAAATCTCACATAAAGAGTAAATAAATGAGCAGGAATCCTGTTGCCACCCTCTCATTTTCTAAAGCGACATCCACTGCACGATGATCAAGATCAGGATACCTCTCTGAATTCCCTCCCACTTTTTCACCAGTGGCCATTGGACAGTTAGCAGGAGCAGGAAATCTGCCTGATGATCCCTCTTACTCTAACTTTAGGTAAATGGACCCACAGCTCCGTTCTTGCGCTCTAATATCAATGCCTGACCAGAACACAAGTGGGCAAGGCTCACAATTCAATATCCTTTTCACAGTTTTTATTATACCACCAATAACTTACAGGCATAGTACCCTGTTCCCAGCAAGTTAAATCAATAAAAAAACTCCGTGCCATTCATTTCCGAACCGTACTCACCCTGCCGAACTGTCAGCCAAACACCTCTCCACCAGTGCAGGAGATCCATGTCTTGAGATTGTGCGTTGTTGCTTAATGGTTAAGGATGGTTCAGTAGGGGAGCTTCTGGGCTGTATCAGCATCATCAGATTGGTGGATGAATTTTACCCTCTAAGTGATGTTTTGGAATAAGCAACTCCAAGAGTTGCACGTGTAAACTCAGATATCGTGGGGCCATGGCTATTAGCTTGTGAGCCTCATTTCCAGTTTGGTCACAGGAGGTCAAAGGTCAAGGCAGTCCTTAACATTGAGAACAAACACATCATCATGAGGTCGTACGAACATATGAATTAGGAGCAGGAGTAGGCCGCGCGGTCCCTCGAGCCTGCTCTGCCATTCGATGGGGCCTTGGCTGATCTGATTGTAACCTTAATCCCACTTTCCTGCCTGTCTCCTGATAACCTTTCACCCCGTTGTTAATCAGGAATCTATCCAGATCGGCCTTAAAAATATTCAAAGACTCTACTTCCACTGCCTTTTGAGGAAGAGAGTTCCAAAGGCTCACGACCCTCCGAGAGAGAAATATTTCTCCTCATCCCTGTCTTAAATGACCAACCCCTTATTTTTAAACAGTGACCCCCCCTGAACTCTACCTTCTCCCACAAGAGGAAACATCCTCTCCACAGCCACCCTGTCAAGACTCCTCAGGGCTTTAAAGGGTCTTAATCGAGCCACCTCTTACTCTTCTAAACTCCAGTGGATACAAGCTTAACCTGTCCGGCCTTTCCTGATAAGGCAACCTGCCCATTCCTGGTATTAGTCAGGTCGCATTGCATCAGCTGTCTCTTGGGTTCATATTCATGAAGTCACTCAATTGTGTCTATGCCCCTGTGTGAATGATCCTGCTTCAAACCTAAGTGTTTGAAAGTGATCTGGAGCCGGAGCCAGGGCTGATCTCCCCCCTCGCTCTCATCTAGGGCTCACTGTGTGGTTATCAGGAGCAGAAACCCTGGCTGATTCTGCAGCTATCCCCTCCTATCCTCATGCCTTACTGCTACGCCTCCAACCCCCGCCTCCCTAACCCAGGCATCACTGGAGAAGAAAGGCTGAATACCTCCACCCCCAGCCCTTGCCCTAACCACAGGTAACCTGCCAGGAGCAAGGTCCCTGGCAGGTTCCTCTCTGCATTTCCTTGGGTTTACACAGTGATCAGAGGGTGGAGCCCGGTCATTTTTCCATCTCCCTCAAAAGCAACATTCACTGCACAGCGATCAGGGTCAGGAAATGTCTTGAGTTCTCTCTCTCGCTGTCCATCTGCAGGGGTAACTTAGCAGTAATGGGGAGCAGGAATCCTGGCTGATTTCCCCTCTCACACTCTAACATATGTGATGAGGAGCAGGAACCTCACCTCCTTTCCCCCCTCTCTCTCTAACCTAGGGGTCTATGATCAGCAACATCTCAAACTGATGTGTGAAGCTGGAACACAGGGCTATCTGCATCCAAACAGGGGACTCAGCATGTGGAGGACAGAGCTAAACAATTCCATAACTAACGGATCAGAGCAAATCCCTACATTCCTTCCACATCCAGTCATGAATGGTGGTGTGATAGGAAATAGTGTAGTTTAAGTAAGTTAAATTTGTGTTTGTGGGTGTTAGGAATGTGTTTTAGTTTGAAGTTTAAGTTTGATTTGTATTTCTGTATCTGCTTGTTTAGAAAATTCAAATGGAGTTTTAGCTTCACTTTAAAAGGCTGCTTGCATTTCTAATGAGAAGTTCACGATCCCTATAAAGTAAAAGTAAACACACAAGAGTAGAAAGAATAATGATGTTGCCCAGCAACAGATAGACATACACACAGAACTAAAGAAACAATAGTTTTAAGTTCAGTTGAAGCCAAGAGCCCAGAAAGACTGGACACTGGGAGAGGGATTTGCAGATTTCCCAAAAGAACACAAAAGGTCCTAAGCTAAGAAAAATAAACTAATAAATCAAGGAGAGTGGAAGAGGGGAAACTCCAAAGGAGGCTGTATAGTCAAAGGCAGGACAGGAACCTGGGAAAAGATCCTGCTAAGTGAATTTAAGAGTGAGGGGCAGAGAGAAAGCTCCAAGCTTCAGGTTTAAAGTAAGACCAGCTTGCTAGAGGCAAGAAAGTTCAAAGAGGCAACTAAAACTCTGTCATTATTTGCCATGGGCATGTGAAGCGATGGTGTACAGTTGAGGATGAGTTGGCACGAGAGAAAGAGAGAGTGCGTAGAGGGCAGCTCGAATGCCTGTGATGACCCAGGGAAGAGGAACATCAGAAGGAGAGTTTGAAACCCTGGAGGTGAACCCTTGTGGAAGGGGTCCAAGAGAAAGCGTCAGTTTGGGAGAAGATTGCAAGGTGTGGTTTTAGAGAGTGGAGATTGGAATCCTTAGTGTCAAGGACGGGGTTCACTGAGATGGTTGGCTCAGGGTGTAACAAGCATCTGGGGAGAGTTGAGGAGAGATCCATGGAATCTGGTTGAGGTGACATCTGTTGCTTGGTTTCAGAGTGTGGTGTATTGGTGCCTATTGGTACACAGATTTATACTTACTGTGGACATTAAAGCATAGGATAGCTTTCGTAACTTGTGTTATCCTTACAAATCTCTATACATCTGTAAAGGTATAGCTGTGGGTAAAGGAGTATTGTAGTAAAGTTCATATTTTCTTGTTGAATTCATGTTTTATTCTTTGGTTAAAAGTTAATCAGCTGACACCTGTGCCTCTGCTCAGTAACTACTCTCCACATATCTAAACAAACATATAAAAGTTAGGCTCTTTCAAGCTGGGTTCCACTCTGGGACCAGGCTTGTCCAGGGGTAACCTCAGCTGCGATCATAATTGGTGGACAATTAAACACTTAAATGGAGGAACAAAAATAAAAATACCTGGAAAAACTCAGCAGGTCCGGCAGCATCCGTGGAGAGGAACATAGTTAAGGTTTCGAGTCCGTATGACTCTTCAACAGAACTAAGGTAAAATAGAAGAGAGGTGAAATATAAGCTGGTTTAAGGGGCGTGGGGGGTGGGACAGGTACAGCTGGATAGAGGGCCAGTGATAGGTGGAGATTGTCAAAAGATGTCATAGACAAAAGGAGAAAGAGGTGTCGAAGGTGGTGATATTATCTAAGGAATGTGCTAATTAAGGGTAGAAAGCAGGATGAGCAAGGTACAGATAGCCCTAGTGGGGGTGGGGTGGGGGGAAGGGATCAAAATAGGCTAAAAGGTAGAGATAAAACAATGGATAGAAATACATTTTAAAATAAGGAAAATAGGCGGGAAAAGAAAAATCTATATAAATTATGGAAAAAAGAAGGGGGAAACGGAAAGGAGGTGGGGATGGAGGAGAGAGTTCATGATCTAAAATTATTGAATTCATGAATTGTGTGTCCTGTACACAAAAAGCAGGGCAAATCCAACCCAGCCAATTACCACCCCATCAGCCTGCTCTGGGAATCAGAGGGGAATGCCTCTGGGGGTAAGAGAAGATGGTTGGGGTTGTTGAAATCCAATCATCCAAGCCCTCAGACATGGCTGTGAGAATTCCTCAGGGTAGTGTCCTAGGCCCGACCATCTTCAACTGCTTCATCAATGGCCTTCCCTGGTGGGAATGTAAGTAGTGAGGAAGATGCAAGGAGATTTCAAGGGATCTTGGGCAGCCTACATGAATGACAGATGGAATGCAATTTAATGTAAAGTTATCCACTTTGGCAAGGAATAATACAGGAACACCGAGTGTTTCTTAAACAGTGAGAGGTAGGGACATGTTGATCTGCAAAGGGACTTCGGTGTCCTTGTTCTTGAGTCACTAAAAGCTAGCAGGCAGGTGCAGCAAGCAATAAGGAAGGTGAATGTCATATTGGCTTTGTGAAAAGGGTTTGAGCAAAAGAGTGAAGATCACAGAATCACACAGTGCAGAAGAGGCCCTTCAGACCATCGAGTCTGCACCGACACGTGAGAAACAACTGATCTACCTACCTAATCCCATTTACTAGCACTTGGCCCAAAGCCTTGAATGTTGTGACATGCCAAGTGCTCATCCAGGGACTTTTCAAAATATGTGAGTCAACCCGCCTCCACCACCCTCCCAGGCAGTGCATTCCAGACCGTCACCTCCCTCTGGGTAAAAAAGTTTTTCCTCACATCCCCCCAAAACCTCCTGCCCCTCACCTTGAACTTATGCCCCCTCGTGATTGACCCTTCAACTAAGGGGAACATCTACTCCCTATCCAACCTGGCCATGCCCCTCATAATCTTGTACACCTTGATCAGGTCGCCCCTCAGTCTTCTCTGCTCCAACGAAAACAACCCAAGTCTATCGAACCTCTCTTTGTAACTTAAATGTTTCATCCCAGGCAACATCCTGGTGAATCTCCTCTGAACCCCCTCCAATGCAAGCACATCCTTCGTATAATGTGGCGACCAGAACTGCACACAGTACTCCAGCTGTGGCCTCACCAATGTTCTATACAACTCCAATATGACCTCCCTATTTTTGTAAGATATCTGGCTGCAATTGTATAGAGGCTTGTTGAGACCCCTCCTAGTGTGTCGTATGTACTTGGATTTCCAGAAGGTGTTTGTTAAGGTACCACATCAAGGCTTATGGTGGAAAATAAAAGTTCATGATATTGGGGGTAACATAATAGCCAGGATAGGAGATTGGCTGGCTGGCAGAAAACAGAGAGTATGCATAAATGGGCCTTTTACTGATTGGCAGTATGTGATGAGCGAATTCTGTCGGGTGTGTCCCCCTCCTCCCTCATAGACCCTCCCCACCCTCGAGCTCATGACACCAGTTTCACAAACATATGGCTTGAATAGAATGACCAGCGAGACAAATTTCTCCTGATAATTCGCAATTGCTTTATTGACTCACCCATAGCCCTCAGAGGAGGCCTGCATTCAGCAATCACAAAATACAAGTACAATTACAGTTACCCGGAGCCCTGCCCATCAGAGGCTAACCCCAACCCCCCCGCCCCCCCCCCCGACCTACTTAGCACTTAAATCTTTATAGCCTAAGTTAATACTTACAATCGTTCCTCGGCTGGTCTTCCAACAGTGTTAAGGGCCCCTCAGTGGAGTTGACCAGACTCTACCCACGTCCTTGGCTGTCTGCAGAAAAGCTTTGGCATCCTACGATCCCGTCCCCAATTATTCCGTTCTTGCAGCTGGCCTGACCAACGCGTCTCAATGTCCCGTGTTCAGCACTCTTAGTTTATCCTGCGCATAGGCCAGACAAACATGACCAGCCCTCACAGTGTTTAAACAATTCTCCTGTTGTTTTGAGACAATCCCACCCTTGGCTGCAAGATCGATGGAGGTTTGGACATCAGTGGCCTGTTCATTGTGCCGTTGCTATCGGGTAATCAGTCTCTTGATTGTGTATGTCAATGGCTGTCACGGGCTTTTCCCTGGCACTATTGCTTCGTGATAGCGATCAGTCCACGTCTGAACTCTTTTGATGGGCCACTGTGTTTTACCGAATGCCTGAATTAACCCCTTGCCGCCCAGCCTTTTGCCGTTAGATGCAGCTCGGTTCCTGTATCGTGTAGTACAAGACACGAGGTCAAAATACGCCCATGAGTTTGGCTTTTATACTCCGTAAATTTCCCAGTTGGAAGGGATTCTGATCCTACACGTTCCGCGGGGGCTCTGTGCTTGGGCCTTAACTTTTTACAAATGATATCGATGAGGAGAGCAAAGGCGTTGCAGCTAAATTTGCACAAAGATAGGCCTGGAAAATACATTGTGAAGAAGGCAAAAGGAGATTGCAGTGGGGTATAGACAGTTCGAGCGAGCGGGCAAAGAAGCTGGCGGACCGAGTATAATGTGCGAAAATCACAGAATCGCAGAATCACACAGTGCAGAAGAGGCTCTTCGGCCCATCGAGTCTGCACTGACACATGAGAAACACCTGACCTACCTACCTAATCCCATTTACCAGCACTTGCCCCATAGCCTTGAATGTTATGATGTAACAAGTGCTCATCCAGGTACTTTTTAAAGGATGTGAGGCAACCCGCCTCCACCACCCTCCCAGGCAGTGTACTCCAGACCGTCACCACCCTCTGGGTAAAAAAGTTTTTCCTCACATCCCCCCAAAACCTCCTGCCCCTCACCTTGAACTTGTGCCCCCTCATGACTGACTCTTCAACTAAGGGGAACAACTGCTCCTTATCCACCCTGTCCATGCCCCTCATAATCTTGTACAGCTCGATCAGGTCGCCCCTCAGTTTTCTCTTCTCCAACGAAAACAACCCAAGTCTATCCAACCTCTCTCCATAACTTGAATGTTTCATCCCAGGCAACATCCTGGTGAATCTCCTCTGCACCCCCTCCAGTGCAATCACATCCTTCCTATAATGTGGCGACCAGAACTGCACACAGTACTCCAGCTGTGGCCTCACCAAGGTTCTATACAACTCCAACATGACCTCTCTACTTGTGAAATGTGAAGTTATTACCTTTGGCAGGAAGAGTTTTTTAAAAAGCATAGTATTACGTAAACAGCGAGCAAGTGCACAATTCTGAGGCACAGAGGAGTCTAAGTGTTCGAGTGCATGAGTCACAAAAAGTTAGCAAGCGGGCACAGCAAGTAATTAAGAAGGCTAATGGAATGCTATCCTTTATTACGAGAACAATTGAACATAAAAGAAAGGATGTTATGTTTCAGGTATACAGGGCATTGGTGAGACCGCACCTCGAATACTGTGCGCAGTTTTCATCTCCTTATTTAAGGAAGGGTGTAAATGCATTGAAGGTGGTTCAGAGGAGGTTTACTAGATTGATACCTGGAATGAGTCGGTTGTCTTATAAGGAAAGGCTGGACAGACTGGGCTTGTTTCCACTGGAGCTTAGAAGAGTGAGGGGTGATTTGATTGAAGTTATACAAGATCCTGAACGGCCTTGACAAGGTGGACGTGGAAAGGATTTTTCCTCTGGTGGGTGAGTCCAGAACTAGGGGGCACTGTTTTAAAATTAGGGGTCGCCCTTTTAGGGTGCAGATGAGGAGAATTTTTTTTCTAACAGAGGGTTGTATGACTTTGGAAGTCTCTGCCTGGGAAGGCGATGGGGAAGGTCATTGAATATTTTTGAGGCGCAAGTAGGTAGATTCTTGTTTGTCAAGGGAATCAAAGGTTATGGGGGAAGATGGGAATGTGGAAATCGAAACACAAACAGGTCAGCCATGATCCGATTCGATGGCAGAGCTTGAGGGGCCGATTGGCCTACTTCTGCTCCTATTTCGCTGGCTTGTATGTTCGTTTCCACAGGTTTTGCTTCCTTATCTAAGGGAATATGTACTTGCCATAGAGGGAGTGCAGCAAAGGTTCACCAGGTTAATCCCTGGGATGGCAGGATTGTTGTATGAGGGACAGATTGAGGAACCTGGGCCTGTACTCCCCGGAGTTTCGAAAAATGAGAAACAGTTGCATTGAACCTTGCAAAATGCAAACAGGGTGTGACAGGGCGGATGTGGATACGATGTTTCTCCGGCTGGTGAGTCCAGTACTAGGGGACACAGTCTCAAAACAAGGGGCAGGCCATTTGAGCCTGAGCTAAGGAGGAATTTATTCACTCAGGGGGAGGTAAGTCTTTGGGATTCTCTACCCCAGAGGGTTGTGGAGGCTCAGTCATTGACGATGTTCAAGACAGAAACCGATAGATTTCTGGATTCTTGTGACTGCGGGGGATGTGGGATAGCATGGGGAACTGCTATTGAGGCAGCTGATCAACCCTGATCTAACTGAGTGGAGAAGCAGGCTCGATGGGTTGATTGGCCCACTCCTCTGTCAGGTCATGACCTTTCATTTGTTCTGATGGAAGGCCATGTGATGACAACATTGACTCACTGTCCCCCCACAACCTGGTCTGCTGAGGATTTCAAGCACTTTTTTCAGTCGATTTTTTATCTTCAGATTTCCGTGTTCCCAAAATATTTGCTTTTCTATCAGTGGCCGGAACCCTGGATGACCTCCCCTCTGTCCCTAACGCAGGAGTCACTGGGCTGTGATCAGGAGCAGGAACCCTGGCTTATTTCCCCTCTCTAACACAGGGATCACTGGACAGTGATCAAGTGCAGGAACCCTGGCTTATTTCCCCTCTCTCTCTAACCCAGGGGTCACTGGACAGTGATCAGGAGCAGGAACCCTGGCTGATTTACTCTCTCTCTCTAACCCAGGGATCACTGGACAGTGATCAGGAGCAGGAACCCTGACTGATTTACTCTCTCTCTAATCCAGGGGTCACCAGAGAGTGATCAGGCTGAGGAACCCTGGCTGGTTTACCCTCTTGCCCTAACTCAAGGTGTTTTAACACGTACCAGGTTTTATACTGAGATGTAAACTGCTCAAGGCTCAATGCTCAGTGTAGCTCAGCATTCTTATCACAGTATATTGTACCAGTGATAAATTACAAATATCAGCACCCTGCTCCCCTCAAATGAACTCAATATTCACAAACTCGGTTCCATTAATTTCTTTACTGTACTCACCCTGACGATCATACTCATCCTGACAATACTCACCCTGACGACTGTACCCACCCCTGACAAACATACTCATCCTGACAACCATACTCACCCTGACGACTTTAATCACACTGACAAACATACTCACCCTGAGGAACGTACTCACCCTGATGATAATGGTCACCCTGATGACAGTACTGACCCTGACAATGTAATCACCCTGACGATCGTACTCACACTGACGACAGTACTCATCCTGATGACTGTGCTCACCCTGACGATCATACCCATCCTGATGAGCGTACTCATCCTGATGACTGTATTCACCCTGATGAATGTTATGATGTGCCAAGTGCTCATCCAGGGACTTTTTAAAGGATGTGAGGCAACCCGCCTCCACCACCCTCCCAGGCAGCGCATTCCAGACCATCACCACCCTCTGGGTAAAAAAGCTTTTCCTCACATCACCCCTAAACCCCCAGCCCCTCACCTTGAACTTATGACCCCTTGTGACTGACCCTTCAACTAAGGGGAACAGCTGCTCCTTATCCACCCTGTCTATGCCCCTCATAATCTTGTACACCTCGATCAGATCGCCCCTCAGTCTTCTCTGCTCCAATGAAAACAACCCTAGTCTATCCAACCTCTCTTCATAACTTAAATGTTTCATCCCAGGCAACGTCCTTGTGAATCTACTCTGCACCCCCTCCAGTGCAATCACATCCTTCTTATAATGTGGCAACCAGAACTGCACACAGCACTCCAGCTGTGGCCTCACCAAGGTTCTATAAAACTCCAACATGACCTCCCTCCTTTTGTAATCTATGCCTCAATTGATAGAGGCATGTGCCCCATATGGCTTATTCACCATCCACGAACATGCCCCAAAGTGTATCATCTCGCAGGGTTAAATATCATCTGCCAATTATCTGTCCATTTGACTATCCTGTCTATATCTTGCTGTAGCCCAACGTTCTCAACCTCATTGTTAACAACCCAACCAATCTTTGTGTCATCCACAAACTTACTAATCCTACCCCCCCACATAATCATCTATGTTCTTTACATAAATGACGAAATAATAGGGTACCCAGCACAGATTCCTGTGGTACGCCACTGGACACCGGTTTCCAGTCACTAAAGCATCCTTCTGTTATCACACTTTCTCTCCTACAACTAAGCCAATTTGGAATCTACCTTTCCATCCCTGCATCCCATGTGCATTTGCCTTCGTAATAAGTCTCCCAGGTGGGACCTTGTCAAAGGCTTTGCTGAAAATCCATATAAACTACATCAACTGCACTGCCCTCATCATCTACAAACCTGTTCACCTCCTCAAAAAATTCAATGAATCACCCTGATGATTGTACTCACCCTGATGATTGTACTCACCCTGATGATTGTACTCACCTTGACAAACATCTCACGCTGACGAATGTACTCACCCTCTCAAACGTACTCACCCTGACGATCGTACTCACCCTGATGACTGTATTTGCCTTGATGATCGCACTCACCCTGACAAATGTGCTCACCCTGACGACTGTGTTCACCCTGATGAACGCACTCACCCTGACAAATGTGCTCACCCTGACGAATATACTCACCCTGTCAAATGTACTCACCCTGATGATTGTACTCACCCTGACGACTGTGTTCACCCTGATGATCGCCCTCACCCTGACAAACGTGCTCACCCTGACGAGTGTACTCATCCTGATGACTGTACTCACCCTGATGACCATTCCGAGAAGTGCATTCCCATCACACAAACTCTTCAAGGCTTCTTTGACAGAATTCTAAACCCATGACCTCTAACACCTAGAAGGACACGTGGAGCAGACACACTGGAGTACTACTGCCTGCAAGATCACCTGAAAAACCACACACCATCCTGACTGCGAACTTCATCTTTGTTTCTTCAATGTCTCTGTATCAAAACCCTGGAACTCCAACAGCGCCGTTGGTGTACCCAAGCAATGTGGAGTGCAGCGGTTCCAGATGTCAGCTCAGCACCATTTTGAAGGGCAGTTAGGGATGGGCAACAAATGCTGGCCTTGCCAGTGATGGTCACATCGCCATGAAAAATATAGGGAAGAAGAGCAGGAATCCTCTTGTTTTTCTCTCACTTTCTAAATCAGAATTCACTGGACAATGATTAGGGTCATGAAATCTCTTTGACTTACCATCCCTCTCCTCACTGGGGAATGATTAGGACCAGGAAGCCTGGTTGATTTCCTCTCTCTCTAACCCAGGGGTCACTGGACAGTGATCAGGATGAGGAACCATGACTGGTTTACTCTCTCTCTCTAACCCAGGGGTCACTGGACAGTGATCAGGATGAGGAACCATGACTGGTTTACTCTCTCTCTCTAACCCAGGGGTCACTGGACAGTTGCATTAACTACTGAGCTGTACTCACCCTTACGATCATACTCACCCTGACAGCTGTACTCACCCTGATGATCGTTCTCACTCTGACGACTGTAATCAGCCTGACAACTGTACTCACCTTGACAATCATTCTCACCCTTACATTCGTACTCAGTCTGACAACGGAACTCACCCTGACCATCATACTCACCCCGATGACTGTACTTACACTGACAACTGCACTTACCCTGGTGATCGTACTCACCCTGGTGCCTGTACCCAGCCCAATGACTGTACTCCCCCGTCAATATTCACCCAGACGATACTCACCCCGACGATGGTACTCACCCAGATGATACTCACCCTGACGATGGTACTTACCCTGACGATACTCAACCTGAAGACAGTACTCACCCTGATGTCTGCACCCACCCTGACGACCATACTCAGCCTGATGAATGTACACACCTTGACAATCGTACTCACCTTGACAAACATTCTCACCCTGAACACCATGCTCACCCTGATGATAATACTCATCCTTGTGAAACCCACTTGACGAACGCACTCACTCTGACGACTGTACCCACCCTGATGATCGTACTCACCCTGATGATCATACTCACCCTGACAACCATACTCACCATGATGATCGTTTTTACTTTGATGACTGTAATCAGCCTGATGACTGTACTCACCTTGATGATCATTCTCACCCTGACGTTTGTGCTCAGACTGACAACTGAACTCACCCTTAACATCATACTCACCCTGTTGACTGCACACACTCAGACAGCCATGCTCACCCTGACGACCAAACTCACCCTGACAACTGTACTCACCCTGATGACCATACTCTGCCTGATGATTGTACTAATCCTCACAACCATACTCACCCTGACCATCATACTCACTCTGACCACTGTACTCACCCTGAAAACTGTACTCACTCTGACGAATGTACTCACCTTGACGATCGTTCACACCCTGACGTTCATACTCACCCTGAGGACCGTACTCACTTGACTACTATACATACCTTGACAATCTATCTCACCCTGACGAATGTACTCACCCTGATGAGCGTACTCACCGTGGTGACTGTACTCACACTGACCATCGTACTCACCCTGATGACCTTACTCACCCTGACGATCGTCCTCACCCTGATGACCTTACTCACCAGGACGACCATACTTTACCCACCCTAATGATCGTACCCACCCTGACGATCGTACTAATCCTGAAGACCTTACTCACCCAGATGACCGTGCTTACCATGACGACTGTACTCACCCTGACAATCATACTCAGTCTGAAGATCATACTCACCCTGACAACTGTTCTCAACCTGACAACTATGCACACCTTGATGATCAATCTCATACTGAAGAGTGTACTCACCTCGACGATTGTACTCACCCTGACGATTGTACTCACCCTGATGAGCGTGCTCTCCCTGACGATTGTACTCACCCTGACGAACGTATTCACCCTGACGATCCTACTCACCATGTCGACTGTTCTCATCCTGATGAACGTACTCACACTGATGACTATATTCACCATGACGATCGTACTCACCTTAATGAATTTACCCACTCTGATGATGTTATTCACACTGACAATACTTACCCTGATGATTCTCACTCTGACAACCATACTCACCCTCACGACCGTACTCACCCTGATGACCATATTCACCGTGACGATTGTACTCACACTAATTACTTTACCCAGCCTGTTGATGCTACTCACCCTGACGATACTCACCCTGATGATTCTCACTCTGACAACCATACTCACCCTGACGAACGTGCTCACCATGACCATTGTACTCACTCTGACGATCATACTCACCCTGAAGACCTTACACACCCTGACGTTACACAAGCTGACGTATGTACTCAAACTGATGAGCGTACTCACCCTGACAATCATACTCACCCTGATGAAATTCAAGCTGACAAACGTAATCACCCTGATGACTGTACTCAACCTGACGACTGTAGTCACCCTGATGACCGTACTCACCCTGATGATCATACTCACCCTGACGATACTCAAGCTGTCGTCCGTAATCATACTTTCCTGACAACCGTAATCACCCTGACCATCACACTCTCCCTGACCTTTGTACTCACCCTGACGTCTGTACTCACCCTGATGACTGTACTCACCCTGTTGACCATACTCACCCTGATGATCGTACTAATCCTCACAACCGTACTCACCCTGATCATCATACTCACCCTGAGCACAGTAGTCATCCCAACGACCATACTCATTCTGACACATGTACTCAATCTGATGAGCGTACTCACCTGGACTAACGTACTCATCCTAATGGCTGTACTCACCCTGACGACAATACTCATCCAGACCATCACACTCACCCTGACAGCCGTACTCACCCTGAAGACCGTACTCACCCTGATGAATGTACTCATCTTGATGATCATTTTCACCCTGACGATCATACTCACTCTGACAATTGTATTCACCCTGAAGATCGTACTCACCCAGAAGACCATACTCACCTTGACAATATTCAAGCTGACGAACGTACTCACCCTAAAGAGCGTACTCACCCTGACAACCCTACTCACCCTGACAAGTGTACTCACCCTGACAACTAGACATACCTTGACGATCAATCTCACCCTAACGATCATACTTACCTTGACGATTGTACTCACCCTGATGACTGTACTTACCCTGACGATTATACTCACCCTGATGATTGTACACACCCTGATGGCCGTACTCACCCTGATGACCATTCTCATCCTGATGACCATACTCACCCTGTCATTCATATTCACCCTGACGATCTTACTCACCCTAATGACTTTACCCACCCTGATAATGTTACTCACC
Organism: Isurus oxyrinchus; assembly: GCA_026770705.1. Taxonomy (NCBI): domain Eukaryota; kingdom Metazoa; phylum Chordata; class Chondrichthyes; order Lamniformes; family Lamnidae; genus Isurus; species Isurus oxyrinchus. The sequence continues at coordinate 12,019,978 of JANJGN010000035.1, forward strand.
CTGACGATACTCACCCTGATGATTCTCACCCTAACGACCATACTCACCAAGACAACTATACTCACCCTGACGATCATACTCAGCCTGATGATCGTACTCACCCAGAAGACCTTACCCTGACGATACTCAAGCTGACAAACGTGCCCACCCTGATGACCATACTTACCCTGATGACTGTACTCACGCTAACGTCCGTACTCACCCTGAAGACTGTACTCACCCTGACAATCGTAGTCATCCTGACAACCGTACACACTCTGACCATCATACTCACCCTGACCAGTGTACTCACGCTTAAGTCTGTACTTGCCCTGACAACCATACTCACCCTGAAGACCGTATTCACCCTGAAGACTGTACTCACCCTGACGTCCATAGTCACCATGATGACCGTAGTCATCCTGACGATTGTACTCAACCTGATGACTTTACCCACACTAATGGTCTTTCTCACCCTGATCACCGTACTCACCCTGATGATCATACTCACCATGACAACTATACTCACCCTGACGATCATACTCAGCCTGACGATTGTACTCACCCAGAAGACCTTACTCACCCTGACGATACTCAAGCTGATGAACGTTCTTAAACTGATTAGTGTACTCACCCTGACAACCATACTCACCCTGATGATACTCAAGCTGACGAATGTACTCACCCTGATGACCATACTCACCCTGACGACTGTACTCACCCTGACATCCGTACTCACCCTGACGACTTTACTCACCCTGACAATCATACTCAGTCTGAAGATCATACTCACCCTGACAACTGTTCTCAACCTGACAACTATGCACACCTTGATGATCAATCTCATACTGAAGAGTGTACTCACCTCGACGATTGTACTCACCCTGACGATTGTACTCACCCTGATGAGCGTGCTCACCCTGATGATTGTACTCACTGTGATGAACGTGCTCTCCCTGACGATTGTACTCACCCTGACGAACGTACTCACCCTGACGATCCTACTCACCATGACGACTGTTCTCATCCTGATGAACGTACTCACACTGATGACTATATTCACCATGACGATCGTACTCACCTTAATGAATTTACCCACTCTGATGATGTTATTCACACTGACAATACTTACCCTGATGATTCTCACTCTGACAACCATACTCACCCTCACGACCGTACTCACCCTGATGACCATATTCACCATGACGATTGTACTCAAACTAATTACTTTACCCAGCCTGTTGATGCTACTCACCCTGACGATACTCACCCTGATGATTCTCACTCTGACAACCATACTCACCCTGACAAACGTGCTCACCATGACCGTTGTACTCACTCTAACGATCATACTCACCCTGACGATACTCAAGCTGACGAACGTACTCACCATGATGACTGTACTCACCCTGACGTCCGTACTCACCCTGATGACTTTACTCACCCTGACAACCGTACTCATCCTAGCAACCGTACTCACTCTGACCATCGTACTCATCCTGGCCACTGTAGTCACCCTGATGACCTTACTCATTCTGACAAATGTACTGACCCTGACGGCCATATTCACCCTGACTACTGTACTCACTCTTAAGTCCGTACTCACCCTGACAACTGTACTCACCCTGACGACCGTACTCACCTTGACGAATGTATTCATCTTCATTATCATTTTCACCCTGACGATCATACTCACCCTGATGATCATACTCACCCAGAAGACCTTACTCACCCTGACGATACTCAAGCTGACGAACGTACTCACCCTAATGATCGTACTCACCCTTACGGCCTTACTCACCCTGACAATCGTACTCACCCTGACAACTATACATACCTTGATGAAAAATGTGTATAATTGTTCCTTGATATCAATGGATGTTTAATCACAAAATAATCTTGATTGGCCTTGACCATGGTTTCCCATCTATAATATTCTATTAGCCTCAGTAGTTCAGTAATCATAATGAGAATGATAGTTATCTCCAGTGCTTAGCTTCACATGCTGGGAATGCATTTTGGCAATTTGGGCAAATTTCCTTCCCTACGGTTTTTTGGTCCATTAAATGGAAATGAGTATATTAATTATATATTCCATGAATATTTAGTCATCGCTTATGTATGTGATTCTCACCCTGATGATCGTACTCACCCTGACGACTGTACTCACCCTGAAGGCCATACTCACCCTGATGACCGTTCTCAACCTGATGACCGTACTCACCCTGTCATTCATACTCACCCTGATGACTGTATTCACCCTGACGATTTTACTTACCCTAATGACTTTACCCATCCCGATGATGTTACTCACACTGACGGTACTCACCCTGATGATTCTCACTCTGACAACCGTACTCACCTTGACAACCATATTCACCATGACCACTGTACTCAGCCTGACCATCATACTCAGCCTGACGATCGTACTCACCCAGAAGACCTTACTCATCCTGTCGATACTCAAGCTGATGAACGTTCTCAAACTGATTAGTGTACTCACCCTGACGACCATACTCACCCTGACGATACTCAAGCTGACGAACGTACTCACCCTGACGACCATACTCACCCTGACGACTGTACTCACCCTGACGTCCGTACTCACCCTGACGTCCGTACTCACCCTGACGACTTTACTCACCCTGACAATCGTACTCATCCTGGCAACCGTACACACTCTGACCATCGTACTCATCCTGACCACTGTAGTCACCCTGATGACCTTACTCATTCTGACGAATGTACTCATCCTGACGGCCATATTCACCCTGACTACTGTACTCACTCTTAAGTCCGTACTCACCCTGACAACTGTACTCACCCTGACGACCATACTCACCCTGAAGACTTTAATCACCCTGACGTCCATAGTCACCATGATGACCGTAGTCATCCTGACGATTGTACTCAACCTGATGACATTACCCACGCTAATGGTCTTTCTCACCCTGATGACTGTACTCACTCTGATGATAGTACTCACCCTCATGATCGTAATCATCCTGATGAACATACTCACCCTGATGAACGTACTCACCCTGAAGAGTGTACTCACCCTGAAGACCGTACTCACTCTGACAACCATGCTCACCCGACAACCGTTCTCAGCCTGATGACCGTACTCACTCTGATGACTGTACTTTGACGATTGTGCTGGATCTTGATGATCGTACTCATCCTGATCGTACTCACCCTGATGATCGTACTCAGTCTGACGATCGAACTCACCCTGACGACCATTGTCATCCTGATTACCACACTCACCCTGTCATTCATACTCAGCCTGACAACTGTACTCACTCTGACGACCTTACTTACCCTGACGATACTCAAGCTGACGAACATACTCACCGTGATGACCATACTCACCCTGACGACTGTACCCACCCAGACGACAATGCTCACCCTGATGATCATACTCATTCTGACGTCAGTACTCACGCTGACGTCGATACTCATCCTGAGGACCATACTCACCCTCACAATCATACTTACAATGACCACTGTACTCACCTTGTCGACCATACTCACCCTGACGATCATACCCTCCCTGACGATACTCAAACTGACGAACATACTCAAACTGACGACCATACTCACCCTGATGATCGCAATCAACTGGATGACCATACTCACCCTAACAACTGTAATCACCCTTACAACTGTATTGACCCTGACAAATATACTCAACCTGACAACCGTACTCAACCTGACAATCATAATCAGCCTGACCACTGTTCTCATCCTGACAATTGTACTCACCCTGATGACTTTACCCACCCCAATGATTTTACTCAACTTGATGACTGTACTCACCCTGACGAACGTACTCATTCTGAAGACCTCACTCACCCAGAGGACCGTACGCACCCTTACGAGTGTACTCACCCTAACGAGTGTACTCACCCTGACGACCATACTCATCCTGATGACCTTACACACCCTGACAAATGTACTCACCCGGAAAACCGTACTCAACCTGACAACTGTGCATACCTTGATGATCAATCTCACCCTGACGATTGTATTCACCCCGATGTACGTGCTAACCATGATGACCGTACTCACACTGACGACTGTACTCACCCAGGCAACTATACATTCCTTGACAATCAATCTCACCCTGATGAGTGTACTCACCCTGACAACCGTGCTCACCCTGACGATCGTACTCACCCTGATGGCCGTACTCATCCTGACAACTGTACATACCTTGACGATCAATTGCACACTGACGAACGTACTCACCTTGATGAACGTACTCACCGTGATGATTATACTCACCCTGATGACCGTTCTCACCCTGACGACCTTACTCACCATGACAACCGTTCTCATCCTGATGACCATACTCACCCTGTCAATCATACTCACCCTGATGACCATACTCACCCTGACGATCGTACTCACTCTAATGACTTTACCCACCCTGATGATGTTACTCACTCTGACGATACTCACCCTGATGATTCTCACTCTGACAACTGTACTCACCCTGACGACTGTACTCACCATGACCACTGTACTCACCCTGACGATCACACTCACCCTGACGATCATACTCACCCAAAAGAGCTTACTCACCCTGACGATACTCAAGCTGACGAACGCACTCACCCTGATGACTGTACTCACCTTGACGACTGTACTCACCCAGACGACAATGCTCACTCCGACGATCGTACTCACCCTGATTTCAGTACTCACCCTGATATCCATGCTCACCCTGAGAACCGTACTCACCCTCACAATCATACTTCCAATGACCACTGTACTCACCTTGTCGACCATACTCATCCTGACGATCATACCCTCCCTGACAATACTCACACTGATGACCATACTCACCCTGACAACCGTAATCACCTTTACAACTGTATTGACCCTGACAACTATACTCAACCTGACAACCGTACTCAGCCTGATAACCGTAATCACCCTGACTGCTGTTCTCACCGTGCCAACCGTACTCACCCTGATGAACATGCTCATCTTGATGATCATTCTCAGCCAGAGGACAGTTCTCATCCTGAAGACTGTACTCACCCTGACGATCATACTCAACCTGACCACTCTACTCCACTTGCCTACCCTGCTCACCATGACCACTGTAGTCATCCTGACAATCGCACTCACCCTGATGACTTTACCCATCCTAATGATCTTACTCACCCTGATGACCGTAGTCACACAGATGATCATGCTCAACCCTAACGAACGTACTCATTCTGAAGATCTCACTCACCCAGACAACCATACTCACCCTAACGAGTGTACTCACCCCGACGACCATACTCACCCTGATGACCTTACACACCCTGACAAGTGAACTCACCCGGACAACCGTACTCACCCTGGCAACTATACCTACCCTGATGATCAATCGCACCCTGATGATTGTACTCACTCTGACAACTGTATTCACCCTGACAACTGTACACACTTGACGATCAATCTCACCCTGACGATCGTACTCACCCTGACGAACATGCTCAACTTGATGATCATTCTCACCCTGGCGAACGTACTCACTCTGATGACTGTACTCACCCTGATGACCATACTCACTCTGACAAACGTACTCACATTGACTGTCATTCTCACGCTCACGCTGGTACTCAACCTGATGACTATTCTCACCCTAACGATCATTCTCACCCCAGCGACTGCGCTCACCCTGATCACTTTACCCACCCTAACGACTGTACTCACCCTGCCTAAACTCAACCTGACGACACTCACCCTGAAGACCATACCCACCCTGACGATCGCACTCACCCTGATGACTGTACCCACCCTGATGATCGGACTCTCCTTGACAATCATTCTCACCCAGAAGATTGTACTCACTCTGGCGACTGTACTCACCCTGATATTCTTACTCACCCTGACGATTCAAATCTCGATGACTGTACCCACCCTGATGACCGAACTAAAGCTGATGACCATAATCACCCTGACCACCGTACTCATCTCGACGACCGTACTCACCCTTACGAACATGCTCACCATGACCACTGTACTCAGCCTGATGACTGCACCCAGCCTGATGATCGTACTCACCCTTACGATCGTATCCACCTTGATGACTGTACTCACCCTGACAACTGTACTCACCCTGAAGAATGTACTCACCTTAATGATCATTTTTACCCAGATGATCGTACACACCCATACGAACGTACTCACTCTGATGACTGTACTCACCCTGATGACCATACTCACTCTGACAAACATACTTACATTGACTATCATTCTCATGCTCAAGCTCGTACTCAACCTGATGACTATTCTCACCCTGACGATCATTCTCACCCCAGCGACTGTACTCACCCTGATCACTTTACCCACCCTAATGACTGTACTCACCCTGACTAAAGTCAACCTGATGACACTCACCCTGAAGACCATACTCACCCTGATGGCTCAACCAACCCAGATGACAGTATGCACCCTGATGATCATACTAGCCCTGATGACTGTACTCATCTTGATGACCGTACTCACCCTGATGACCGTACTCAACCTGATGACTATTCTCACCCTGATGATCATTCTCAGCCCGGTGACTGTACTCACTCTGATGACATTACCCACGCAGACAACTGGATTTACCCTGATTAAACTCACCTGATGATACTCGCCCTTACGTCTGTACCCACGCTGATGATCTTAGTCACTCTGACAATTCTCACCCTGATGACTGTACTCATCCTGATGACCATACTCACCCTCACGACTTTACTAGCCCTGACGACTGTACTCCTCCTGACGAGTGTACTCAACTCGAAATCTGTCCCCACCCTGAAGACCCTGTAATCACCCTGATGATTTTACTCATCCTGACAACCATACTCACTCTGACGACTGTACACACCAAGACAATTGTACTCACCCTGATGACGATACTCACCCTGATGAGCGTACTCACCCTGGCGACTGTACTCAGCCTTACAACTGTACCAACCCTGATCATCGTACTTACCATGAGGACTGTACTCACTCCTGATGATTATACTCAACCTGATGATCATATTCACCCTGATGATACTCAACCTGATGATTGTACTCGCCTTGACGATCACACTCACCCTGACGACCATATTCACCCTGATGATCATATTCACCGTGACAATACTCAGACTGACGAGTGTACTTACCCTGATATCCGTATTCTCCAGGACAACTGTGCTCACCTTGACAATCATTCTCACCCTGATGATACTCACCCCGATGAGGGAAAACACTCTGATGTCTGCACCCACGCTGATGACCCCGTGCTCAGCCTGATGACTCGACTCACCCTGACCATCATACTCAGCCAGATGAACGTACTCAGCCTGATGACCGCACTCATCCTGACAACCGTACTCACCCTGACAATCATACTTACCGTGATGATACTCAAACTGAAAAACTTACTCACCCTGACGATTGTACCCACCCTGATGACCGTATTCACACTGATGAGTGTACTCACCCTGATGACCATACTCACCATGACGATCATACTCACCCTGATGATACTGAACCTGATGAATGTACTCACCCTGATGACCATGCTCACGTTGACGACTGTACTCACCCTGATGACCCGGTACTTACCCTGACGATCATACTCATGCTGACAACCTTATTCATCCTGACAACCATACTCACCCTGACCATCTGACTCACCCTGACCACTATACTCACCCTGACAACTTAACTCACTCTGATGAACATACTCACCTTGACAATTACTCTCACCCTTTCAATACTTACACTGATGTCTGTATGCACCCTGGCAACCATACACACCCTCACAATATTCACCCTGATGACTGTACTCACCCAGATGACCATACTCAGCCTGACGATCATACTCGCCCTGATGATGCTTAACCTGATGAACGTACTCAGCCTGACAAATGTACTCACCCCAATGACCCGGTACTCACCGTGACGATCGTACTCATGCTGACAACCTTATTCACCATGACAACCATACTCTCCATGATCGCTGTATTCACCCTGACGACCATACTCACCCTGACCATCTCACTCCCCCTGACCACTGTAATCACCCTGACAACTTTACTCACCCTGATGAACATACTCACCTTGACAATTACCCTCACCCATTCAATACTTACACTGACGTCTGTATGCACCCTGAAAACCGTACTCACCCTCACAATATTCACTGTGGCGACCATACTCACCCTGACGAACATACTCACCCTGACGAACATACTCAACCTGACGACTGTACACACCCTGACGATCGTACCCACCCTGATGACCATATTCACATTGACAAGTGTACTCACCCTGATGAGTGTACTCGCCTTAACGATCATTCTCACTCCGACGTTATTCACCCTGATGTTCGTACTCACTCTGACGTTCATACTCACCCTGACGATTGCACTCACTCTGATGATCGTACTCATACTGACCATCATACTCTCCCTGACGACTGTACTCACTCTGATGGTCACACTCACCCTGACGATACTCAACCTGACGAATGTAATCAACATGGTGAACGTACTCACCCTGACGGTCTTACTCAACCTGATGATCATACTCACCCTGATGACTGTACTCAAACTTACGTTCATTCTCACCTTGACGGTACTCACTCTGACAATTGTACTTACCCTAACAATATTCACCCTGACAACCGTACTCACCCTGACAATATTCACCCTGTTGACTGTACTCACACTGATGACCATATTCAACCTAACAAAAGTACTCACCCTGATCAGCATACTCACCCTGACGATTGTACTCGCCTTGATGACTGTACCCACCCTGAGAACCATACTCACGCTGATGATCATACTCACCCTGATGTCTGTGCCTACCCAGATGACAGTGCACACCGTGACGACCATACTCACCTTGACGATTGCACTCACCCTCACATTTATAATCAACCTGATGCTCGTGCCCACCCTGGCCACTGTACTTACCCTGATTACTTTACCCACACTGATGACCGTACTCATACTGACGACTTAACCACCCTGACCACTGTACTTAACCTGATGACCATACACACCCTGATAATCATACGCACTCTGAAGATCATATTCACCCTGATGATACTCAACCTGACAGCTGTACTCAAACTGACGATCGTACTCACCCTGATGACCGTATTCACCCTGACGGCCATTCTCACCCTGACGATCATACTCACCCTGATGATCTCAACCTGATGAACGTACTCAACCTGAATACCATGCTCATCTTAATGACCGTACTAGCCCTCATGACTGTACTCACCCTGATGAGTGTACTCACCCTGACATATGTTCCCACCCTGACGACCCGGTACTCACCCTGACGATCGAAGTCATCCTGCAAAACTCATTCACCCTGACGACCATACTGACCATGATCACTGTAATCACCCTGACAATGATACTCATCCTGATGATCACACTCACCCTGATGGTACTCAGCCTGACGACTGTACCCACCCTGACCATCGTATTTACCCTGATGATCGTGCTCACCCTGATGATCATATTCACCCTGACAATACTCAACCTGACGAACATACTCAACCTGGCGAACGTACTCACACTCACGTTTATAATCAACCTGATGCTCATGCCCATCCTGGCAACTGTACTCATCCTGATAACTTTACCCACACTGATGATCTTACTCATCCTGACGAAACTCACCCTGACGATTCTCACCCTGACGATTCTCACACTGATGATACTCAGCCCAACGAACGTACTCAGCCTAACGACTGCACTCAACCTGACGATCGTACCAACCTTGAAGATCATACCCACCCTGATGATCATCCTCACCCTGACGAGTGTATTCACCCTGACGAGCATACTCACCATGACCACTGTATTCACCCTGACAAATATACTCACCCTGACAATACTCAACATGATGTACTTACTCAGCCTGACGAGTGTACTCGCCCTGATCAGCGCACTCACACTGACGACCGCACCCAACCTGACCATCATACTCACTCTGACAGCTGTACTCACCCTGACCATCATACTCACCCTGACAGCTGTACTCACCGTGACGATCATCCTCACCCTGACGATCATAGTCCACCTGATGGTATTCAAACTTATGAGCGTTCTCCTGGACGCTCGTACTCATCCTGACAACCGTATTCACTAGGGCAACTGTACTCATGTGGATGATCATTCTCACCCTGACGATACTTACCCTGACGATAGTACCCACCCTGACGTCTGCACCCACGCTGATGAACCCGTACTCATCCTGATGACTCGACTCACACTGACCATCATACTCAGCCTGACGAATGTACCAACCCTGACGATCATACCCACCCTGATGACCGTATTCGCCCGGACGAGCGTACTCACCCTGATGATCATACTCGCCATGACCACTGTATTCACCCTGACAAATATACTCACCCTGACAATCATACTCACCCTGACGATAGTCAACCTGATGTACTTACTCAGCCTGACGAGTGTACTCACCCTGATCAGCAAACTCACACTGACGACCGCACCCAACCTGACCATCATACTCACCCTGATAACCATACCCGCCCTGACCATCATACTCACCCTGACGATCATCCTCACCCTGACGACTGTACTCACTCTGATGATCATCCTCACCCTGATGATCATCCTTACCCTGACGATCATAGTCAACCTGACGGTATTCAAACTGACCAGCGTAATTACCTGGACGATTGTACTCATCCTGACAACAGTATTCACCAGGACAACTGTACTCATGTTGATGATCATTCTCACGCTGACGATCCTCACTCTGACAACGGTATCCACCCTGACGACCATGTACTCACCCTGACGACTGTACTCACCCTTACAACCGTACTCATCCTGACAACCATGATCAACCTGAACATTGTACTCACCCAGACAGCTGTACTCTCTCTGACAACCATACTCACTCAGACCATCATACTTAACCTGACCACTGTATTCACCCTGACAACTTTACTTACCCTGATGATCATCCTCCCCCAGATGACCGTACTCACCCTTATGAACGTACACACCTTGACAATCACTCTCCCCCTGACAATATTCACCCTGACGACGGTACTCATTCTACGATTATACTCACTCTGATGACCGTACTGACCCTGATGACCATATTCGACCTGATGATTTCACTCAACCTGACGAACATACTCATCCTGACGATACTCAAACTGACAAATGTACTCATCCTGGCGACCGTGTTCAGCCTGATGACTTTACCAACCCTGACCATCAAACTCACCCTGACGACCATACTCAACTTGACGACTGTACCCTCCCTGATGATCGTCCCCACCCTGATGTCGTATTCACCCTGACGATGATACTCACCTTGACAATCATACTCACCCTGACGATACTCAACCTGCCGAACCTACTCACCCTGCTGAGCATACTCACCCTGATGACTGTACCCACCCTGAAAATTGTACTCACCTGGCGACTGTGCTCAGCCTGATGACTGCACCCATCCTGACCATCATACATACCCTGACGACAGTACTCACCCTGGCGATCATTCTCTTTCTGACAATACTCACCCTGATGTTTGTACCCACCCTAACGATACTCACCCTGATGACTTTACCCACCCTGACGTCTGTACCCACCCTGACGACTTCGTACTCACCCTGATGACTGGACGTATCCTGAGAATCATACTCTCCCTGAACATCATACTCACCCAGACCACTGTACTCACCCTGACAATCTTACTCAGCCTGACAGCCATACTCACCCAGCCCACTGCACTCACCCTGACAACTTTACTCACCCTGATGAAAGTACTCACTTTGACAGTCATTTTCACCCTGATGATACTCAAACTGACGTCAATACGCACCCTGACAACCGTACTCACCCTAACACTATTCACCCTGATGACTATACTCACCCTGATGACCATCCTCAATCTGATGACTGTACCCACCCTGACGATCGTACCCACCCTGATGACCATAATTACCCTGATGATCACTCTCACACAGACGATATTCACCCTGACATTTGTACTCACTCTGACTTTTGTGCTCACACTGACGATCATACTCATCGTGACAACTTTATTCACCCTGACAACCATACTGACCATGATCACTGTATTCACTCTGACAAGGATACTCAACCTGATGATCATACTCATGCTAATGGTACTCACCCTGACAACCATACTCACCCTGATGACCGTACTCACCCTGACAATCATACTCAGCCTGACGTTCATACTCTACTTGACGATCGTACTCACCCAGATGATCATACTAAACCTGATGCTCGAACCCATCCTGGCGACTGTACTCACCCTGATGACTTTGCCCACCTGATGAGCTTACTCATCCTGACGATACTCAACGTTATGTCTGTACCCACACTGATGACTGTATTCACACTGACGACAGTACTAACCTTGACAACTGTACCCATGCTGATGACCTTCTTCACCCTGACGACCATACTCACCCTGACAATCATAATCACCCTGATGATACTCAACCTAACGAATGTACTCGCCCTGATGACTGTGCTCACCCTGACAATATTCACCCTGATGATCGTACTCGCCCCGACGACCGCCCTCAAGCTGACGACCATAACCACCCTGATGATCATATTCACCACGACCACTGTATTCGCCCTGACAAAGATACTCACCTTGACGATCATATTCACCCTGATGATATTCACCCTGACGTTCGTTCTCAGACTGATGATCGTACTCACCCTGATGATGGTGCTCACCCTGGCAACCGTACACACCTTTATAACTGTACCCACCCTGACAACTGTACTCAACCTTACGATATCCACACTGATGACGGTACACACCTAGATGACAGTACTCAGCCTGACGATCATACACACCCAGACGACCGAACTCACCCTGGTGAGCGTACTCACCCTGACGACTGTACTCACCCTGATGCTTGTACTCACCCTGACGATCATATTCACCCTGACAAGTGCACTCATTCTGATGACCGTTCTAAGCCCGATGACTGTACTCACCCTGACCATTGTACTTAACCTGACAACTATACTTACCCTGTTGATCATACTCACCCTGACGATACTTAACCTGACAAATGTTCACAACCTGACGAACGTCACTCCCTGATGAGAACACTCACCTCGACAATCACTCTCATCCTTATGATACTCCCCCCCTGATGTCTGTACCCACCCTGATGACTTGACTCATCCTGACAATTTTACTCATCCTGACAACCAAACTCACCCTGACCATCATACTCACCCAGACCACTGTATTCACCCTGTTGATCTTACTCACCCTGACGATACTTAAGCTGACGAACGTTCACAACCTGACGAAAGTACACTCCCTGGTGAGAGCACTTACCTTGACAATCATTCTCATCCTTATGAAACTCCTCCTGACGTCTGTACCCACCACGATGACCCGACTCATCCTGACAACCAAACTCACCCTGAAAATCACACTCACCCAGACCACTGTATTCACCCTGTTGATCTTACTCACCCTGACGATACTTAAGCTGACGAACGTTCACAACCTGACGAAAGTACACTCCCTGGTGAGAGCACTTACCTTGACAATCATTCTCATCCTTATGAAACTCCTCCTGACGTCTGTACCCACCACGATGACCCGACTCATCCTGACAACCAAACTCACCCTGACCATCACACTCACCCAGACCACTGCACTCACACTGACAATTGTACTCATCCTGAGAACCACACTCACGCTGACCATCACACTCACCCAGACCACTGTATTCACCCTGATAATCGTACTCATCCTGACAACCATACTCACCCTGACAATCATACTCAGCCAGACAGCTGTACTCACACCAACATCTGTACGCACCCTGACAACCATACTCACCCTAACAATATTCACCCTGACATCTGTACTCTCCCTGATGACCATACTCACCCTAATGACCATACCCAACCTGACGACTGTAGCCACCTTGACGATCATACACACCCTAATGACCACATTCACCCTGACGACCATACTCACCCTGGCGATCATATTCACCCTGATGATAAACAACCTGATGAACGTATTCAGCTTGAGATGCGTACTCACCATGATGAATGTACTCACCCTGACGATACTCACCCTGACGATCGTACTCACCCTGATGACCGTACACAGCCTGACGATCGTACTCACCCTGACGATTATACTAAAACCGATGGTACTAAACCTGATGATTCTCAATCTAATGATCATACTCACCTTTATGATCAAACACACACTGATGATTCTCAACCTGAGGAACGTACTCAGCCTGGTGTGCGTACTCGCTCTGATGAGTGGTGTACTCACACTGACAATACTCACCCTGACGACCGTACTCACCTTGATGACTTTACCCACCCTGACTTCCCTCCTCACCCTGACGACCGTACTGACCCTGACGATCGCACTCACACTGGTGATTGTATTCAACCTGACGCTCGTACTCACCCCGACGATTGTACTCACTCTGCTGATAACACTTACCCTGATGATACTCAACCTGATGATCATACTCACTCTGTCGACCATACTCACTCTGTTGACCATACTCACTCTGTCGACCATACTAACCCTGACGATCATACTCACTTTGACGATCATTCTCACCCCGACGATATTCATCATGATGAGTGCTCTCACGCTGACGATCGTACTCAGCCTGAAGACTGTACCCACCCTGACCATTGTACTTAAGCTGATGACTATACTTACCCTGTTGCTCGTACTCACCCTGACGCTACTTAACCTGACGAAGGTACTCAATCTGATGAGCGTACTCACCCCGATGATAATACTCACTCTGACGATACACAACTTGATGAATGTACTCAACCTGGTGAACATATTCAACGTGACAAATGTACTCACCCTGACAAGCATACTCACCTTGACGATCATTCTCATCCTGATGATACTCACCCTGACATCTGTACCCACCCTGACGATACTCACCCTGACATCTGTACCCACCCTGACGATACTCACCCTGATGACAGTACCCACCCTGACATCTGTACACACCCTGACGATACTCACCCTGATGACAGTACCCACCCTGACATCTGTACCCACCCTGACGATACTCACCCTGATGACAGTACCCACCCTGACATCTGTACACACCCTGACGATACTCACCCTGATGACAGTACCCACCCTGACATCTGTACACACGCTGACGACCCCGTACTCCCTATGATATCTCGACTCATCCTGACAATTGTACTCATCCTGACAACCATACTCACCCTGACCATCATACTCACCCAGACCACTGCACTCACCCTGACCATCATACTCACCCAGACCACTGCACTCACCCTGACCATCATACTCAGCCTGACCACTGCACTCACCCTGACCATCATACTCACCCAGACCACTGCACTCATCCTGACCATCATACTCACCCAGACCACTGCACTCACCCTGACTATCATACTCAGCCTGACAGCTGTACTCCCCCTGACATCCATACTCATCCAGACCAAAATACTCACCCTGACCACTGTACTCACCCTGACAACTTTGCTCACCCTGGTGAATGTACTTACCTTGATAATCACTCTCAACCTGATGTTACTGACACTGACATCTGTACGCACCCTGACAACCTTACTCACCCTGACAATATTCACCCTGAATACTGTACTCACCCTGATGACCATACTCACCCCAATGACTGTACTCAACCTGCTGACTGTAGCCATCTTGATGATCATACCCATCCTGATGACCGAATTCACCCTGATGACTATACTCACCCTGGTGATCATACTCACCCTGACGATACACAACCTAATGAACATACTCAGCCTGATATGCATACTCACCATGATGTGTGTACTCACCCTGATGATGCACACTGATGATCATACTCACTCTGTTGGCTGTACTCACCCTGATGACTTGAGCCATACTGACGTCCCTACTCAACCTGATGACTGTAGTCACCCTGACGATCGTACTCACCCTGGCAATCGAAGTCACCCTGACAATCGTACTCACCCTGACGCTCGTACTCAACCTGACGCTCTTACTCACCCTGCTGACTGTACTCACCATGACCATCATAGTCACTCTGATGACCGTACTCACAGCCTGACACTCATACTCACCCTGAAGATAATAAAAAAAACCTGATGGTACTAAACCTGATGATTTTCAAACTGATGATCATACTCACCTTGACGATCAAACTCACACTGATGATAATCAACCTGACGAACGCACTCAGCCTGGCATGCGTACTCACTCTGATGAGCGTACTCACCCTGACAATACTCATCCTGACGCTTGTACTCACCCTGACGATTGCACTCAACTTGACGATTGTACTCAACTTGACAATTGTACTCAATCTGACGATCTTACTCACCCCGAAGATTGTACTCACTCTGCTGATAATACTTACCCTGATGATACTCAACCTGATGATCATACTCACCCTGTCGACCATACTCACCCTGACGATTGTACTCAACCTGACAATTGAACTCAACCTGATGCTTGTACTCACCCTGACGATCGTACTCACTCTGCTGATAAAACCTACCCTGATGATACTCAACCTGATGATTATACTCACCCTACCTTGACAGTCATTCTCACCGTGACGTTACTCACACTGATGTCTGTGCTCACCATGACAACCGTACTCACCCTGACATTATTCACCCTGACGAATGCACTCACCCTGATGACCATACTCACCCTAATGACCGTACTCAACCTGACGACTGTACCCACCCTGACGATCGTACCCAGCCTGATGACCGCATTCACCCTGATGACCACACTCACCCTGGCAGTCATACTCACTCTGACGATACACAACCTGACGAATGTAGTCAGCCTGACACGCGTACTTACCATGATGAGTGTCCTCACCCTAACGATACCCACCCTGACGATCGTAGTCACCCTGTCGATCATACTCACCCTGATGACTTTACTTATCTTGACGTCCCTACCCACCCTGATGACCGTAGTCACCCTGACGATTGTACTCACCCTGACGGTCATTCTCACCTTGACGATCATTCTCACCCTGACGATATTCACCCTGACAAACATACTCACCCTGACAATATTCAACCTGTCGATCATTATCACAAAGACCAGTCTATTCGCCCTGACAATGATACTCACTCTGACCATCATACTCAAGTGCGTCAGTACTCAACCTAACGAACATACTCAGCCTGACGAGCATATTCACCTTGACGATCATTCTCACCCCGACGATATTCACCCTGATGTTCGTACTCACTCTGACGTTCGTACTCACCCTGATGACTGTACTCACCCTGGCAACTATACTCACCCTGATGATCATACTTAGCCTGATAAGCGTACTCACCTTGATGACTGTACTCAGCCTGACGACTGTACCCACCCTGACCATTGCACTTACCCTGACGACTGTACTCACCCTGTTGATCATACTCACCCTGACAATATGCAACCTGACGAATGAACTCACCCTGACGAGTGTTCTCACACTGATGAGTGTACTCACCTTGACGATTATTCTCATCCTGACGATACTCACGCTAATGTCTATACCCACCCTGACGATACTCACCCTGATGACAGTACCCACCCTGATGTCCCCGTAATCTCACTGACGTCTTGACTCATCCTGACAATCGTAGTCATCCTGACAACCATACTCACCCAGACCGCTTCACTCACCGTGACGATTGTTCTCACCCTTACAACCGTGCTCAACCTGACCATCATACTCACCCAGACCACTGCACGCACCCTGACAATCGTACTCATCCTGACAACAATGCTCACCCTGACTATCATACTCAGCCTGCGAGCTGTACTCCCCCTGACAATCATGCTCACCCAGACCATCATACTCACCCTGACCACTGTACTCACTCTGACCACTGTACTCACCCTGACCACTGTACTCACCCTGACCACTGTACTCATTCTGACCACTGTACTCACCCTGACCACTGTACTCACCCTGACCACTGTACTCACCTTGATAATCACTCTCACCCTGACGTTACTCACAATGACTTCTGTACATACCCTGACAACCATACTCACCCTGAATGTTCACCCTGATGACTGTACTCAACCTGGCGACTGTACCAACCCTGACGATCATACCCACCCTGATGACCGCATTAATCCTGACGCCCATACTCACCATGACCACTGAATTCACCCTGATGATGATACTCACTCTGGAGTTCATACTCAACTTGACAAGCATACTCAACCTGACGATCATACTTACCCTGACGATACTCACCCTGACGATCCTACTCACCCTGGCAATCGTACTCAAACTGACGCTTGTACTCATCCTGGAGACTGTACTCACCCTGACAATCGTACTCACCCTGATAACCGTAATTATCCTGACGATCGTACTCACTCTGACGATAAAACTAACCCTGATGATACTCAATCAGATGATCGTACTCACCCTGCCAACCGTACTCACCCTGTTGACTGTACTAACCTTGACGACTTTACTCAACTTGACAATCGTACTCAACCTGATGATCATACTCACCATGATGATATTCACCCTAATGACCGTACTCAACCTGACGATCGTGGCATCATGACAACCATATTCACCCTGACAACTCAACTTGCCCTGACAAAAGTACTCAAATTAATGATCATTCTCACACTGCTGATTGTACTCACCTTGAATATATCCACCCTGACAACTATACCAACCCAGACGACAATACTCACCCTGACGATCATACTCACCCTGATGATCGTACTCACCCTGACGATCCTACTCACCCTGACCACAGTACTCACCCTGACGGTCATTCTCACCTTGATGTTCATTCTCACCCTGATGATACTCACCCTGACAAGCGTACTCACTGTGACAATATTCACCCTGACAATCGTACTCACCCTGACAATATTCACCCTGACAACCATGCTCACCCTGACAATATTCACCCTGTTGACTGTACTCACACTGATGACCATACCTACTCTGATGACTGTCCTGATACTGACGACCGTACCCACCCTGACGATCGTACCCACGCTGATGACTATGCTCACCCTGACATTCATACTTACTCTGACAATACTCAACCTGATTAGCATACTCAGCATAATGAGTGTACTCACCCTGACGAGTGTACTCACCTTGACGATCATTCTCACCCTGACGATATTCACTCTGCTGCTTGTACTGACACTGACGATCATACCCATCCTGACGACGGTACTCACCCTGGCGACTGTAATCACCTTGATGACTGTACCCACCCTGACTGTACCCACCCTTACGATATCCACCCTGATTAATGTACCCACCCAGACTACAGTACTCACCCTGAAGATCATACTCACCCTGATGACCCTACTCACCCTGATGAGCGCACTTACCCTGACGGCCATACTCACCCTGACAACTATACTCACCTGATGATCATACTCACCCTGACGATCATAATCACCCTGATGAGTGTTCTTACCCTGACGACCGTACTCAGCCTAATGACTGTACCCATCCTGACCATTGTATATACCCTGATGTCTGTACTCACTCTCATGATCATACTCACCCTGACAATCATATTCCCCCCTAACGATACTCAATCTGACAACAAACTCAACCTGACGACTGCCCTCAGCTGGACATCCGTACTCACCCTGACGATCGTGCTCATCCTGACAACCATATTCACCCGAAGAACTGTACTCACCTTGACAGTCATTCTCACCCTGACGATACCTTGATGACAGTACCCACCCTGACGTCTGTACCCACCCTGACATCCCTGTACTCACCCTGATGATCATAATCCCCCTCTCAATCATACTCACCCTGAACACTGTACTCACCCTGACAACTTTACTCATTCTGATAATCATACTCACCCTTACGATCATACTCACCATGATGATCATAGTCACCCTGACGATACTCAACCTGATGACCGTACTCACCCGGACGACTGTACTCACCCTGACGATCGTACTCATCCTGACAACCGTATTCATCTGGACAACTGTACTCACGTTGATAATCCTTCTCACTCTGGTGACTGTACTCACCCTGATGACCATTCTACATTCCCATCTCAGCCACTCTCCAAGGCTCCTCTGACAGCACCTTCTAAACCCATGACCTCTACCACATAAAAGGACACGTGCAGCAGACACAAGCGAGAACGACCACCTGCAAGATCGCCTGAAAAACCACACACCATCCTGACTCCAAACTTGATCAGTGTTTCTTCAATGTCTCTGTATCAAAACCCTGGAACTCCAACAGCGCCGTCGGTGTACCCACGCAATGTGGAGTGCAGCAGTTCCAGATGTCAGCTCAGCACCATTTTGAAGGGCAGTTAGGGATGGGCAACAAATGCTGGCCTTGCCAGTGATGGTCATATCGCCATGAAAAATATAGGGAAAAAAGCCAGAAACCTTCCCGTGTTTCTCTCACTTTCTAAAGCAGAATTCACTGGACAATGATTAGGGTCATGAAATCTCTCTGACTTGACATCCCTCTCCTCGCTGGGGAGTTATCAGGAGAATAAACATTGGATAACTTCCCTCCCTCCGAAATCTAGCGATCGATGTACGGTGATTAGGAGCAGGAACCCAGGATAATTCCCTCTCTCCCTAATCGAGGGCTCGCTGGCCGGTGAATAGGAGCAGGAACCCAGGATAATTCCCTCTCTCCCTAATCGAGGGCTCGCTGGCCGGTGAATAGGAGCAGGAACCCAGGCTGATTTTCTCTTTTTCCTCTCTCTCTCTCTCTCTCGCTCTCTTTCTCTCTCTCCCTCCCTCTCTCTCTCTCTCGCTCTCTCTCTAAGACAGTGGTCACTGGACAGTGATCAGGAGCGGGAACACTCTCTGACTTCTCCTCTAACTGCAGGATGGTGAACCCCTACCTCTCCTCTCATCCTCTAATATGAAAGTCCAATGTTAAGCTGGATGAGCTAAAATGGTCCACGCTTCACAGCTCAGTAAAACTCAATTATTCTTCGAACAGTGACTCACAAACATCAGTGCCCTGTCTCATCAAGTTAAATCAATACCCACAAACTCAGTCCCATTAATATTTGAACGATACTCACCCTGGTGAACACTCAGAGAAATACGTTCCCATCTAGACAGCTGATTCTAGATTCATGAATAGCCACTAACATATATAGGCGCTTAGAGAGGGAACATTCTGGGCTGCTCAGCAACATCAGGTTGGTGAATGAGTGTTACACTCTAAGGCGGATTCGGAATGAGCATTGCCAAGTGAGGTGCCAACCTGGAGATAATGGGGCCATAGCCCATTAGCTTGTAAATGTTATTTACAGCTTGGGTACTGGGGGGGTCTGTGGTCAAGACAGTCACTTAAACCTGTACAAACACTTATCATGATGAGGTCTCATTGCATTATCAATCTCGAGCTTACACAGTCATAAAGCCACTCCATCATTTCTATGCCTCCGTGTCAATAATCTCATTTCAGACCTGAAGGGTCAATGGAAAGTGATCAAGAGCAGGAACCCTGGCTGATTTCCTCCCCCTCCCTCTCACTCCCTTGCTTACCCATATTTCATCAGCCATGTTTTTCTCTCTTTATAAGCCAGAGGGCACTGGACAATGCTCAGGAGCAACCAGGAACCCTGGCTGATTTCTACTCTTCCCGTAACCTGAGAATGAATTGAATGTGATCAGGAGCAGGAACCCTGGCTGATTTCCCCTCTCTTGCTCGATTTCTAATCCAGTTGATGGTGCGTTTTGATGTGGACAGATTCCCACTGTCTCTTCAACTCAGAAGTCATTGGACGGTGTTCAGGGGCAGCAACCCAGTTTGATTTGCTCCCTCTTACCCAGTTAACACTGGACAGTGATCAGCATCTGGAATTCTGACTGATGCTCTCCCTCTCCCTCTCCCTCTCTAACCCGATGTCACTGGACATTAATCATGACAAGGCACCCTGACTGATTTTCCCTCTCTCTCTAAGCCTGTGTCCCCGAACAGTGATCAGGAGCAGGAACCCCTGGCTGATTCCAACCCCTCTCTCTAGCCCTGCTCTCATTGGACAGTGATCATGAGAAGGAATTCCAACTAATTCCACCCCTCTCTCTAACCCAGAGTCACCGGATAGTGAGCAGGAGCAGGAATCTTGGCTGATTCCCTCTCTCACTCTCTCTGCCCCAGTTGTCACTAGACGCTGACCAGGAGCAGGAACTCTGGCTGAAGTCTGCAAGACAGAACCTTTTTACTATTGACAGGTCCCCCTACACGTCAAACACGAGAATGACGAGAAGCAAGGAGGAGACACTTAAACCTCAAATTAATCGCTGAGACCTTTAGCAGATTCGAACATAGCAAGACCTCAGTGACCATGAGGCCTGTTACAATAGCCCCATTACTGTTCATCCAAAATACATCACCGAAAGAATGTAATTGCGCTAGAGAGGGTCGAGAGGAGATTTACAGAGATGTTTCCAGGACTGGGAAATTTCCATCTATGAGGTAAAGATTGGATAGGTTGTGGCTGTTCCCCTTGGAACAGAGGAGGCTGAGGAGAGATTTGACACTGATGTACCAAATTATTCTTTGGTAATGCCAATCTTGCGTGCTGATGATAAAAGGGACATGTTGAAGTTTTTTAACTGGCACTCATCAGGACACTTTGCAAGGCTATCAACATTATAAGTAGAAATTGGTGCTTTCCCCTTATGTTGGTAGTCTTGCAAAGTGTCCTGATGAATGCAAGGTGCAAAGCTTCTACGCGTCTCTTTTTTCAGCAATATGGAAATTTGCGAATGGCCTGGATGGAGTGGTTGGGGAGCGCCTATTTACTTTAGCGGAGAGCTCAGCCATTAGGCAGGTACCATTGATTCAAAGCGATTGGTAGCACATTTAGAGGGGGAAATTAGGGAAATTTGTTTTCACCCAGGGGGGTTATAGAGTTCAGGAAGTCACTGTCGGAAAGGGTAGCAGAGGCGAGAGGCTTCAACTCATGCTAAAGGTGTCTGGATGTGCACCTTAAGTGCCGTAACCAGCAGGGATACGGACCTAATGCTAGGCAGTGGGATTCGGCTGGGCGGCTTGTTGCTAGGTCCATGGTTAGACATGCACAGTCCTCCAAGGAGTGGTCAACCTCACTTGCCGATCGTTCCTCTGGCAGTTGGCCAGGCTGCTCAGATCAGCGGTGAACCACCTTCTTGCAATAATAATTGTCCTACCCTTCTCCCCTGGCAGACACGCTGCTTTGTTGGCCAGATCGCACTTCTCCGTCAGATTGTTGCCCCTTGTGCCAGAGACTTGTACCAGAGGGCACAATCTCAGAGTGAGGGGGCGCCCACTTAAAACAGAGATGAGGAAGAATTTCTTCTCTCAGAGGGTGGTGAATCTGTGGGTCATTAATTTTATTCCAGGCTGAGATAGACAGATTTTTAATCAGTTAGGGGTTCAAGGGTTATGGAGAAAAGGCAGGAAAGTGGAGTTGAGGATTATCAGATCAGCCATGATCGTATTGAATGGAGGAGCAGACTGGATGGGCCAAATGGCCTACTTCTGCTCCTATGTCTTATGGCCTTATGGTCAATGGCAACCTGGAACGATATTTGTACAATGCGACGTACAATTCCTTGTTCAAAGCACAATAGGTCAGATAGCAAGCTGTGAAGAGGATGTGGGAGTCTTCAAAGGGATTATAGGGAGGTGACTTGAGTGGGCAAAACATTGGGCAGCTGGAGCATCATGTGTGGAAATGTGAACGTGTCCACTTTGGCCAGAAGAATAGAAAGGCAGCCTGTTACTTACATGGGGAGAGATTGCAGAACTCTGAGCTGCAGAGGGATCTGGGTGTCCTAGCGCATCAATCACCAAAAGTTAGGATGCAGGTACGGCAAGTGATTAGGAAGGCGAGTGGAATGTTGTCACTTATTGCCAGGGAAACGGAATATAAAAGTAGAGATATTTTGCTTCAGTTGTACAGAGCATTGGCGAGGCCACAACTGGAGGACTGTGGACAGTTTTGGTCGCGTTATTTAAAATAGGATGTAAATGCGTTAGAAGCAGCTCAGAAGAGATTCACTCGGCTGATGGCTGGGGTGTTATCTTACGAGGAACAGTTGGACAGACTGGACCTTGTATCCAGTGGAGTTTAGAAGGATGAGAGGTGATCTTATTGAAATGTACAAGATCCTGAGGAGACTTGACAGGGTGGATGCTGAAATGGCATAGCCCCTTCTAGGAGAGATGGGAACTAGGACGGGAAGGTTAAAGGTAAGGGGTCTCCCATTGAAGATGGAGATGAGGAGAAATGTTTTCTCTTGGAGGGTTGTGAGCCTTTGAAACTCTCATCCTCCGAGTTTGGTGGAGGCAGGGCCATTCAATGTCTTTAAGGCAGAGTTAGATAGATTTTTGATTCACGGGGAGTCAAGGGTTATCGAGGGAAGGCAGAATGTTGAGTTGAAGCCATAATCAGATCAGCTACAATCTTATTAAATGGGAGAGCCTTTCGTGGCCTTCTCCAGCTCCTAACTCGTATGTTCATATACTGGACACTCCTCTGACAATGTCTGCACTTTCAAAACCTCCGTCAATACCTTCCGTTTCTCTGTGCTGTTCCCAAAGGTTTCAAGACCTTCCCCAGTCACTTCTCCCCTGGAAACGGGACAATAGCCTAATTCAAACTCCTTTCGCATTTCTGACTCATTACAAACTCTGGAGGATGAAACGAAGTCTGCCTGACCATGCGCCCGTTCTCCTTATTTCAGAAAAGATATCGGCAGTGGGACGAATGACCCCTCTCTCGCTAACCCTGGACAGTGATGAAGAACACAAGCCCTGGTGGACTGACCCTCTCTGTCAGGCTCAGGGTTTTAGGACCAGGACCAGAGGAGTGCACAAGTGATCGAGCCCCACTATTCCGCTAGGTGTATGGTTAATTGAAATGTATAGTTTTCCCACCGAAATAGCCAATTGGCTACATATACGTCTAGTACCCAGAAGCCAAGGCACTTAGCCAGGCTTTTTCAAAAACTCAATAATTAACAAAAATTGCTACAAAAACTCAACAGGTCTGACATCATCTAATGGAGAGAAAGAAAGGGTTAACATATCCAGTCCAAATGACTCTTCAGAACTGAACACCTTCAGAGCACCTTCTTCAGTTCATCTGAAGAGTCATTCGGACTCGAAATGTTAACTCTATCTTACTCTCCACAGGATATTGTCAGACCTGCTGAGCTTTTCCAGCTATTTTTATTTTTCTTCCAGATTTCCAGCATCCACAGCATTTTGCGTTTAACTCAATGATTAAGTTGTTTTAAAAGAAAATTTCTTGAAAGTAAGGGTGTGTGTTAGGGGAGAGCATCTGC
This sequence comes from Isurus oxyrinchus, assembly GCA_026770705.1. Taxonomy (NCBI): domain Eukaryota; kingdom Metazoa; phylum Chordata; class Chondrichthyes; order Lamniformes; family Lamnidae; genus Isurus; species Isurus oxyrinchus. The sequence goes on from JANJGN010000035.1 coordinate 12,045,367, forward strand.
ACATTCAAGCATTTGAAAATGTGCTAAGTTGCAATTCGATCACCTCTCATTCTTCTCAATTCGAGGAAATTAGGGCCTAGTTTCCTCAAACTCTCCCCACTGGGAAAATCCCACATCACAGCAATAAGTCCAGTGAAACATCAGCACGAACACTTGAAACCAAGCTCGTCTGTCCGTAGGTGAGGACAATATGCTCGACCTCTCTGTTATCTCACAAAATCACTTACTCTAACTGCCCATTCACACACACCCTCACTTACTCTAAATCTCCATTCACACACATACCCTCACTTACTCTAAATCTCCATTCACACACATACCCTCACTTACTCTAAATCTCCATTCACACACACCCTCACTTACTGTAACTCCACATTCACACACACACTCACTTACTCACACTCCCCATTCACACACACTCTCCCTTAATCTAATTCCCCATTCACAAACACCACTCACTTACTCTAACTCCCCATTCACACACACCCTCACTTACTCTAACTCCCCATTCACACACACCCTCACTTACTCTAACTCCCCATTCACATACACCCTCACTTAATCTAACTCCCCATTCACACACACACTCAACTACTCTGAATCTCCATTCACACACATCTTCACTTACTCTAAATCTCCATTCACACACACCCTCACTTACTCTAACTCCCCATTCACACACATCCTCACTTACTCTAAATCTCCATTCACACACACAGTCACTTACTCGAACTCCCCATTCATACACACCCTCACTTACTCTAACTCTCCGTTCACACACACCCTCAACTACTCTAACTCCCCATTCACACACACCCTCACTTAATCTAACTCCCCATTCACACACAACCTCACTTACTCTAAATCTCCATTCACACACACCCTCACTTACTCTAAATCTCCATTCACACACACCCTCACTTACTCTAAATCTCCATTCACAGACACCCTCACTTACTCTAACTCCCCATTCACATACACCCTCACTTACTCTAACTCCCCATTCACATACATCATCACTTAATCTAACTCTCCATTCACACACACACTCACTTAATCTAACTCCCCATTCACACACATCCTCACTTAGTCTAACTCCCCATTCACACACACCCTCACTTACTCTAACTCTCCATTCACACACACCCTCAACTACTCTAACTCCCCATTCACACACACCCTCACTTACTCTAACTCACCGTTCACACACATCCTCACTTACTCTAACTTCCCATTCACTCACACACCCTCACTTACTCTAACTCCTCATTCACACACCCTCACTAACTCTAACTTGTCATTCTTACACACCCTCACTTACTCTAACTCCCCATTCACACACACCCTCACTTACTCTAACTCTCCATTTACACACACTCACTTACTCTCACCCTCCATGCAAAGAGCTTGCTTTCTTATGGCTGGGAGTTCTAGAACTCAGGGGGACAGTTTGCGAATGTAAGACTTGGCCATTTATGACTGAGATGAGGAGAAATGTCTTCACTGCAGTTGTTATGAACATTTGTGTTTCTATGCCCCAGAGAAATGTCGATGCTCAGTCGCTGAGTTTGATCCAAACTGGAATGAACAGATTTTTGATCTCAAAATGAGTCCAGTGATGTGGGGTACAGGCAGGTAAGTGCAGTGTGATAAAGCTAATCCATGACCTTATTGAATGTTGGAGCATGCTTGAAAGAGTGAACAGTCCACCCCTGCTCCTCTCCCCCACTTTCTTTAAGGTAGCAGTGGACTTCAGGGGGAATTAGTGTAACAGAGGCCCATGGAGTCAGTGAACAGGATGGAGTTGAGTTGAAGCAGTGTTGCGATACCGAAAAAGCTTGGTTCCACTGTACATATTTTTGGTGTTTTATATATTCTTTGGTTAAAATTTTACTTCAGAATATTTGAAACTTGAAGAGGTCACATCTGCTAGATGCTGCAAAGCTCTGGCTGTCAACATGTTTTTCTCCCTTCCCCTAAGGGAGCTGACATTTTTCTCACGGCCTCTACTGCCTTCTAATTGGACAGTGATGACGAGTAGGAAACTTGGCTGGTTTTGCCTCTCTAACCTAGTTGCATTGTAGGAGTGATCAGGAGTGGGAACCCTGTCTGATTTCCCCTCTCCCTCTAACCCAGGGATCACTGGACAGTGATCAGGAGTGGGAACCCTGGCTGATTTCCCCTCTCCCTCTAACCCAGGGATCACTGGACAGTGATCAGGAGCAGGAACCCTGGCTGATTTCCCCTCTCTCTCTAACCCAGGTGTCACTGGACACTGATCAGGAGCGGGAACCCAGGCTGATTTCCTCCCTTCTCTCTAACCTAAGGGTCACTGGAGAGTGAACAGGAACAGGAACACTGGCTGATTTCCTCTCTCTCTCTCTAACCCAGGGAGCACTGGACAGTGATAAGGAGCAGGGACCCTATCTGATTTCCCCTCTCTCTCTAACCCAGGGATCACTGGAAAGTGATCAGGAGCAGGAACCCTGGCTGATTTCCCCTCTCTCTCTAACCCAGTGGGTCACGGGACAGTGATCAGGAGCAGGAACACTGGCTGATTTCCCCTCTCTCTCTAACCCAGGGATCACTGGACAGTGATCAGGAGCAGGGACCCTGACGGATTTCCCCTCTCTCTCTAACCCAGGGATCACTGGAAAGTGATCAGGAGCAGGAACACTGGCTGATTTCCCCTCTCTCTCTAACCCAGTGGGTCACGGGACAGTGATCAGGAGCAGGAACCCTGGCTGATTTCCCCTCTCTCTCTAACCCAGGGATCACTAGACAGTGATCAGGAGCAGGAACACTGGCTGATTTCCCCCCTCTCTCTAACCCAGGGGTCACTGGACAGTGATCAGGAGCAGGGACCCTGGCTGATTTCCCCCTCTATAACTCAGGAGTCTCTCAATGTTAATCGGATGAGGATTTGAAACATACAGATCTCTCTTACTAGCACAGGGTGCCCGGACAGTTATCAAGATCAGGGACCCTGGTTGGACTCCCCTTTCCAACTCATGGATCTCTTGACAAGATCATTCCGGGGAGTGGTGGATTGGTGGTAATGTCACTGGATTAGTAATCAAGAGGCCCCAGGGCCATAGTTTAGCTTCCAGTGCAGCCAGGATGGCAAGGCCGCAGAATGTACTCTGGGTGGGGGGCTTCAATATCCATCACCAAGAGTGGCTGGGTAGCACCAATACTGACCGAGCCGGCTGAGTCCTAAAGGACACCACTGCTAGACTGGGTCTGCGGCGGGTGGTGAGGGAACCAACAAGAGGGAAAAACATACTTCATCTCATCCTCACCAACCTGCCTGCCGCAGTTGCATCTGTCTATGACAGTATCATTAGGAGTGACCACCGCACAGTTGTGTTGAGATGAAGTCCTGTCTTCACATTGAGGATACCTTACATCGTGTTGTGTGGCGTTACCATCGTGCTAAATGGGATAGAATTCGAACATATCTAGCAACACAAATCTAGGCATCCAAGAGGCGCTGTGGGCCATCAGCCACAGCAGAATTGTACTCGAACACAATCTGTGCCCTCATAGCGCAGCATATCCCCCACTCTACTATTACCATCAAGTCAGGGGTCAACCCTGGTTCAATACAGAGTGCATACCAGGAGCAGCACCGGCCACACCTAAAAATGTGATGTCCAACTGGTGAAGCTATAACACAGGACTACTTGTGTGCCAAACAGCATAAGCAGCAAGTGATAGACAGAGCTAAGTGAATCCACAACCAACAGATCAAATCTAAGCTCTGCAATCCTGTTATATCCAGACATGAATGGTGGTGGACAATTAAACAACTCACTGCAGGAGGAGGTTCCACAAATATCCCCATCCTCAACGATGGAGGAGCCCAGCACATCAATATAAAAGATAAGGTTGAAACATTTGCAACAATCTTCAGTCAGAAGTGCCAAGATGATCCAACTCAGCCTCCTCCGGAGGTCCCCAGCATCACAGATGCCAGTCTTCAGACAATTTGATTCACTCTGTGTGATATCAAGAAATGGCTGAAGGCACTGGATAGAGCAAAGGTTATGGGCCCTGGCAATATTCTGGCAATAGTACTGAAGGCTTGTGTTCCAGAACTTGCTGCACCCCTAGCCAAGCTGTTCCAATACAGCTACAAGTCTGGCATCTACCCGGCTATGTGGCTTATTGTCCAGGTATGTCCCATACACAAGAAGCAGGACAAATCCAACCCAGCTATTAACCGTCTTATCAATCTATTTTCAATCATCAGTCAAGTGATGGATGGGGCCATCAACAGAGCTGTCAAGCGGCACTTGCTTAGCAATAACCTGCTCACTGACACTCAGCTTAGGTTCCACCAGGGCCACTCAGCTCCTGACCTTATTACAGCCTTGGTCTGAACTTGGACAAAAGAGGTCAACTGAAGAGATGGTATGAGAGTGACAGCTTGGGACATCAGGACAGCATTTGACTGAGTGTAGCATCAAGGAACCCAAGCAAAGCTGGAGTCAATGGGAATCAGGGGGAAAACTCTCCACTGGTTGGAGTCATTCCTAGCACAAAGGAAAATGGTTATAGTTATTGGAGGTCAATCATCTTAGCTCCAGGACATCACTGCAGGAGTCCCTCAGGGTAGTGTCCTCTGCCCAACCATCTTCAGCTGCTTCATCAATGACCTTCCTTCCATCATAAGGTCAGAAGTGGGGATGTTCGCTGATGATTGCACAATGTTCAGCACCATTCGCAACTCTTCAGATACTGAAGCAGTCCCTGTCCAAATGCAGCAAGATTTGGATAATATTCATGCTTGGGCTGACAAGTGACAATTAGAGTCATAGAGGTCTACAGCACAGATAAAGGCCCTTCGGCCCATCGAGTCTGCACCTGTCAAACAAGTACCCAAATATTCTAACCCCGTTTTCCAGCACTAGGCCCATAGCCTTTTATGCCATGGCATCGCAAGTACACATACAAATACTTCTTAAATGTTATTAGGGTTTCTGCCTCTACCACAATTTCAGGCAGTGAGTTCCAGATTCTCACCACTCTCTGGGTGAAGAAATGTTCCTCACATCCCCTCTAAACCTCCTGCCCCTTATGTCAAATCTATGGCCCCTGGTTATTGATCCTTCCACCAAGGGGACAAGTTACTTCCTGTCTATCCTATCTATGCCCCTCCTAATTTTATACACCTCAGTCATGTCCCCCCTCAATCTCCTCTGCTCCAGGGAAAATAACTCCAGTTTATCCAATCTCTCCTCATAACTAAAAATCTCCAGCCCAGGCAACATCCTGGTAAATCTCCTCTGTTCTCTCTCTAGTGCAATCACATCCTTCCTATAATGCAAATTCCAGGACTGCATGCAATACTCTAGCTGTGGCCTAACCAGCATTATATACAGTTCCAGCATAACCTTTCTCCTCTTATATTCTATGCCTCAGTTAATAGAGGCAAGTATCCCATATGCCTCCTTAACCACCTTATCTACCTGTCCCGCTAACTCAAGGTGGACATGCACACCAATGTCCCTCGGATCCTGCGTACTTCCCAGTGTCCTACCATTCATCGTGTATTCCCATGCCTTGTTTATCCTGCCCAAGTGCATCCCCTCACACTTATCCGGATTAAATTCCATTTGCCACTGATCAGTCCATCTGACCAGCTTGTCTATATCCTCCTGCAATTTAAAGCTATCCTCCTCACTATTTGCCGCTCTACCAATTTTCGTGTCATCCGTGAACTTACTCATCAACTCTCCTGCATTCAAGTCTAAATCGTTTATGTATACCACAAACAGCAAGAGACCCAACACCAATCTCTGTGGAACCCCACTGGACACAGGAATCCAGTCCCAGAAACACCCCTCGACCACCACCCTCTGCTCCCTGCCACTCAGCCAATTCTGGATCCAATTTGCCAAATTGCCTTGGATCTCATGGAATCTAAACCTTTGTTACTAACATACGTGTCACTCAAGTGCCAGGCAATGACCATCTCCAACAAGAGAAATTCAAACCATGGCCCCTTGACATTGCTGAATCCCTCACTATCAACATCCTGGGAGTTGCCTTTGACTAGAAATTGAACTGGACCAGCTATATAAATACTGTGGCTACAAGAGCAGGTCAGAGGCTAGGAATCCTGCGATGAGTAACTCAACTCCTGTCTCCCCAAAGCCTGTCCACCATCTACAAGGCACAAGTCAGGAGTGTGATGGAATACTCCCCACTGGCCTGGGTGAGTGCAGCTCCCACAACGCTCAAGAAGCTTGACACCGTCCAGGACAAAGCAGCCACTTGATTGGCATCACTGCAATAAACATTCACTCTTTCCACCACCAATGCAGAGTGGTATCAGTATGTATCATCTCAAAAGATGCACTGCAGCAACACACTCCTTTGACCCCTCCCTCACACACCTTCCAAACCCGTGGCCTCTACCACCTAGGTGGGCAAGGGCTGGCGAGACACGGGAACACCACCACCTGGAAGTTCCCCTCCAAGCCCCTCACCATCCTGACTTGGAAATATATCGGCCGTTCCTTCACTGTCGCTGGGTCACAATGGAACTCCCTTCCTAACAGCACTGTGAGTTGTACCTACACCATATGGACTGCAGTGGTTCAAGAACGCAGCTCACCACCACCTTCTCAAGGGTGACTAGGGATGGGAAATAAATGCTGGGGCCAGTCAGCAAAGCCCACATCCCATGAACGAATATGAAAGGAAAAGCATTGGTCGATTCACCTCTTTTGGTAACCCAGAGGTGATGGGGCAGTGAGCAGAACAGGAAGCCTCGCTCGTTTTTCCCATTCTCACTCCAGGAAACCAGCCAGTGATCAGCAGCACTTCTCTGGCTCATTTCCCCAGTATCTCAAGCCCAGGGCTTTGGACATTGCTCAGAAATCAGGCCCAGGCCTGATTCCACCTCTCTTGCTAACCAGGGCATCTGGACAGGGATAAGCAGTGTGAACTCTGGCTGATTTAATTGTTGCTTTACGCAAGGAGGGTCATTGGATAGTGGCCCGAGGCATGATCCCTAGATAATTTCCCCAAAACTGTAACCCTAAGGGTCATTGGTGGGTGATTAGGAGCAGGAACTCTGGCTGATTTCCCCTCACAGTCTCATCCACTGGTTTATGGAGAGCAATCAGAAGCAGGAACCCAAGCTCCTTCCCCCAGTACTCCAAACCCAAGGCTCAATAGACAGGGCCGGAGTCTAATTTTGCCATCTTGCTAACACCGACATTGGTCAGGAGCAGGGACCTAAGGCTATTCTAAGGCTTTGGTCATACCACATTTAGCATATTCTGAGCAATTTTAGGCCCCATATCTCAGGAAGGATGTGTTGGCCCTGGAGAGGGTCCAAAGGAGGTTCACGAGAATGATCCCAGGAATGAAAGGCTTAACATATGAGGAACATTTGAGGACTCTGGGTCTATACTCAATGGAGTTTAGAAGGATGAGGGGGGATCTGATTGAAACTTACAGAATACTGAAAGGCCGATATAGAGTGGACGTAGGGAAGATGTTTCCATTAGTAGGAGAATCTAGGACCCGAGGGCAGAGCCTCAGAGTAAAGAGAAGACGTTTTAGAACAGAGATGAGGAAAAACTTCTTTAGCCAGAGCGTGGTGAATCAATGGAATTAATTACCACAGAAGGCTGTTGATGCCAGGTCATTGAGTGTATTTAAGACCGAGATAGATAGGTTCTCGATTGGTAAGGTGATCAAAGGTTACGGGGAGAAGGCGGGGGAATGGGGTTGAGAAACTTATCAGCCATGATGGAATGGCAGAGCAGACTCGATGGGCCGAATAGCCTAATTTCTGCTCCTATGTCTTATGGTCTTATGGTCCTAAAGAGAAGTAAAAATGTGATGAAATTTATACCGTTTAAGGGAGCTGGAGCAGTTGAAGCTGGCTAGAAGGCCAGAAATAGATGGGGGCAAAAGAGAGACTGACAAAGGTGTCAAGAAGAAAAAGATAAAGGGTTGTTAATGGTAGCAGTACTGGCTAAAGGAGATGCTGATGCTGGCTTTCAGATAAGAAAGCAGAACGTGATAATAGGCGAACAAGGGTTAGCACTCTGGAAGGAGCAACATGAACAGGTAACAGATGGCCCTTGTGGGGGTGTGGAAGGGAGGGGACGGTGGTGTGGAAAAAAGATCGAGAATAGGATAACAGGCGGGGATGAAGCAAGGAATGAATGAATAAAAATGAAATTTAAAAAGTAAGTGGATAAAAATAATAAATAATAATTAAAAATTTAAAATAAAGATGAATATTGAAAAAAGTGGATTAAAAAAATGGGGGTGGGGATGGAGGAGAGATTTCATGGTCTAAAGTTGTTGAACTCAATATTCAGTCCGGAAGGCTGTAAGGTGCCTAGTCGGAAGATGAGGTGTTGTTCCTCCAGTTTGCGTTGGGCTTCACTGGAACAATGCAGCAAGCCAAGGACAGACATGTGGGCAAGAGAGCAGGGTGGAGTGTTAAAATGGCAAGCAACAGGGAGGTTTGGGTCATTCTTGCAGACAGACCAAAGGTGTTCTGCAAAGCGGCCACCCAGTCTGCCTTTGGTCTCTCCAATGTAGAGGAGACCGCATTGGGAGCAACAAATGCAGTAGACTAAGTTGGGGGAAGTGCAAGTGAAATGCTGCTTCACTTGAAAGGAGTGTTTGGCCCTTGGACGGTGAGGAGGGAAGAGGTAAAGGGGCAGGTGTAGCACCTTCTGTAGTTTCATGGGAAGATGTTACGGGAGGGGGGTGAGGTGTTGGGGGTGATGGGGGAGTGGACCAGGGTGTCCCAGAGAGAATGATCCCTGCAGAATGCCGACAAGGGGTGTGAGGGGAAGGTGTGTTTGGTTGTGGCATCATGCTGGAGTTCACGGAAATGGTGGAGTATTATCCTTAGAATGCAGAGGCTGGCGGGGTGATAAGTGAGGACTAGGGGGACCCTATCATGTTTCTGGGAGGGAGGAGAAGGTGTGAGGGCGGATGCGCGGGAGATGGGCCAGACACGGTTGAGGGCCCTGTCAACGACCGTGGGTGGGAAAGCTCGGTTAAGGAAGAAGGAGGACATGTCAGAGGAACTGTTTTGGAAAGTTGGCATCATCAGAACAGATGTGACGGAGGTGAAGGAACTGAGGGAATGGGATGGAGTCCTTACAGGAAGCGGGGTGTGAGGAGCTGAAATCGAGGTAGCAGTGGGAGTCAGTAGGCTTGTAATGGATATTGATGGACAGTCTATCACCAGAGATTGAGACACAGAGGTCAAGGGAGTGTCAGCGATGGACTATGTGAAGGTGATGGTGGGGGGGGGTGGTGGTTGGTGGAAACTGGAAGCCAAATTGATATATTTTTTCACTAGACAGTGATCAGCAGCAAAAACACAGCCTGTTTCCCCTCACATGCTAACAGAGTAATTCATAGTCTTCCTATTCAACGGTTTGCAATTTGTATTTATTACAAGGTGTGTGCACTGAATTCAGAAGTAATAAATTCAACAAGATCTTTGGAGATTTTAAAAATTAAATTAAAATATTTATTAGCAAAATGTAAAAGATTTCAACTATATACAATATTACAAATTACATAATGCCATAGTCACTCCTAAAATTCCTACTTAACCTGACCTGCAATTGCACTTCCTTTAAGGCAACTGTCCAAAATAGATTTTAGATTTAAATCAAAGTCAGCAAGTTAACAGAATAGCCTGGGCAGTCACATTCCAAATGGCTTTTCCCCAACTCCAGTTTTGTTATATAGCAGACTCATGCACAACTGCTGGAGGCTTCATTCAGGCTATTTCACACACTCCTGTTGGATCTTACATGGCCTCCTGATACATCTCCTTTCATTCTCCTTTACATATCTTTCTCTCTTTTTAAAATGTAACTTGTATTGTTCCACATGTCAGTGAAACTGTATCTTCCCCATAATATAAAAACTTTCATGTTGCCAATATTGTCAATAACCTTTGGGAAAAATAAATACATTTCTTAACCTTGCTTATCTGTCTAGTTGTAACCAGACCTTTGAAATCCAAATATCCCTTCATTTATCTAAGAATGCAAATTCCCTTCACACCTGACATTCTAACCCAGCATCTATGATTACACATTAGCATGTCAAATATTTTGCTTCTCTTGATGATTTCAAACTTGCAATCTATTTGACTCCAAATGTAATTAATCCACACAGTCCCAACTATATTTACCCCCATAAACCTACTTCAAATAAACCACAACAATTTTATGAAAATTATTATACTTCCATCAAATGGAATGTGATCCAGAGCAGGAACCTTGGCTGATGTCCTCAGTAGATCAAACCCTTGGCTCAATGGATACCAATAAGAATCAGGACCTGAGACTGAGTTCTCTCTCTGTTATGAGGATATGTTGATGTTGGTCAGGAGCAGGAACCCTGTCTGATTTCCACAGTACTTCAAACCCAGAGCTTACAGGGCAGTGATCAGGAGGAGGAACCCAGGCTGATTGCCTCCTCTCTAACCCAGGGAGCTTTGGAAATTGATCAGAACTGATTTCGCTCCCTTGTTAATCGAGGAGTGACTCACAATGATCAGGAGCATGGATCCTGACAGGTTTCCTCTGTCAATCTAACACAGGGATCAGTGGACAGTGACCAGGAGTGGGATCACTGGCTGATTTCTCCTCTCTTGTAACCCAGTGGTTAATGGAGAGTGCTCAGCAGCAGGAACCCAAGCTGATTTCTACATCAAACCCAAGATTCAATGGACAGTAAAAAGAATCAGGACCTGAGACTGGTTTCCATCTCCTGATAACCCAAGGGTGACTGGGGGGTGATCAGGAGCAAGAGCCCTGACTGAAATCCTTTCACTCTCCTTCTCTCTCACTCTCTCTCTAATCCGGGGGTCAGTGATCAGGAGCAAGAGCCCTGACTGAAATGCTTTCACTCTCCTTCTGTCTCTCTCTCTCTCTAATCCAGGGGTCACTGATCAGGAGCAAAAGCCCTGATTAAACCCTTCGCTCTCCCTCTCTGTCTCTCTCTCTCTCTCTAACCCAGGGGTCACTGATCAGGAGCAAAAGCCCTGATTAAAATCCCTTCACTCTCCCTCTCTCTCTCTAACCCAGGGGTCAGTGATCAGGAGCAAAAGCCCTGACTGAATTCCCCTCTCTCTCTCTCTCTCTCTCTAACCCAGGGGTCACTGATCAGGAGCAAGAGCCCTGATTAAAACCTTCGCTCTCCCTCTCTGTCTCTCTCTCTCTCTCTCTCTCTAACCCAGGGGTCACTGATCAGGAGCAAGAGCCCTGATTAAAACCTTCGCTCTCCCTCTCTGTCTCTCTCTCTCTCTCTAACCCAGGGGTCACTGATCAGGAGCAAGAGCCCTGATTAAAATCCCTTCACTCTCCCTCTCTGTCTCTCTCTCTCTCTCTAACCCAGGGGTCAGTGATCAGGAGCAAAAGCCCTGACTGAATTCCCCTCTCTCTCTCTCTCTCTCTCTCTAACCCAGTGGTCACTGGTCAGTGATCAGGAGCTGATTTCCTATTTCTTACACAGGAATATAATTGACAAGTGACCAGGATCAAGAAGCTAGGCTGTTTTGCCTCTCTTATTAACCCAGGGGTGACAGGAGAGTGATCTGATTTCCTCTGCCCACCACCACCCCCACCCCTTTCCCTCTCTCTCCCTCTCTCTCTCTCTCTCCAAGTCAGTGGATAATAACTGTGATCAGGAGCAGGAGTGCAGGCTGTCTCCATCCGTACCTGAAACCCAGCCTTACTGGACATTGGTCAGGAGCAGGGACCCTGTCACATTTCTCCACTCTCTCTACCCAATTGCCACTGGAAGTAGATCAGGAGAAGGGAGTTTGGCTGAGTCCCTACCTCTCCCTAACACAGGGAATGCTGGATAGTGATCAGGAGTAGGGACCCCGGCTGACATCCCCAGCTCCTAAAGCCAAGCGATCACTGGTCAATGATCAGCGTCAGGAGTCCAGACTGTTTTCCGCTTTCTTGCCCATGCATCTCTTGACAATTATTGGGATTGGGAATCCTGGCTGACTTCCCTCTCTTGCTAACCCAGCGGCGACTAGACAGCAAGCAGAGCAGGAACCCTGACTGGTTTCCCCAATAGATCGAATCCAAGGCTCAATGGGCAGTAATAAGAATCAGGGCCCGAGTCTGATTTTGCCACCTTCACCATCCCAGAGCACGTCCTGGTGGCGGCTCAGTGGTATTCAATCAGGGGGTAGTTGCCCTGGGAGTCCTCAACACTGACTCCGGACCCCATGGAGTCTCCTGGCACCCGTTCAAACATGGGCAAGGAAACCTCCTGCTGGCTACCTCTTACCGCCACCCACCCACACCCCTCCCCCCGCCTCCTGTAAGTGGTCCTGCTCCCTCCCTCGTCGGACCACAGGATTACAAGAGGAAAACTCACACGATGAACAGGCTTTGGCTCAACCTTAAATTCGTCAGTTTATTAAACCAACAAAACCACAGGGACTGCAGCGGCTCATGAAGGCAGCGCACCAAAACCTTCTCAAGGGGCAACTAGGGATGGGCAGTAACTGCCGGCCCAGACAGCGAAGCCCACATCCCGTGAATGAATTAAAAAAAAACCCTGAACGATTTGACTGAAACTTGCAATCATCCACGCGGCTGGTTGTTGACGGTGTTGACTAGGCCCGAGGCCTGGCTCCGGAGATGACTGGGCCCTCTCCTTCCCCAACTGGCTGCAGTCCCCACGCTTCAATGTCGTCCTTTCTTATAGAGTTCCCAGTCACGCTATCACGTACCTCAGCCGCAGATTCGGTTAACAGCCCGCTGGATCTCTTGGTCTTCCACACGTCTTTATCCTGGTCTTTCAATCCGTTGAACCATGCCAAGCTGCAGTGCCAGAGACAACTCCTTATGTCCTCCCCTGCTGTGTACACAACAGAAAATAACGTGACTCCCCTCACGGTGATGGGCGTTGTTCCAGCGTTAATGCTCCTTCCATTCCTGGGAGGAACTGATCCTGATTTATAATTGCATCCACTTGTGGCATCGCCCAGTTGTTAATGTTCTCCGAACTGATCACGAGTCGGGGTTTCAAATAACTCTTCCCTTCTGTGCTTTGAGGTTAACTGTTTCATGCCCCTCACCCCTCAGCAGATGAATCAGTGCTGTTCCATGTTGAACACCATTTGGAGGAAGCACTGAGGGTGGCTAGGGTGCAGAATGTACTCTGGGTGGGGGACTTCAATGTCCATCATCAGGAGTGGCTGGGTAGCACCATTACTGACTGAATTGGCTGAGTCTTGAAGGATATAGCTGCCAGACTGGGTCTGCGGCAGGTGGTGAAAGAGCCAACAAGAGTGAAAAACATACTTGACATTGTTCACACCAATCTGCCTGTCACAGATGCATCTGTCCATGACAGTGTCGGGAGGAATGGCCATCGTAGAGATGACATCCCATCTCCACAGTGAGGATACCGCTCTATCGTGTTGTGTGGTACTCCCACTGTGCTAAATGAGATAGATTTCAAACAGTTCTAACAACTCCAAACTGGACATCCATGAGGCGCTGTGGGCTATCAGCAGCAGCAGAATTGTACTCGAACACAATCTGTTACCCCACGGCCTGGCATATCCCCCAGTCTACCATTACCATCAAGCCAGGGGATCAACCCTGGTTCAATGAAGAGTGCAGGAGGACATACCAGGAGCAGCACCAGGCACACCTAAAAATGATGTGTCCACCTGGTGAAGATACAATGCCTGCATGCCAAAGAGCATAAGCTATGTGCAATAGATGGAGATAAGTGATTCCACAAAGAACAGATCAGACCAAAGCTCTGAAGTCCTGCCACATCCAGTCATGAATGGTGGTGGCCAATTAAATAACTCACCGGAGAAGGAGGCTTCACAAAAATCCCTATCCTCAATGTTGGAGGAGCCCAGCACATCAGTGCAAAAGACAAGGCTGTAGCTCTTGCAACAACCATCAGCCAGAAGTACAGAGTGGATGATCCATCTCGGCGTCCTCCAGAGGTCCCCAGTATTGCAGATGCCGGCCTTCAGCCACTTCAGTTCACTCCATTTGATATCAAGACACAGCTGAAGGCACTGGATATTGAATAGGCTATGGGCCTTGACAATCTTCAGCAATAGTCTTTTTTTATACATTCATGGAATGTGGGTTTCGCTGGCTGGACCAGTGTTTGTTGCCAAATCCTAATTTCCCTTGACAAGGTGGTGGTGAGCTGCCACCTTGAACTGTGCCAGTCCCTGTGGTGTGGGTATACCCACAGCGCTGTTAGGGAGGGAGTTCCAGGATTTTGACCCAGTGACAACGAAGGAACGACCGATATATTTCCAAGTCAGGATGGTGAGTAACTTGGAGGAGAACTTCCAGGTGCTGGTGTTCCCATCTTTCTACAGCCCTTGTCCCATTAAATGGTATTGGTCATGGGTTTGGCAGGTGCTGTCTAAGGAGCCTTCAGCAATGCAGTTTGCGCACTACTTCCATTGTAATCACAGTAATCGCGATCAGGACATGGGGCTGATTTCCCTCTCTTACTAAACGTGCAGTGACTGGACATTGATCAGGAATGGGAAGCCTTTCTGATTTGATCCCTCATTTGAACAGGAAGGGAAGTTGAGAAGGAACGGGAACACTGGCTGATTCCCCCCCCCCCCTCTCTCTATCCCAGTGGATCATAGACAGTGATCAGGAGCAGGATCCCTGGCTGATTTCCCCTCTGGATCTAACTCTGAACTCACTGGTCAGTGATCAGGAGCCAGATCTCTGGCTGATTTCCTGTTTCTCTCTCTCTAATCCAATGAGCACTGGACAGTGGCCTGGAGTAGGAACCCTGGCTGGTAACCCCTACACCTTGCTCTAACTGGACTGCGATCAGGAGCAGGAACCCAGACTGTTTTCCCTCTCCTGCTAACACAAGGGTCACGGGACAGTGACCAGGAGCAGGAACCACAGTATCACACAGTGCAGAAGAGGCTCTTCGGCCCATCGAGTCTGCACCGACGCATGAGAAACACCTGGCCTACCTACCTATTCCCATTTACCAGCATTTGGCCCATAGCCTTGAATGTTATGATGTGCCAAGTGCTCATCCAGGTACTTTTTAAAAGATGTGAGGCAACCCGCCTCCACCACTCTCACAGGCAGCGCACTCCAGACCGTCACCTCCCTCTGGGTAAAAACATTTTTCCTCACATCATCTGGAACTTAAGGAATCCTTCATGGTTTTGTCTCTCTCTCTCTCCCTCTAACCCAGGGGTCACTGGCCTGTGATCAGAAGCGGAAACCCCGAGAGGAAATTTCCAGCCTCCTTGCAGTGGGGGACTGTAAAATCCCAACGGTGTAAAATTCGGCACCCCCCGCCCCCAAGACTTCTCTCCTCCTCTTGCCAAATGAGGGGTAACTGGCCAGGGGGGGTGGGTGGGGGGTCAGGGTCAAGGGCAGGGGCTGGAGCTGATTTCCCTTCTCTCCAATTCTGTGGTAATAACCTGGAGCAGAAGCCCTGGCTGACTCCCCCTCTACCTCAAACCCAGTGCTCACTGGACAAGTGGTCAGGAGCGGGAGGCCTAGCTGATTCCTCCCTCCCCTAACCCGAGGGACATTGTAGGGGATAAGGGCCCGGCCTGAATTTGAACCCGTTGAGCGGGCATCTGGTAAAGGACGAAACTGGAGGCAGCGAGGCTCCAACGTGAGTCTATCCACAAGGCCCAGAATAAAATAACCGCTTCTCCCTTCCACGTAGGCCAGGATTTCCACGTCGAGTGTAAAATGACGCAGGATATTTCAGCAGGCGGGAGTAGGCCGTGTGCCCTCCGACAATTAACAGGCCCATCAAGACCATTGAAAAGGTCATTCAATGACATTTTTCGCTGCCCCTGCCACCCCCACGCCCCCCCCCCCGTCCACAATCTTAGGGCTGGCGGGCTTGCGTTTCCAAATGGAACCTCATCCTCGGGCGGGACGAGGTATCCGGCAGCAAATGAAAATTTGCTTTGGAAATTGATCTAAAACATGCCCCACCCCCGCTGACGGGACAGGGGCCACATGAGGGGGACACGTTTCATCGCATTTTGTTTGGAAGCCTTCATTTTTCAATGTTTCAAACTGTTCACCTCGCTGAGGCGGCTCTGTGCACCCGCTTAGCGAGGGGAGAAATTATCCCCCGGAGCCCCTTCCCCCCCCCCACTACCCCCCACACACAAAGGGGCAAACCGGTCCTGAGGCACGTGCTCAGACCTCTGCTGCTCCTATTCACTACCCGAGCATGCAGCCAACTGTCACAGCACTTGCAACATTTAACAGGTCCCCTTCTCTCTCAGACGAAAGAGAAGTAACGAGGGCACAATTACAGACTGAGATTACAAAAGAAATCAGAAGGAAGGAGCATGAAACCCTTGACTGCTGAGGCTTTTGTCATGAGGCATCAGGTTTGTTTTAAAATTCACTTATGGGATGTGGGTGTCGCTGCTCATAAATGCTGTGGGTGTGAGCTCCCTTCTTCAACCGCTGCAGTCCCTGTGGTGTAGGTACACCCACAGTGCTCTTAGGGAGGGAGCTCCAGGATTTTGACCCAGTGACAGTGAAGGAAAGGCCGATATATTTCCAAGTCAGGGTGGTGAGTGACTTGAAGAGGAACCTCCAGGTGGCGGTGTTCCCATCTACCTGCTGCCCTTGTCCTTCTAGATGGTAGCGGTCGTGGGTTTGGAAGGTGCTGTCTAAGGAGCCTATGTGAATTCCTGCAGTGCATCTCGTAGATGGTACACACACTGCTGCTACTGTGCTTTGGCGGTGGAGGGAGTGAATGTTTGTGACTGTGGTGCCAATCAAGCGGGACTGCTTTGTCCTGGACAGTAACCAGCTTCTTGAGTGTTGTGGGAAATGCACTCATCCAGGCAAGTGGGGAGTATTCCATCACACTCCTGACTTGTGCCTTGTAAATGGTGGACAGGCTTTGGGGAGTCAGGAGGTGAGTTACTCACCACAGGGTTCCCAGCCTCTGACCTGCTCTTGTAGCCACAATATTTATATGTCTCGTCCAGTTCAGTTTCTTGTCAACGGTAACCAGCAGGATGTTGATCGTGGGGGATTCACTGATGGTAATGCCATTGAACGTCAAGGGGTGATGGTTGGATTCTCTGCTGTTGGAGATGGTAATTGCCTGGCTCTGAAAGGTACTATACTCTGGAACCATTGTTCAAACTGTAGACTCTCTGATGCAACTTCCAAAGTCTTCTTTTTATATCTGGCAGTTGCTTGGGAGAAACACTTCCCTCTGAAGGTGCTTCCCCTGCAAAGATGTAACGTCTATGTCTGTTGGCTTGCATTCCCAAGAAAGCGTGCTAAGAGGGCCAAGGATGTTTTTCACATGACCTGTCCCTCTATGGGAGAGTGGACACTTCATCTTTCTCAAAAGCCGGGGCCACTAACCTAGCTTTGGCCTTACAATTTCCATTTGCTAGAGCCTTTTTGGTGCAGACCCACCCATACAAAAATGATGGCTGACCCGCACCTCTGGAACCCCTGTATATGTGCCAAACGCTCTCCAACATTCACGCTCTTCCTGCTGAGCCTCGCTTAGGTATCATATCCTCATTTATCGTCAGCTTTTTAAAAAATCTGTTTGTGGGGTGTGGGTGTGACTGGCTAGGCCAGCATTTATTGCCCACCCTGAATTGTGTTTAAGAGTCAGACTGCATTGCTGTGGGTCTGGAGTTACATATCAGCCAGACCAGGTAAGGATGGCAGATTCCCTTTCCTAAAGGACATTAGTGAACCAGATGGGATTTAACAACAATTGGCAATTGACAATCACACTTTTGAGTTCAGATTTTCATTCAATTCAAATTCCACCATCTGTCATGGATGGGATTTGAACCTGGGTTCCCAGACCATAACCCTGGATCTCTGGATTACCAGCTCAGTGACAATACCACTGCGCCACCGCTTCCCCCCCAAAAACACAGGAAAGCCTTGGTCATGAGGACTTCTGCTTTCGTTATTTTCTCGGGATGGTGCTGTGTTCCCCTCTCTACCGTGTCATCTAATCAAGCTGCGACCCTTACCTGTTGAAATCTTTCTGGGCTACAACCGCTGGATCACCTGCATGGCCGATCTGAGCCCATATCCCTCAGTACGGGAATCTTTCCTCGACCAGGACTCCTCATCGCACTGGAACTCGGGTCGCACTTTATTTCCCTTCCTCGCGCGCTGTTCTCCCACTCCATGGTCTTCGCTCCTTGTCCATCATCTCGAACATTCAACCAATTTTTATATTCTCTTGTAGGTTTTCATGCCCTTCCCACTATTGTTGCATTCCTCCAGTTATTCGCTCCCCTCGGACAGTGTGTCACCCAGGAGCCCACTTTGGTCAGTCGCCTTCTCAATAAAATAGCCCTTTCCTCTTCATCACCATCAGCTTCTCATCTGAAACAGAGATGTGGGGTTTGTCTTATGAGGAGAGATTGAGGAGTTAAGGCCAATACTCGGTAGAGTTTAGAAGGATGAGGGGAGACCTAATTGAGATAAATAAGATGCTAAAGGGGATAGAGAAAGTAGACGTGGAGCAGATGTTTCTCCCTGTGGGGCATTCTAGAACGAGAGGACATAGTTTTAGGCTAAGGGGTGGTAGATTTAAATCAGAGATGAGGAGGAATTACTTGCCTCAAAGGGTTGTGAATCTGTGGCATTCTCTACCTCAGAGTGCAGTGGATGCTGGGACGCTGAATAAATTTAAGGAGGAGATAGACAGATTTTTAATTGGTAACAGGTTGAAAGGTTATGGGGAGAGGGCAGGAAATTGGAGTTGAGGCCGAAATGAGATCAGCCCTGATCGTAATGAATGGCGGGGACAGGCTCGAGGGGCTGAATTGCCTACACCTGCTCTTATGTTCTTATGTAACCTAACCTCTGATCTCTCATATCTCGTCCCTCTGGCTCTACCCCAGAGAATATACAAGACTGTGATGCATCAACATCCTCTATTTCATTTTGGTATCTGAATTATTCAAAGGCTCTGCTCCCTCTGCTTTTTCAGGAAGGGAGTATCAAAGCCTCACAAACTTCTGAGTGAAAAAAAAAAACCTCATCTCTGCTTTAAATGGGCGACCCCTTATTTTTAAATTAGTTCTAGGTTCTCCCACAAGAGGAAACATCCTCTTCACATCCACCCTCTCAAGACCCTTCAGGATCTTATATGCTTCAATCAAGTTGCTTCTTACTCTTCTAAGCTCCAGCGGATACAGGCCTAGACTGTCCAACCTTTCCTCATAAGACAACCCACCCATTCCAGGTACTAGCCTGGTAAACCTTCTCTGAGCTGCTTCCAATGCATTTACATCCTTTCTTAAGTAAGGTGACCAATACTGTACACAGTATTCCAGATGTGGTCTCACTAGTGCCCTGTACATCTGAAGCATAACCCCACCTCCCTACTTTTGTATTCAATTCCCCTCACAATATATGATATCATTCCATTGCTCGATGGAATTTCGAAGGATGAGAGGGGATCTGATTGAAACTTACAGAATACTGAAAGGCCTGGATAGAGTGGACGTGGGGAAGATGTTTCCATTAGTAGGAGAGACTAGGACCCGAGGGCACAGCCTCAGAGTAAAGGGAAGACCTTTTAGAACAGAGATGAAGAGAAACTTCTTTAGCCAGAGAGTGGTGAATTTATGGAATTCATTGCCACAGAAGGCTGTAGAGGCCAGTCATTGAGTGTATTTAAGAGTGAGATAGATAAGCTCTTGATTGGTAAGGGGATCAAAGGTTATGGGGAGAAGGCGTGAGACTGGGGTTGAGAAACCTATCAGCCATGATTGAATGGTGGAGCAGACTCGATGGGCTGAATGGCCTAATTTCTGCTCCTATGATTTATGGTCTTATAATCCATGAGCATTATCTTTTGATAGGATGGTCATTTTTTTCTAGATCAGTGTATGTATAGACCATGCAGGTGTTCTTGCTAATATCGAGCTGAAGTGTCTCTTGAGAGTCTAACAACAGGTTACAGGCTCAATATGTTCCCTAAATGTCCAACTTAAAATGCTGTCTGCAGAAAGTAGACAAAGACCAAAGACAGTGTTATGTTATGTATTAGCTTTCCTAATTATTTGCTGCACCTGCATACTGGCCTTCTGTGATTCATGCACTAGGACACCCAGATCCCTCTGCATCTCGGAGCTCTGCAACCTCCCCCCCTTTAGATAAAATGCTTCCTCTTGCCGAAAATTCACATTTTCCCACACTATACTCCATTTCCCAGATCTTTGCCCACTCGATTAACCCATCCATATCTTTTTGTAGCCTCCTTATGTCCTCTTCACCCCCTACTTCCCTAATTACCTATCTTTGTGTCGTTGGCCAGTCTTAATGAATGGGCAGGAACGCGGCACTTGGAATATAATGTGAATAATTGTGAAGTTATCCACTTTGGTAGAAAAAAATACAGAAGGGATGTTTATTTCTTAAATGCTGTGATGTTGGAAAGTGTCAGTGTCAAAGGGGACCTGTTTGTTCTAATTCATGAGTCACTAAAAGCTAGCGGGCAGATGCAGCAAATCATTAGGAAGGCAAATGGTATGTTGACCTTCATCGCAAGGGGATTTGAGTATTGGAATAAAGATGGATTGCTGTAATTGCATAGAGCCTTGATGTGGCCACATCTAGAGTACTGTGTACAGTTTTGGTCTCCTTATCTAAGAAAGGATATACTTGCCATAGAGGGAGTGCAGCAGGGGTTTAGCAGACTAATCCCTGGGATGGTGGGATGGTCTTATGAAAAGAGATCAAGGGAACCGGGGCCCGTATTCTCTAGAGTTTTGTAAAATGAGAGGAGATCTCATTGAAGCTTAGAGAGTTCTTCCAGGGCGTGATAGAATAGATGTGAATAGGATGTTACCCCTGGCCGCTGAGTCTAGAACCAGAGTACACAGTCTCAGGATAAGAAGCAAGCCATTTAGAACTGAGGTGAGGTGGAATTTCATCACTCAGAGGGTGGTGAATCTTTGGAATTCTCTCAATCATTAAACATCTTCAAGACTGAAGTCGATAGATTGCTGGACACTAATGACATCAAGGGATAATGAGGGAAAGATAGGTGATCAGTCATGATCGGGCTGAATGGAGGAGCAGGCTCGATGGGCCGAGTGGCCAACTCCTGACTCTCATGTTCGTATGTTGAGAGTGCAAATGCAGACTCGGGGATTTCTTGGTCAAACTTTGACTCTTTCTTATCGAGCTTGTCAGATTCCATGACACACTCCTACCATGGACTGGTTTCTTAAATTTACCAAAAGTTGGCCTTTGGCTGCAAAGAGATCATGACTTTGTAAATCCGACCTGTAAATCACAATAGGAGAGCTGGTCCCTCTTTAGTGTTCAAGTCACCAACATCCAGCTCCGAAAATACTTTACCACCAAACTCACTGTTTCCTGGTGGTGACAAAATCAAGGAATGAAACCGGGCGAACCATCCGGCATCGATCTAGGCACCAGAAAGAACAGCGGCAAATTCAGCCCTGTCGACCCTGCAAAGTCCCCCTTACTAACATCTGGGGGCTAGTGCCAAAACTGGGAGAGCTAGTCTCACAGGCTAGCCAAGCAACAGCCTATCATAGTCATCCTCACGGAATCAGACCTCACAGGTAATGTCCCAGGCACCACCATCACCATCCCTGGGTATGTCCTGTCCCACCGGCAGGATAGGCCCAGCAGAGGTGGCAGCACAGTGGTATTCAGTCAGGAGGGAGTTGCCCTGGGACTCCCCAACATTGACTCCTGACCCCACGAAGTCTCATAGCATCAGGTCAAACATGGGCAAGGAAACCTCCTGCTGATGAATCATTGCTCCTCCATGTTGAACACCACTTGGAGGAAACACTGAGGGTGGCAAGGGCGCAGAATGTACTCTGGGTGCAGGACTTCGGTGTCCATCGCCAAAAGTGTCTCGGTAGCGCCACCACAGACTGAGCCGGCTGAGTCCTAAAGGGAATAGCTGCTAGACTGGGTCTACAGCAAGTGATGAGGGAACCATCTAGAGGGAAATACATACTTGACCTCATCCTTTCCAACCTGCCTGCCGCAGATGCATCTGTCCATGACAGTATCAGTAGGAGTGACCACCGCACAGTCATTGTGGGGACGAGGTCGCACCTTCACATTGAGGATACCCTCCATCATGTTGTGAGGCACTACCACAGTGCTAAATGAGATAGAATTCGAACAGATCTAGCAACTCAATACTGCGCATCCATGAGGTGCTGTGGGCCATCAGCAGCAGCAGAATTGTACTCGAGCACAATCTGTAGCCTCATGGCCCAGCATATCCCCCACTCTACCATTACCATCAAGCCAGAGGATCAACACTGGTTCAATGAAGAGTTCAGGAGGGCATTCCAGGAGCAGCACCAGGCATACCTAAGAATGAGGTGCCAACCTGGTGAAGCGACAACACAGTACTACCTGCGTGGCAAGTAGCATTATCAGCAAGTGATAGACAGAGCTAAGCGATTCCACAACCAAGGGATCAGATCTATGCTCTGCAGCCCTGCCACAACCAGTCATGAACAACTCACTGAAGGAGTAGGCCAAACAAACATCCTCATCCTCAATGATGGAGGAGTCCAGCACATCAGTGCAAAAGATAAGTCTGAAGCATATGAAACAATCTTCAGCCAGAAATGCTGAGTGGATGATCCATCTCGGTCTCCTCCAGAGGCCCCCAGCATCATACATGCCAGTCTTCAGACAATTCGATTCACTCCATGTGGTATCAAGAAACCGCTGAAGGCACTGGATACTGCAAAGTCTATGGGCCCTGACTATATTCCGGCAATAGTACTGACGACTTGTATTCCAGAACTTGCCACGCCCCCTAGCCAAGCTATTCCAACACTGGCATCTACCCGGCTATGTGGAAAATTGCCCAGGTATGTCCTGTCCAGAAAAAAGCAGGACAAATCCAACCCGGCCAATTACTGCCCCATCGGTCTACTCTCCATAATCAGTAAAGGGACGGAAGGAGTCATCAACAGTGTTATCAAGCGGCGCTTGCTTGGTAATAACATGCTCACTAACATTCAGATTGGGTTCCGCTAGGGTCACTGAGCTTCTGACCTCTTTACAGCCTTAGGTAAAACATGAATAAAAGAGCTGAAGTCCAGAGGTGAGGGGAGAGTGGCTGCCCTTGACCGAGTGTAGCATCAAGGAGCCCTAGCAAAGCTGGAGTCAATGAAAATCAGGGGGAAAACTCTCTGCTGGTTGGAGTCATACCGAGCACAAAGGAAGATGGTTGTGGTTGTTGGAGGTTGCTCATCCCAGTTCAAGGGCATCACTGCAGGAGTTCCTCAGGGTAGTGTCCTCGGTCCAACTATCTCCAGCTGCTTCATCAATGACCTTCCCTCCATCATAAGGTCAGAAGTGGGGATGTTCGCTGATGATTGCTCAATGATCAGCAGCATTCACAACTCCTCAGATACTGAAGCAGTCCATGTCCAAATGCAGCAAGACCTGGACAATATCCAGCCTTGGGCTGACAAGTGGCAAGTAACATTCATGCCACACAAGTGCTAGACAATGTCTATCTCCAACAAGAGAGAGCCTAACCATCACCCCTTGACATTCAATGACATTAACATCGCTGAATCCCCCACTATCAACATCCTGGATGTCACCATTGACCAGAAGCTGAACTGGACTAGCCACATAAATACTGTGGCTACAAGAGCAGGTCAGAGGCTAGGAATCCTGCGGCAAGTAACTCACTTTTGGAATCCCCAAAGCCTGTCCACCATCTATGAGGCACAAGTCAGGAATGTGATGGAATACTCCACATTTGCCTGGGTGAATGCAGCTTTCACAACACTCAAGAAGCCCGACACCATCCAGGACAAAGCAGCCTCGCTTGATTGGCATCACATCCACAAACATTCACTCCCTCCATGCTCTGGTGGAAGTGTGTACCATCTCCAAGACACAATGCAGGAACTCAACAAGCCTCCTGATACAGCACCTTCCAAGTCCATGACTGCTACTGTCCAGAGGGACAAGGGCTATAGATAGATGGGAACACCACCAGTTAGAGTTGGCCCTCCAAGTCACTCACCATCCTCGGAACTATATCACCCGTTCCTTCACTGTCGCAGAGTTGACTTCTCGAACTATTCCAAAAGAGGGAGAGAAAGCAGCCTTCATCCCATTGCCTCTGATCTAGGGGTCAGTACACTCTGATAAGAAGGAGGAACCCCATGTGATTCCCCCTTTCCTTGGCCCACGGGTCACTGGTCAGCAATTGGCAGCAGGAACCACGGCTTTCTTCTCTTCCTGACTCAGCATTCAAAGGGAGGGTGATCACAAGCAGAAATCCTGGCTGAATTCCCTCTCTCTGTAAGCCAGGGTGCACTGGACAGCGATCAGGAGCAGAAACCCCGGCTGATTTCCCTATTCATGCCCAAGGATCTCTTAATAGAGATCATAAACAGGATCCAAGATCGTTGCTAACCTAAGGATTATTGGGCTCTGATTTTTAGTAGGAACTCAAACTGATTTCCTTTCTCCAGGCCGCACCTGGAATACTGTGTACAGTTTTGGTCCCCGTATTTAAGAAAGGATATACTGGCATTGGAAGCAGTTCAAAAGAGATTCACTAGGCTGATTCCTGGGGTGAAGTGGTTGACTTATCAAGGGCGGCCAAACAGGTTAGGCCTTTATTCATTAGAGTTTAGAAGAATGATGCAACTTACAAGATTCTGAGGGGGCTTGACAGAGTAGATGTTGAGAAGATGTTTCCATGAGTGGGGGTTCTCGAACTCGGGGACATAGTTACAGAATAAGGGGACACTCATTGAAAACAGATGTGAAGGAATTTCTTCTCTCAGAGGGCAGTGAATGTCTGGAATTCTCTATCTCAGAGTGTTGTGGAGGCTAGATCATTGAAAGCACTTAAAGAGGAGGTAGATTTTTGAAATATCAGGGAGTTGAGGGCTATGAGGTGCTGACACGAAAGAGGAGTTGAGGCCTGGGGCAGATTAGCCATGATCTTATTGAGTGGCAGGGCAGCCTTGAGGGGCCGAATGGCCTCCTCCTGCTCCTACTTCTTATGTTGCTATGTTCTCTCTCTCTCCCTCCATCTTTCCCTTCCTCTCTCTCCACCTCTAATCCAGCTGAAAATGCACAGTGATCAGGAACATGAATCCTGGCTGTCATTCCCTCTCCCTCTAAACCAGGGGTCACCGGACAGTGATCAGGAGCAGGAATCCTGGATGATTTCCCCTCTCGAACCTGGTGATCGCTTGACAGTGATCGGGAGGAAGAATCCTGGCTGATTTACCAGTTCCCTTACTAAGAGGGCATTAGACAGTGATCCTTGAACAATTTTCCCAGTACCTCAAATCCAAGGGGCACTAGGATGTAATCAGGGGAAGGAACCCTGGCTGATTTCCTCAGTACCTTAACCCCAGGCAGGCAATGGGCAGTGATCAGGAGCAGGAACCATGGCTGATTTCCTCTCTCTCTCTCTCTCTCTAGGCCAACGGTTTATTGGCAGTGATCAGCATTGGGAACCTGGATGCCAGATGCTGATCAGTAGCAGGAGCCCTGGCTGCTCCCTCAGTACTTCACTGCCAACCATCACCAGACAGTGACCAGTATCAGCAAGCATGACTGTTTCCCTTATCTTGCTAACCCAGTGGTTAACGGACAGGGATCAGGAGCAGGAACAATGCCTGATTTCCTCCATCCTTAATCCAAGGGTCTCCTACCAGTGATGGGGTCAGGGTCCAAGAATGATTTCCCTCTTGCAAACCCTCAGGTGGCTGTACATTGAACAGGATCAGGAATTCTGGCAGATTTTCCCACTCCCATTAACACAGGGGTCACTCCCAGAAGGTAAAAAACAGCCCAGACCAGTAGTCCTACTTCCCAGTTTTTACTGGTGTTCCATTTTAAGGATTACAAGACCAGCTTGGACCAGTATTCTTATTTCCCAGCTTTACTATCTTTTTGTCCTGGGCTTGACCTTTGGTGGGGTTTTAAAATAAATTGGCAAGGGTGTGGGAACCAGGGAGTAATATGAGAGGAATACCGAGGCACAGAGTGCTGGTAAGGATAGATAGCACTAGATTAGGAATAGTAAGTTGTAGGCAGCTAACTGGCTCCCTGGTGCATTCCACATGGAAATGCATCTACCAATCAGAGCCCACTTGCCAATCAGCACTCTCTTCTCGTGCGGTATAAATTGTTGTTCCCTTTGAGATTTGGCATTCTTGTGAATCTGCGAAATGAAGAGCTTTGAGAGCACGTCTCTTTTCTCAGCAATGCTTGAACAGCTAGTTATTAAAGTTTTGAGAGGGGGAAACGGTACCTTCAAAGAAGGGATGGTCCCGGGCACAATCAAGGTATATCCCCTCTAAAGGGAAAAGGCAGGGTAAACAAATCCACAGCTCTTGGATGACAGAAGTGATGGAGATTAAAATGAGGAAGAAAAAGTGTGCTTCTGTCAGGTGGACGCTACAATGAAGAACTGGGCTGAGCACAGGAGATTCAGAGGGGGAGTGAAAAAGCAAAAAAGAGAAGCAAAGAGAGAGTTTGAAAAGAGACAGGCAGCCAAAACAAAAGAGAGTCCCAATAGGCGCATATATAGTTAAAAAGGTGGTAAAAGGAGGAGTAGGGCCGATTAAGAGTCAAAAAGTGGATTTACAGATTGAGGAAGGGGGCATGGCTGAGGTGTTAAATGAATACTTTGCATCCGTCGTTCCCAAGGGCCAAGGGGTTACAGAGGCCATGGTGAAAGAATGGGATTTAAAGTTGATAAGGGGGAGGTACTGGATAGACTGTACTTAAAGGTTACAAGACACCAGGACCTGATGAGTTGCATCAAAGGACACTGGTGGGAGAGAGAGTGGAAATTGCGGAGGGACTGGCCATGTATTTCAGCCTTCCTTACGTTCACAGATGATCTCAGGGGACCAGAGAGCAGCAAACGTTACACCCTTGTTCAAAAAAAGGGTGTAAAGATGAGCCCAGCAAATAGAGGCCATCGGGTTAACTTCAGTGGGAAACCTCCGGCAACAAGTTGTGAAGCAAAATTCTTAGTCAGACAGACAAACGCAGGTTAATTAAGGACAGCCAGTGCTGATCTTAAACACGAGACCTCTCATTTTTAAACCGCCTCCCCTAGTTCTAGTCTCTCACACAAGGGGAAACACCCTCTCAGCATCCACCCTGTCAAGACCCCACAGGGGCTTATTTCTATCAATAAAATCACCTCCCATTCTTCCAAACTCCACAGGCCCGGCATGGCCAGCATTTTCTAGTAAGCTAATCACCCCTGTCCCATGTATCAGTTGAGTGAGCCTTCTCTGAACTGTAGCCGGTGCTCAAAGTATGTTCTCACCGACACTCAGTACAACCACGGCAATGGGACCCCACGTTCATATTCCATTCTCCTTGCAAGAAGCAACAACATTCCACTCGCCTTCCTAATCACTTGCCGTACCTGCATCCTAACTTTTGGTGATTCATGCGCTAGGACACCCAGATCCCTCTGCACCTCAGAGTTCTGCAATCTCTCCCCATGTAAGTAACAGGCTGCCTTTCTATTCTTCTGGCCAAAGTGGACACGTTCACATGTCCACACATGATGCTCCAGCTGCCAAATGTTTTTGCCGCTCGCTTAACCGACCTATGTCCCTTTGCAGACTCCTCGTGTCGTCTTCACGCCCCGTCTTTGATTTAAAGTAAGTGGCAAGAGAAGCGCCGGCGCCGTGTGGAATAACGTTTTCCACGCAGAGAGCAGTTAGGAGCTGGAATGCACCGGCTGAGAGTGTGAGGGTGGGGCAGAGGCAGGTCCAATCGAGGCAAAAGGGAGCTAGAAAGTTATCGGAAAAGGGAGAACGTGGAGGAAAAGGGAGAAGGCAAGGGAATGGCGCTTGGGGAATTGGTCATCTGGAGAGCCGGAGCAGACATGATGGGCCAAATGGCCTCCTTCTGCTGTAACAATTCAGTGATTCTGGATGGTGGTTAGCAGTGGGGAGCCCTTGTAGATTTTATTTCTCATTTGTGCTGGGGGAGTTGGGACAGCGATTAGGAGCCGGAAACATGGCTGATCCTCTAGGATGCTCTAACCCAAGTGTCACTGGACAGCGATCAGGAGCCGGAAACATGGCTGATCCTCTAGGATGTTCTAACCCAAGTGTCACTGGACAGTGATCAGGAGCCGGAAACATGGCTGATCCTCTAGGATGTTCTAACCCAAGTGTCACTGGACAGTGATCAGGAGCCGGAAACATGGCTGATCGTCTAGGATGCTCTAACCCAAGTGTCACTGGACAGTGAGCAGGATCAGGAACCCTGGCTGATTTCCCCTCTCTCTCTAACCCAGGGATCATTGGACAGTGATCAGGAGCAGAAACCCTGACTGATTTCCCCCTCTCTTCCTCCAATTCCGGGATTACTGGACAGTGATCAGGAGCAGAATCCCTGACTGATTCCCCCTCTCTCTCTAACTCAGTGATCACTGGACTCTGATCAGGAGCAGAATCCTTGATTGATTTCCCCCCCTCTCTCTCTAACTCTGGGATTACTGGACAGCGATTAGGAACAGGAACACTGACTGATTTCCCCCTCTCTTCCTCCAACTCCGGGATTACTTGACAGTGATCAGGAGCAGAATCCCTGACTGATTCCCCCTCTCTCTCTCTAACTCAGGGATCACTGGACTCTGATCAGGAGCAGAATCCCTGATTGATTTCCTGCTCTCTCCCTAACTCCAAGATCACTGGACAGTGATCAGGAGCAGAATCCCTGACTGACTTCCCGCTCTCTCTCTCTAACTGCAGGATCACTGGACAATGATCAGAAGCCAAAACACTGGTTGATTTCCACTCTCTCTCTAACTCCAGGATCACTGGACACTGATCAAGAGCATAATCCCTGACTGATTTCCCCCGTCTCTCTCTGTAACTCCGGGATCACTGGACACAGATCAGGAGCAGAATCCCTGACTGATTTCCCCCGTCTCTCTCTGTAACTCCGGGATCACTGGACACAGATCAGGAGCAGAATCCCTGACTGATTTCCCTGGTGCCTCTAACTCCAGGATTACTGGACAGTGAACCGGAGCAGGAGCCTTGACTGATTCCCAGTGGCATTCCACAGGGCTCAGTGTTGGGCCCTTTGCTGTTTGTTGTACATATTAATGATGTGGATTTAAATGTGGGAGGCACGATTCGGGAATTAGCAGATGACATGGGCCATGTAGCTGATACTAAAGAGGATCGCTGCTGTCTCCGGGATTATATCAATGGCTTGTTGAGTGAGTGGAAAAGTGGCAGATAGAATTCAATACAGCGAAATGTGAGGTAATGTATCTGGGAGAGAAAACAGAGCTGAGGAATACTCAATAAATAGGAGCATATTGGGAGGGTAGAGGAAGTGAGAGACTCATGGAGTGCATGTTCACAGGTCACTGCCGGTGGCAAGACAGGTGGATAAGGTGGTAAAGAAAGCATATGAAATGCTTTCCTTTATTGGGTGAGGTATTGAGTGCAATAGCAAGGATGTAATGATGGAATTGTATAAAATGCTGGTTAGACCACAGCTGGAATTTTGTGTATATTTCTGATCACCACATTTACAGGAAGGACATAATCGCTCTGGAGAGAGTACAGAGCAGATTTCCAAGAATGTTGCCAGGGCTTAAAAACTGCAGAGATAAAAACAAAAAACTGCGGATGCTGGAAATCCAAAACAAAAACAGAATTACCTGGAAAAACTCAGCAGGTCTGGCAGCATCGGTGGAGAAGAAAAGAGTTGACATTTCGAGTCCTCATGACCCTTCGACAGAACTCATTTTTAATTCAATGAAAAGATCAAGAGAAGGTAAGAATCCAGAGGGAGGGGTCCAGGTGGAGGGAGAATATTGGAGGTGGGTAAAAGGACCGGTTGAACGGGGAGAGGACTCCTGCCCAAAGAAGTGAGCTCGGAGACGAAGACGGTGGAAGAAGAGTTCAGCATCGTGCCGATCCCGAAATTCATTAAGGTGAGGGCGTAGGGGTATGAAACTAAGTCCTTTGCTGAGCACTGAACGTTCAGCGTCGGGGGTATAGTGAATACACGGCTGGGGCTGGAGTTCAGTCGAAGGGTCATGAAGACTCGAAGCGTCAACTCTTTTCTTCTCCGCCGAAGCTGCCAGACCTGCTGAGCTTTTCCAGGTAATTCTGTTTTTGTTTTAAAAACTGCAGCTCTGAGGAAAGATTGGAGAGGCTGGGGTTGTTTTCCTGGGAACTGAGGAGGCTCAGGGGTGACTTAATTGAGGAGTACAAGATTATGAGGGGTCCAGATAGGGTAGACAGGGAGTCCCTGCTTCCTCGAGCAGAGGGAACAATTACCAGGTCCCACAGATTGAAGGTAGCTCGATAGAGAGAAGGATTAGAGGGGACGTGAGGAAGATCTTCTTATCCCAGAGGGTGGTGGGTGTCTGGAATTCACTGCCTGGTTTGGTGGTGGAGGCAGAAACCCCCAACTCATTTAAAAGGCACCTGGATCAGCGCCTGAAGTGCTGTTACCTGCAAGGTTATGGAGCAAGTGTTGGGAGGCGGGATTAAAATGTGCA
Source organism: Isurus oxyrinchus (assembly GCA_026770705.1). Taxonomy (NCBI): domain Eukaryota; kingdom Metazoa; phylum Chordata; class Chondrichthyes; order Lamniformes; family Lamnidae; genus Isurus; species Isurus oxyrinchus. The sequence continues at coordinate 12,075,973 of JANJGN010000035.1, forward strand.
GTGAGGTTTTTTCTTTCCCTTTTTCGGCCGGCCCAGACATGTTGGGCTGAATGGCCTCTCTCTGTCCTGTAACTTTTCTATGGTTCGATCAATGGACAACGATCAGCAGCAGGAGCCCTGACTGAATTCCCTGATCAGGAGCAGGAACCCTGACTGAATTCCCTGATCAGGAGCAGGAACCCTGGCTGATTTCCTCCCCGTTGTTCTCTCTGATCCAGCAGTTAATGGTCAGTGATCAGGAGCAATGGCACTGGCTGATAACCTCAGTACCTCAACCCTGGATATTGGCCAGGAACAGGAAGCCTGACTAGTTTCCGGTCTGTCGTTAACCCAGAGTTAACTGGACAGTGATCAGGATCAGGAATCCTGGGTGATTTCCCCTCTCTCTCTAACCCAGGGATCACTGGACACTGATCAGGATCAGGAATCCTGTCTGATTTTCCCTTTCTCTCTAATCAGTGGTCACTGGACAGTGATCAGGATGAGGAACCGTGACTGGTTTACTCTCTCTCTCTAACCCAGGGGTCACTGGACACTGATCAGGATCAGGAACCCTGGATGATTTCCTTTCTCTCTCTAACCCAGGGATCACTGGACAATGATCAGGATGAGGAACCCTGGCTGATTTCCCCTCTCTCTCTCTAACCCAGGGATCACTGCACAGTGATCAGGAGCAGGAACCCTGTCTGATTTCCCCTCTCTCTCTCTCTAACCCAGGGGTCACTGCACAGTGATCAGGAGCAGGAACCCTGTCTGATTTCCCCTCTCTCTCTCTTCTAACCCAGGGGTCACTGGACAGTGATCAGGAGCAGGAACCCTGGCTGATTTCCTCTCTCTCTCTCTAACCCAGGGATTACTGGACAGTGATCAGGAGCAGGAACCCTGGCTGATTTCCTCTCTCTCTCTCTAACCCAGGGATTACTGGACAGTGATCAGGAGCAGGAACCCTGGCTGATTTCCCCCTCTCTCTCTAACCCAGGGATCACTGGTCAGTGATCAGGAGCAGGAACACTGGCTGATTTCCCCTCTCTCTCTAACCCAGGGATCACTGGACAGTGATCAGGAGCAGGAACCCTGGCTGATTTCCTCTCTCTCTCTAATCCAGGGATCACTGGACAGTGATCAGGAGCAGGAACCCTGGCTGATTTCCTCTCTCTCTCTCTAACCCAGGGATCACTGGACAGTGATCAGGAGCAGGAACACTGGCTGATTTCCCCTCTCTCTCTAACCCAGGGATCACTGGACAGTGATCAGGAGCAGGAACCCTGGCTGATTTCCCCTCTCTCTCTCTAACCCAAGGATCACTGCACAGTGATCAGGAGCAGGAACCCTGGCTGATTTCCTCTCTCTCTCTCTAACCCAGGGATTACTGGACCGTGATCAGGATCAGGAATCCTGTCAGAATCCCCCTCTCTCTTTAAACCCGGGCTCACTGGACAGTTAACAGTAACAGGAACCCAAACTGTTTTCCCTCACTCTCGGCTTGTCCAATGTTTTTGCGTGGTCTAGGGGGTGACATTTCAACCTTTTTCTCACTCGAGGGTCTGGTGAGTGAATTTCAGAAGGATAAACTTTGGCACAACATTAAAGATTAACTTCAAAATAGAACAGGTATGAAAAACAACACAAAAACAGAATTACCTGGAAAAACTCAGCAGGTCTGGCAGCATCGGCGGAGAAGAAAAGAGTTGACGTTTCGAGTCCTCATGACCCTTCGACAGAACTGTCGAAGGGTCATGAGGACCCGAAACGTCAACTCTTTTCTTCTCCGCCGATGCTGCCAGACCTGCTGAGTTTTTCCAGGTAATTCTGTTTTTGTTTTGGATTTCCAGCATCCGCAGTTTTTTGTTTTTATCTTATGAAAAACAACAACTTGCTGAGCAGACGGAGTAATAGCAGGGTGAGTGTGTGTGTGTGTGTGTGCGTGTGTGTCTGCCTCACTCGCAGCCTCAGGGTCACTCTCTCACCCTAACTCGCTGTGAGAGTGGATGTGAGAGTAGGATGGTGTGTGTGGGTGAGGGGGGATTGGGAAACCTGATACTGGGAGTGAGACAGACTGACGGACACACTCCAATCCCCACACACAACCCCTCACACTATCTCTCCCCGTCCCCCTCCCACTCTCTCTCGCCCAAACCCCCAGATTTCCTCACAGCCCCCCCAAATCTCTCCCACACCCCTTAAACTATCCCACACCCCCCAATCTCTCACACCCCCTCACAATTGTCTCCCCGTCCACTCCTGCTGCCTCTATCACAAAACCCAAGATTCCCTCACCCCCGCTCCAAACTTACTCTCACACTCCCTCACATATTCCCACAACTCCTCACACTCTCCCACACCACGTCACACTCTCCCATACACCCTCACAATTTCTCACACCCCCTCACACCCCCCTCACACACTCTCACACGCTCTCACACACCTCATACTCTCTCACACCACCTCACACTCTCTCACACCAGCTCACACACTCTCAAAAACCTCGTACTCTCTCACACCCCCACACAGTCTCTCACACCCCCACACACTCTCTCACTCCCCCACACACTCTCTCATACACCTCATACTCTCTCACACCTCCCACACACTCTCCCACACCCCCTCACACTCTCTCACACCCCCACATAGTCTCTCACACCCCCTCACACTCTCTCACACCCCCACACACTCTCTCACACACCTCATACTCTCTCACACCCCCTCACACATTCTCACAACTCCTCACACTCTCCCACACCCCCTCATACTCTCTCACACCCCCACACAGTCTCTCACACCCCCTCACACACTCTCACACACCTTGTACAGTCTCAAACCCCCTCACATTCTCCGATACCCCCTCATACTCTCTCACACACCTCGTACTCTCTCACACACACACACACTCTCTCACACCCGCTCATACACTCTCACACCCCCTCACACACTCTCACACCCCCTCACACATTCTCACAACTCCTCAAATTCTCCCACACCCCCTCACACTCTCTCACACCCCCACACTGTCTCTCACACCCCCTCACACTCTCTCACTACCCCACACACTGTCTCATACACCTCATACTCTCTCACACCCCCACACACTCTCCCACACCCCCTCACACTCTCTCACACCCCCACACAGTCTCTCACACCCCCTCACACTCTCTCACACCCCCACACACTCTCTCACACACCTCATACTCTCTCACACCCCCTCACACATTCTCACAACTCCTCACACTCTCCCACACCCCCTCATACTCTCTCACACCCCCACACAGTCTCTCACACCCCCTCACACACTCTCACACACCTTGTACAGTCTCAAACACCCTCACATTCTCCGATACCCCCTCATACTCTCTCACACACCTCGTACTCTCTCACACACACACACACTCTCTCACACCCGCTCATACACTCTCACACCCCCCTCACACACTCTCACACACCTCGTACTCTCTCACACACCTCGTACTCTCTCTCACACACACACACTCTCTCACACTCGCTCATACACTCTCACATCCCCTCACACTCTCTCACACCCCCTCACACACTCTCACACACCTCGTACTCTCTCACACACCCTCACACACTCTCACACACCCTCACATTCTCTCACACCCGCTCATACTCTCTCACACCTCCTCATACTCTCTCACACCTCTTCATAATCTCTTCCACCCCCTCATACTCTCTCATACCCCCTCTCACTCTCCCACACTCCCTCACATTCACACACTCTCACACTCTCCCACACCCTTTCACACTCTCTCAAACACCCTCATACACTCCCAAACCCCCTCATACACTCCCACACCCCCTCATACTCTCTAATACCCTCTCTCACTCTCCCACACACCCTCACACTCTCACATCCCCTCATACTCTCTCACACCCCCTAAACAATCTCTCACACCCCCTCACACACTCTCACACCCTCTCATACTCTCTCACACCCACTCACACTCTCCCACACCCCCTCACACTCTCCCACACCCCCTCATAATCTCTCACATCCCCTCATACTCTCTCACACCCCCCATACTCTCTCACAACCCCTCATATCTCCCACACTCCCTCACACTCTCCCACACCCAATCACATTCTCTCACAACCCCTCACAATCTCTCACACCCCCTCACACTTACGCATAACCCTTCACAAACTCCCACACCCCCTCACACTCTCTCACACCCCCCTCACACTTTCTCACACCCTCTCAAACTCTCTATACCCCCTCAAACTCGCCCACACCCCCTCATATCTCCCACACTCCCTCACACTCTCCCACACCCAATCATAATCCCTCACAGCCCCTCACAGTCTCCCACACACCCTCTCACTCTTTCACACTCCCTGACACTCTCCCACACCCCCTCACAATCTCGCACACTCCCAGACACTCTCTCGCAAAGCCTCATACTCTCTCACAACCCCTCACACTCTCCCAAACCCTCTGACAATCTCCCAAACCCCGTCACACTCACTCACACCCCCTCACACTCTCCCACAACCCTCACAATCTCTCACACCCCCTCAAACTCTCCAATAATCCCTCATACTCTCCCACACCCCCTCACAATATCCCACACCCCAACACACCCTCCCACACACCCTCACATTCTCCCAGACCCCCTCATACTCTCACACACCCTCACAATCTCCCACACCCCCTCACACACTCTCACACCCCCTCACAGACTCTCACACACCCTCACACTCTCCCACACCCCCTCACACTCGCTCACACATTCTCACACCCCCCTCACACTCCCCCACACTCGCTCACACTCTCCCACACCCCTCACACTCTCCCACACCCCCCTCACACTCGCTCACACATTCTCACACCCCCTCACACTCCCCCACACTCGCTCACACTCTCCCACACCCCTCACACTCTCCCACACTCGCTCACACTCTCCAACACCCCCCACACTCGCTCAAACTCACCCACAACCCCTCACACTCTTTCACACCCGCTCACATTCTCCCACACTCACTCACACTCTCCCACACCCCCTCACACTCTCTCACACCCCCTCACACACTCCCACAATCGCTCACACTCTCCCACACTCCTTCACAATATCTTACACCCCCTCAAACTCTCCAATATTCCCTCATACTCTCCCATACACCCGCACAATATCCCACACCACTTCACATTCTCCCACACACACACACTCTCTCACACCCCCTCACACACTCTCACAGACCCTCACACTATCCCACACTCGTTCACACTCTCCCACACCCCCTCACACTCTTTCACAACCCCTTACACTCTCCCACACTCGCTCACAATCTCCCACACCCCCTCAAACTCTCTCACACTAGCTCAAACTCACCAACAGCCCGTCAAACTCTCTCACACACATTCTCACTCTCCCACACCCACTCACAAACACCCACACCCCCTCACACACTCCCGCACCCCCTCACAATCTCTCACAGCCCCTCATACTCTCTCACACCCCCCTCACACTCTCTCACACCCCCCTCACACTCAGCCAAACCCCCTCACACACTTTCACAAACCCCTCACACTCTCTCACACTCCCTCACACTCTCCCACACCCCTCACACACTCCCGCACCCCCTCACAATCTCTCACAGCCCCTCATACTCTCCGACATCCCCTCCCACTCTCTCACAAACCCTCATACTTTCCCACACTCACACATATCTCCCACACCCCCGCACACTCTCTCACAACACCTCACACTATCTCACACCACCTCACTTTCACTCATAACCCCTCACAAAGTCCCACATCCACTCACACTTTCCCACACCCCCACACACTCTCTCACACGCCCTCACACTCTCTCACACCCCCTCACAATCTCTCACACCCCCTCATATCTCCCACACTCCCTCACAATCTCCCACACCCACTCACAATATCTCACACACCCTCACACTCTTCCACACACCCTCTCACTCTTTCACACCCCCTGACAGTCTCCCACACCCCCTGACACTCTCTCACACCCCCTCACAATCTCCCACACCCCCTCACAATCTCGCACACCCCCCTCACAATCTCGCACAACCCCTCACACTCTCTCACACTCCCTCAAACTCTCTCACACCCCCTCACAGTCTCCCAAACCCTCTGACAATCTCCCAAAACCCCTCACACACACTCACACCCCCTCACACTCTCCCACACCACCTCACACACTCTCACACCCGCTCACACTCTCCCATACTCCCTGATGCTATCCCAGAACCTCTCACAATCTCTCACACCCCCTCACTCTCTCCCATACTCCCTCATACTCTCCCACAACCCCTCACAATCTCCCACACCCCCTCTCACTCTCCCACACACCCTCACACACTCTCACACACCCTCACACACACCCACACCCCCTCACAAACTCTCGCACCCCCTCACACACCCTCACACCGCTCACACTCACCCACACCCCTTCACACTCTCTCACACCCCCTCACACATTCTCTCACCCCCTCACACTCTCCCACACTCGCTCACAATCACTCACAAACCCTCACACTCTCCCACAATCTCTCACACCGCCACACAGTCTCTCACAGCCCCTCATACTCTCTCACACTCCCTCACACTATAACAAAATCCATCACACTTTCTCACACCCCCTCACACACTCTCACACCCCCTCACAAACACTCACACCCCCTCACACACTCTCACACCTCCTAACACGCTCTCACACCGCCTCTCACCCTCTCACATTCCCTCACAATATCACACAACCCCTCACACTCTCCCAAACCCTCTCACACTCTCCCACAGCTCCTCACACTCTCTTACACCCCCTCACACTCTCCCACACTCGCTCACACACTCCCACACTCCCACACTTTCTCACACTCCCTCACACTCTCCCACACACCGTCTCACTCTCTCACATCCATCACACTCTGTCACACCCCCTCACACTCGCCCACACTCCCTCACAATCTATGACACGCCCTCACACTCTCCCAAACCCCCTAAAACTCTCTCACAACCCCTCACACTCTCTCACATGCCGTCAAACTCTCTCACATGCCCCTCACTCTCTCACACCCCCTCATACTCTCTCAAAACCCCTTACACTCTCGCACACCCCCTCACACTCACTCACACCCCCTCACACACTCTCACACCTCCTAACACTCTCTCACACCCTCTCACATTCACTCACAATATCTCACAATCCCTCACACTCTCCCACACTCGCTCACACTCTCCCACACCCCCACACTCTCTCACACCCCCTCACACTCACCCACACTCCCTCACAATCTCTGACACCCACTCACACTCTCCCAAACCTCCTCACACTCTCTCACATCCCCTCACACACTCTCACATCCCCTCACACTCTCTCACTCCCCCACACTCTGTCACAGCCTCTCACACACTCCCACACCCCATCACACTCTCCCACACTCGCTGACACTCTCCCACACACCCTCACAAACTCTCACACCCCCTCACACTCTCTCACACCACCTCAAACTCTCTCACACCCCCTACACCCCCTCACACACCCTCCCACATTGGCTCAAACTCTCCCACACCCCCTCACACTCTCTTACACCCCCTCACACTCTCCCACAACTCCTCACACGCTCACACACATTCACACCCACTCACACCCCCTCGCACTCTCCCACACACCCTAACAATGTCTCACACCCCCTCACACTCTCTCACACCCCGTCATACTCTCTCACAGCCCCTCATACTCTCTCACAGCCCCTCATACTCTCTCAATCCCCTCCTCACACTCTCTGACACCCCCTCACACTCACCCACACCCCCTCAAACACTCTCACACCCCCCTCACACTCTCTCACATTCTCTCACACACCCTCACACACTCACACACCCCCTCACGCCCTCCCATACACCCTGACACATTCTCACACCCCCTCCACTGTCCGACACAACCTCTCACACTCTCACAAACCCTCATACTCTCTCACACTCCCTAAAACTCTCTCACAACCCCTCACACTCTCTCACACTCCCTCACACACTCACACACACCCTCACTCTCTCACATACACCCTCATACTCTCTCAAAACCCCTTACACTCTCTCACACCCCCTCAGACTCTCTCACACCCCCTAACACTTTCCCACACCCCCTCACACTCTCTCACACTTCCTCAAACTCTCTCACACCCCCTCACAGTCTTCCAAATCCTCTGACAATCTCCCAAAACCCCTCACACACACTCACACCCCCTCACACTCTTCCACACACCCCCTGACACTCTCCCACACCCCCTGACACTCTCTCACACCCCCTCACAATCTCCCACACCCCCTCACAATCTCGCACACCCCCTCACAATCTTGCACACCCATCACACTCTCTCAAACCCTCTGATAATCTCCCAAACCCCCTCACACACACTCACACCCCCTCACACACTCCCACACCCCCCCACACACACTCACACCCCCTCACACTCTCGCATACTCCCTGATGCTATCCCACACCCTCTCACAATCTCTCACACCCCCTCACTATCTCCCATACTCCCTCATACTCTCCCACACCCCCTCACAATCTCCCACTCCCTCTCTCACTCTCCCACACCCCCTCACACTCTCTCACACACCCTCACACACACCCACACCCCCTCACAAACTCTCGCACCCCCTCACACACCCTCACACCCCTCACACTCACCCACACACCCTCACACTCTCTCACACCCCCTCACACACTCTCTCACCCCCTCACACTCTCCCACAATCACTCACACTCTCCCACACCCCCTCACACTCTCTCACACCCCCTCACACTCTCCCACACTCGCTCTGACTCACCCACACCCCTCACAATCTCCCATATCCCCTCACAATCTCTCAAACCCCCTCACACTCTCCCACACACGTTCAAACTCACCCCCACCACCTCACACTGTCTCACACCCCCACACACTCTCTCACAACCACTCACACTCTCCCACACTTGCTCAAACTCACCTATACCCCCTCACACTCTCTCACATCACCTCACAAACTCACACACCCCCTCAGAATCTCCCAAACTCCCTACAAACTCTCTCACAGCCCCTCATACACTCTCACACCCCCTCACACTCTCTCACACCCCATCACACTCACCCAAACCCCCTCACACACTCTCACACTCCCTCACATTCTCTTACACTCCCTCACACTCTCACACACTCCGTCACACTCTCCCAAACACCCTGACACTCTCTCACACTCCCTCCCACTATGCCAAACCCCCTCAAACACTCTCACACCCCCTCACACACTCTCACACCCCCTCACACTCTCTCACACCCCCCTCACACACTCTCACACCTCCTAACACTCTCTCACAACCTCTCTCACCCTCTCACATTCCCTCACAATCCCTCACACTCTCCCAAACTCGCTCACACTCCCCCACACCCCCTCACACTCTCTTACACCCCCTCACACTCTCTCACACCCCCCTCACACTCACCCACACTCCCTCACAATCTCTGACACCCACTCACACTCTCCCAAACCTCCTCACACTCTCTCACACCCCCTCACACACTCTCACATCCCCTCACACTCTCTCACTCCCCCACACTCTGTCACAGCCTCTCACACACTCCCACACCCCATCACACTCTCCCACACTCGCTGACACTCTCCCACACTCCTTCACACACTCTCACACCCCCTCACACTCTCTCACACCACCTCACACTCTCTCACACCCCCTCACACCCTCCCACATTGGCTCAAACTCTCCCACACCCCCTCAAACTCTCTTACACCCCCTCACACTCTCCCACACCGCCTCACACTCTCTCCCACACATTCACACCCTCCCACACCCCCTCGCACTCTCCCACACACCCTAACAATCTCCCACACCCCCTCACACTCTCTCACACCCCCTCATACTCTCTCACAGCCCCTCATACTCTCTCAATCCCCCCTCACACTCTCTGACACCCCCTCACACTCACCCACACCCCCTCAAACCCTCTCACACCCCCTCACACTCTCTCACACACCCTCACACACTCACACACCCCCTCAAGCCCTCCCATACACCCTCACACTTTCTCACACCCCCTCCACTGTCCGACACACCCTCTCACACTCTCACAAACCCTCATACTCTCTCAAATTCCCTCAAATTCTCTCACAACCCCTCACACTCTCTCACACTCCCTCACACACTCACACACACCCTCACGCTCTCCCATACACCCTCACACTTTCTCACACCCCCTCCACTCTCTGACACACCCTCCCACACTCTCACAAACCCTCACACTCTCTCACACTCCCTAAAACTCTCTCACAACCCCTCACACTCTCTCACATTACGTCAAACTCTCTCACAACCCCTCACTCACTCACACCCTCTCATACTCTCTCAAAACCCCTTACACTCTCTCACACCCCCTCATACTCTCTCACACCCCCTCACACTTTCCCACACGCCCTCATACTCTTTCACACCCCCTCATACTATCTCATACCCCCGCACACTCTCCCACACACTCTCTTACTATCCCACACCCGCTCACACTCTCCCACCCTCTCACACTCTCCCACAACCCCTCACACTCTTTCACACACCCTCATACTCTTCCACACTCTCTCCCACTCTCCCGCACCCCACAAACTGTCTCACAACCCCTCACACTCTCTCACACCCCCTCACACTCTTTCATAACCCCTCACAAACTCCCACACCCCCTCACACTCTCCCACACCCCCTCACACTTTCTCAAACTGCCTCACACTCTCCCACACCCCCTCACACTTGCCCACATCCTCTCACACTCTCTCACACCCCCTCACACACTCTCACACACACCCACATATCTCCCACACTCCCTCAAACTCTCCCACACCCACTCACAATATCTCAAACCCCCTCACACACTTCCACACACCCGCTCGCACTTTCACAGCCGCTGTCATTCTCCCACACCCCCTAACAATCTCCCACACCCCCTCACAATCTAGCACACCCCCTCACAATCTCCCACAGCCTCACAATCTCGCACACCCCCTCACAGTCTCTCACACTCCCTCACAATCTCACACACCCCCACACACTGTCCCACACCACCTCAAACTCACCCAAAATGCCTCACACACTCTCACACCCCCTCACAATCTCTCAAACTCCCTCACAATCTCACACAACCCCTCAGACTCTCCCAAACCCCTTCACAGCCTCCAAAACTCCCACACACTCTACCAAACCCCTCACACTCTCTCACACATCCTCACACTCTCTCACACCCCCTCACAGGCTTCCAAACAACTCTGACAATCTCCCAAAAACCCTCACAATATCTCACACACCCTCACACTCTCCCACACCCCCTCACAATCTCCCACACCCCCTCACAATCTCCCACACCCCCTCACAATCTCGTACAACCCCTCACAATCTCTCACACTCCCTCACACTCTCTCACACCCCCTCACGATCTCCCAAACCCTCTGACAATCTCCCAAACGCCCTCACACTGTTTCACACCCCCTCACACTCTGCCACAGCCCCTCACACACTCTCACATCCCTCACACTCTCCCATAGTCCCTCATGCTCTCCCACACCCCCTTACAATCTCTCACATCCACTCACTCTCTCCCATACTCCCTCATAGTCTCCCACACCCCCTCTCACTCTCCCACACCCCCTCACACACTCTCAGAACTCCTCTCCCTCTCCCACACACCCTCACAGACACCCACACCCCCTCACACTCTCTCACACACCCTCACACACACCCACACCCCCTCACAAACTCTTGCACCCCCTCACACACCCTCACACCCCTCACACTCTCTCACAACCCCTCACAATCTCTCACACCCCCTCACACACTCTCTCACCCCCTCACACTCTCCCACACTCGCTCACACTTTCCCACGCTCGCTCACACTCTCCCAAACCCCCTCACACTCTTTCACACCCCCTCACAAACTCACACACCCCCTCAGAATCTCCCAAACTCCCAACACAATCTCTCACAGCCCCTCATACTCTCTCACAGCCCCTCACACTCTCTCACACCACATCACATTCACCAAAACCCCCTCACATACTCTCACACCCCCTCACATTCTCTCACACTCCCTCACACTCTCACACACTCCGTCACACTCTCCCAAAGCCCCTGACACTCTCTCACACTCCCTCACACTATACCAAACCCCCTCAAACTCTCCATACCCCCTCACACTCTCTCATTCACCCTCACACTCTCTCAAAGCCCCTCACACAATCTCACACCACCTCATATCTCCCACACTCCCTCAAAATCTCCCACACCCACTCACAATATCTAAAACCACCACACACACTTCCACACACCCGCTCGCTCTTTCACACCGTCTGTCACTCTCCCACACCTCCTCACAATCTCCCAGACCCCGTCACAATCTCGCACAACCCCTCACAATCTCTGACTCTCCCTCACACTCTCCCACACATCCTCACACGCTCCCATACTGCCTCATGCTCTCCCACACTCCGTCACACTTTCCCACACCCCCTCACACTCTCTCACAATCCCTCACAATCTCACACATGCCCACACACTGTCCCACACCCCCTCACACTCACCCAAAACGCCTCACACACTCTCACACTCCCTCACACTCTCTCAAACTCCCTCACACTCTCACACAACCCCTCAGACTCTCCCAAACCACTTCACAGTCTCCAAAACTCCCACACACTGTACCAAACCCCCTCACACTCTCTCACACCCCCTCACTCTCTCTCACACTTCCTCACAGTCTCTCACACACCCTCACAGTCTTCCAAACCCTCTGACAATCTCCCAAAATCCCTCACACTAACTCACACTGCCTCACACACACCCACAGCCCCTCACACTCTCCCACACCCCCTCACATTCTCTCACATGCCCTCACGAACTTTCACACACCCTCACACTCTCCCATACTCGCTCACACTCTCCCACACTCGCTCACACTCTCCCTCACCCCCTCACACTCTCACACACCCTCATACTCTCCCACGCTCCCTCACCATCTCCCACACCCCAGCACACTGTCTCACAACACCTCACACTATCTGAAACCACTTTACACTCACTCATAACCCTTCACACTCTCTCACACGCCCTCACACTCTCTCACCCCAGTCACAATATTTCACACCACCTCACACTCTCTCACACCCCCTCTCACCCTCTCACATTCCCTCACAATATCTCACAACCCCTGACACTCTCCCAAACCCCCTCACACTTTACAACACCCCCTCACACTCTCTTACACCCCCTCACACTCTCCCACACACCATCTCACTCTCTCACACCCATCACACACTCTCACACCCCCTCACACTCTCTCACACCTCCTCACAATCTCTCACACTCCCTCACAATCTCTCACACACCATCTCACTCTCTCACACCCATCACACTCTCCCACACCCCCTCACACACTCTCACAAACCCTCACACACACCCACACACCCTCACAAACTCTCGCACCCCCTCATACACCCTCACACCCCTCACCCTCACCCACAATCCCTCACACTCTCTCACACCCCCTCACACACTCTCTCACCCCCTCACACACTCCCACACCCCCTCACACTCTCCCACACTCGCTCACACTCTCCCAAACCCCCTCACATTCTTTCACACCCCCTCACAAACTCACACACCCCCCTCAGAATCTCCCAAACTCCCTACACACTCTCTCACAGCCCCTCATACTCTCTCACAGCCCCTCACACTCTCTCACACCACAACACATTCACCAAAACCCCCTCACACACTCTCACACCCCCTCACATTCTCTCACACTCCCTCACACTCTCACACACTCTCACACACTCTCACATACTCTCACACACTCCGTCACACTCTCCCAAAGCCCCTGACACACTCTCACACTCCCTCACACTCTCACACACTCTCACACACTCTCACACACTCCATCACACTCTCCCAAAGCCCCTGACACTCTCTCACACTCCCTCACACTATACCAAACCCCCTCAAACTCTCCATACCCCCTCACACTCTCTCATTCACCCTCACACTCTCTCACACCCCCTCACACACTCTCACACCTCCTCATATCTCCCACACTCTCTCAAACTCTCCCACACCCACTCACAATATCTAAAACCACCTCACACACTTCCACACACCCGCTCGCTCTTTCACACCGTCTGTCACTCTCCCACACCCCCTCACAATCTCCCAGACCCCATCACAATCTCGCACAACCCCTCACAATCTCTGACACTCCCTCACACTCTCCCACACATCCTCACACGCTCCCATACTGCCTCATGCTCTCCCACACTCCGTCACACTTTCCCACACACCCTCACACTCTCTCACAATCCCTCACAATCTCACACACGCCCACACACTGTCCCACACCCCCTCACACTCACCCAAAATGCCTCACACACTCTCACACCCCCTCACACTCTCTCAAACTCCCTCGGACTCTCACACAACCCCTCAGACTCTCCCAAACCACTTCACAGTCTCCAAAACTCCCACACACTGTACCAAACCTCCTCACACTCTCTCACACCCCCTCACTCTCTCTCACACTTTCTCACAGTCTCTCACACACCCTCACAGTCTTCAAACCCTCTGACAATCTCCCAAAATCCCTCACACTCACTCACACTGCCTCACACTCTCCCACAGCCCCTTGCACTCTCCCACACCCCCTCACATTCTCTCACACCCCCTCACAAACTTTCACAACCCCTCACACTCTCCCACACTCGCTCATACTCTCCCACACTCGCTCACACTCTCCCTCACCCCCTCACACACCCTCATACTCTCCCACGCTCCCTCACCATCTCCCACACCCCAGCACACTGTCTCACAACACCTCACACTATCTGAAACCACTTTACACTCACTCATAACCCTTCACACTCTCTCACACGCCCTCACACTCTCTCACACCCAGTCACAATATTTCACACCACCTCACACTCTCTCACACCCCCTCTCACCCTCTCACATTCCCTCACAATATCTCACAACTCCTGACACTCTCCCAAACCCCCTCACACTCTCCCACACCCCCTCACACTCTCTTACACCCCCTCACACTCTCCCACACACCATCTCACTCTCTCACACCCATCACACTCTCCCACACCCCCTCACACTCTCTCACAAACCCTCAGACACACCCACACCCCCTCACAAACTCTCGCACCCCCTCATACACCCTCACACCCCTCACACTCACCCATAACCCCTCACACTCTCTCACACCCCCTCATACACTCTCTCACCCCCTCACACACTCCCACACTCGCTCACACTCTCCCACACTCACTCACACTCTCCCAAACCCCCTCACACTCTTTCACACCCCCTCACAAACACACACCCCCTCAGAATCTCCCAAACGCCCTACACACTCTCTCACAGCCCCTCATACTCTCTCATAGCCCCTCACACTCTCTCACACCACTTCACATTCACCAAAACCCCCTCACACACTCTCACACCCCCTCACATTCTCTCACACTCCCTCACACTCTCACACTCTCTCACACACTCCGTCACACTCTCCCAAAGCCCCTGACACTCTCTCACACTCCCTCACAATATACCAAACCCCCTCAAACTCTCCATACCCCCTCACTCTCTCATTCACCCTCACACTCTCTCACACCCCCTCACACACTCTCACACCTCCTCATATCTCCCACACTCCCTCAAACTCTCCCACACCCACTCACAATATCTAAAACCACCTCACACACTTCCACACACCCGCTCACTCTTTCACACCGTCTGTCACTCTCCCACACCTCCTCACAATCTCCCAGACCCCGTCACAATCTCGCACAACCCCTCACAATCTCTGACTCTCCCTCACACTCTCCCACACATCCTCACACGCTCCCATACTGCCTCATGCTCTCCCACACCCCGTCACACTTTCCCACACCCCCTCACACTCTCTCACACTCCCTCACAATCTCACACACCCCCACAGACTGTCCCACACCCCCTCACACTCACCCAAAATGCCTCACACACTCACACACCCCCTCACAATCTCTCAAACTCCCTCACACTCTCACACAACCTCTCAGACTCTCCCAAAACACTTCACAGTCTCCAAAACTCCCACACAATGTACCAAACCCCCTCACACTCTCTCACACACCCTCACTCTCTCTCACACTTCCTCACAGTCTCTCACACGCCCTCACAGTCTTCCAAACCCTCTGACAATCTCCCAAAACCCCTCACACTCACTCACACCGCCTCACACTCTCCCACAGCTCCTCACACTCTCCCACACCCCCTCACATTCTCTCACACCCCCTCACAAACTTTCACAACCCCTCACACTCTCCCACACTCGCTCACACTCTCCCACACTCGCTCACACTCTCCCTCACCCCCTCACACTCTCACACACCCTCATACTCTCCCATGCTCCCTCACCCTCTCCCACACCCCAGCACACTGTCTCACAACACCTCACACTATCTCAAACCACTTCACACTCACTCATAACCCTTCACACTCTCTCACATGCCCTCACACTCTCTCACACCCAGTCACAATATTTAACGCCGCATCACAAACTCTCACACCCCCTCTCACCCTCTCACATTCCCTCACAATATCTCACAACCTCTGACACTCTCCCAAACCACCTCACACTCTCCCACACCCCCTCACACTCTCTCAGAACCCTCATAAGCTTTCACACCCCCTCACACTCTTTCACACCCCCTCATACTCTCTCATACCCTCTCACCCTCTCCCACACACCCTCTTACTCTCCCACACCCGCTCACACTCTCACACCCTCTCACACTCTCCCACAACCCCTCACACTCTCTCACACACCCTCCTACTCTTCCACACTCTCTCACATTCTCCCACACATTGACTCACAACCCCTCGCACTCTCTCACACCCCCACACACTCAGTCATAACCCCTCACAAACTCCCACACCCCCTCACACTCTCCCACAAACCCTCACACTCTCTCACAGCCCCTCATACTCTCAAACACCCCCTCAACACTCTCTCACACCCCCTCTCACTCTCCCACACTCCCTCACACGCTCCCGCAGCCCTGCACACACTCCCACACCCCCTCACACTCTCCCACATCCCCTCATACTCTCTAACAGCGCCTCATACACTCTCAAACCACCTCACACACTCTCACACCCCCTCACACACACCCATACCCCCTCACACTCTCACACTCCCTCACATTCTCCCACACCCCCTCACACTCTCTCACACCTCCTCACACTCTCCCAAACCCCCTCACACTCTTCCACACCCCCTCATACTCGCTAACACCCCCTCATACACTCTCACACCCCCTCACACACTCTCACACCCCCTCACACACACCCATACTGCCTCACAAACTCTCACACTCCCTTACACTCTCTCACACCCCATCACACTCTCTCACACACCCTCACTCTCTCTCACACCCTAACACACTCTCACACCCACTCACAATATCTCACACCACCTCACAGTCTTCCACACACCCTCTCACACGTTCACACCCCCTGACACTCTCCCACCCCTACAATCTCCCACACCCCCTCACAATCTGGCACAACCCCTCACAATCTCGCACAACTCCTCACACCCTCCCACACCACCTCACACTATATCACACCCCCTCACACTCTTCCACACTCCCTCACACTATAACAAACGCCCTCACACTCTCTCACACCCTCTCACACACTCTCACTCCCCCTCACACTCTCCCATATTCCCTCATGCTCTCCCACACCCCCTCACAACTTCCCACAACCCCTCATAATCTCTCACAACCCCTCACACTCTCTCACACCCCCTCACACACCCTCACCACCCCTCACATTCTCCCACACACCCTCACACTCTCTCACACCCCCTGCCACTCTCCCACACTCCCTCACACGCTCCCACAGCCCCTCACAATCTCCCACACCCCCTCACACTCTCCCACACCACCTCACACTCTCTCACATCCCCTCACAATCTCTCAAACCCTCTGACAATCTCCCAAACCCCCTCACACTCTCTCACATGCCCTCACACCCCCTCACCACCCCTCACACTCTCCCACACCCCCTCACACTCTCCCACACCACCTCACACTCTCTCACACCCCCTAACACACTTCCACACTCCCTCACACTCTCCCAAAACCCCTCCCACTCTCCCACACTCCCTCACACACTCCCACAGCCCCTCACACTCTCCCACACCCCCTCACACAATCCTACACCCCCTCACATTCTCGCACACCCCCTATCACACTTCCACACTCACTCACACTCAAACAAACCCCCCTCACTCTCTCACATCCCCTCACACTCTCTCACGCCCCATCAGACTCTCCCACACTCCCTCACACTCTCACACCCCCTCACACTCTCCCACACCCCCTCACACTCTCCCATACTCCCTCCTACTATCCCATACCCCCTCACAATCTCTGATACTCCCTCACACTCTCCCACACAGCCTCTCACTCTCTCACAACCCCTCCCACTCTCTCACACCCCATCACACTCTCCCACACTCCCTCAAACTCTCTCACACCCCCTCACACTCTCCCACACCCCCTCACACACTAAAACACCCTGTCACACTCTCTCACGCCGCCTCAAACCCTCTCACACACCCTCTCACCCTCCCACATTTTCCCACACTCTCCCACACCCCCTTACACTCTCTCACACACCCTCACACTCTCCCACACCCCCTCAGACTCTGTCACACCCATTTACACTCTCCCACACCCCCTCACACACTATCACACCCCCTCACAATCTCTCACACCGCCTCAAACCCTCTCACACCCCCTCACACACTCTCACATTTGCCTACACTCTCCCACACCCCCTCACACTCTCCCACACCCCCTCACACTTTCTCACAACCCCTCACACTCTCCCACACCCCCTCATATTCTCTAACACCTCCTCATACACTCTCACACCTCTGCAAACTCTCCCACACTCGCTCACACTCTCCCACAACCCCTCACTCTCTCACATGCCCTCACACTTTCCCACACTTCCTCACACTCTCACACCCCCTCACACTCTCACAGACCCCCCTCACAATTTCCCACACCCCCTCACAATCTCTCACACGCCCTCACACTTTCCCACACTCCCTCACACTTTCACAGACCCCCTCACAATTTCCCACACCCTCTCACATTCTCTCACATCCCCTCACACACTCTTACACCCCCTCACACTCTCTCACACCCCCTCACACACTCTCACACCCCCTCACACCCTCTCACACCCCCTCACACTCTTTCACACCACTTCACACAACCTCACCACCCCTCACACTCTCCCACACCCCCTCCCACTCTCCCACATTCCTTCACGTGCTCCCACAGCCCCTCACACTCTCCCACACCCCCTCACACTCTCCCACACCACCTCACACACTCTCACAACCCCTAACACACTTCCACACTCCCTCACAATCTCTCACACCCCATCACACTCTCCCACACTCCCTCAAACTCTCCCATACCCTCACACTCTCCTACAGCCCCTCACACCCTCGCACACCCCCTCACACTCTCCCGCACTCCCTCCTACTCTCTCACACCCCATCACACTCTCCCAAACTCCCTCATACTCTCTCACACCCCCTTACACAATATCACATCCCCTCACACTCTCTCACCCCCCCACACTCTGTCACACCCCCTCACACACTCTCACACCCCCTCACACTCTCCCACACTCGCTGACACTCTCCCACACAACCTCACACACTCTCACACTACCTCACACTCTCACACCCCCTCACACCCTCCCACATGCCATCACACTCTCTCACACCCATTCACACTCTCCCACACCCCCTCACACTCTGACACCCATTCCCACTCTCCCACACCCCCTCACACTCTCCCACACCCCCTCACACTTTCTCACAACCCCTCACACTCTCTCAAACCCCCTCACACTCCCTCACACCCCCCCAAACTCTCCCAAACCGCCTAGCACTCTCTCACATCCCCTCACACACTCTGATATCCCCTCACACTCTCTCACATCCCCACACTCTGTCACACCCTCTCACACTCTCTCAACCCAACTCACACTCTCCCATATTCCCTCACAAGCTCCCACAGTCCCTCACTCTCCCACACTCCCTCACATGCACCCACAGCCTCTCACACTCTCTCACACCCCCTCACTCTCTCTGCACCCCCTCACACTCTGCCACACCCCTGACACTCTCCCAAAACCCCTCCCACACTCTCGCACCCTCTCACATGCTCTCGCACCCCCTCACAATCTCTCACAAAACCTCACACTCTCTCACACTGCCTCACACACTCTCACACCCCCTCACACTCTCTCACACTCCCTAACACACTTCCACACTCCCTCACACTCTACCAAACCCCCTCACACTCTCTCACACCCCCTTACACACACAATCTCACACCCCCTCACAATCTCCCAAACCCCCTTCTACTCTCCCACACTCCCTAACATGCTCCCATAGCTTCTCACACACTCCCACACCCCCTCACACTCTCCCACACCCCCTCACACTCTCGCACACCCCCTAACACACTTCCACGCTCCCTCACACTCTACCAAACCCCCCCTCACTCTCACACCCCCTCACACTCTTTCACACCCCCTCACACTCTCCCACACCCCCTCACATTCTCCCATACCCCCTCCAACTCTCTCACACCCCCTCACACTCTCCCACACTCCCTCACATGCTCCCACAGCCCCTCTCACTCTCTCACACACTCCCACACTCTTCTACATTCCCCACACTCTCTCACAAACCCCACTCTCTCTCTGAACTGCCTACACATCTTCATACCCCACCTTATATTCTTTCAAACCCCAACACTGTCTCACACCCCCTACATATTCTCACAACCTCCTACACTCTCTCACACCCCCTTCACACTCTCACAACCCCCAGCACTCTCTGACAAACTCCCACCCTCTCCCACAGCCCATCCTACACTCGCTCACACTTCCACACTCTCTCACAAACCCCTACACTCTCTCACAGCCCATCCTACACTCTCTCACAATCTCCACACTCTCTCACAACCTGCTACACTCTCTCATAGCCCCCCTGATACTCTCACACCTGCTACACTCTCTCACACCAACTACATACTCTCACAATTCCCTACACACCCTCACAGCCCAAACACTCTCTCACAAAACTGTACACTCTCTCATACCCCCTACAATCTCTCACAACCCCATACACTATCTCACAACCCCCTACAATCTCTCACAACTCCCTGCACACTCTCACACCCCCTAAATTCTCTCACACCCCCTAGACTCTCTCACATCCCCTAGACTCTCTCACATCCCCTAGACTCTCTCACACCCCCTACACTCTCTCACCCCCTCACACTCTTCCGTACTCCCTCATACTCTCCCACACCCCCTCACAATCTCCCACACACCGTCACACTCTCCCACACCCCCTCACACTCTCCCACACCCCCTCACACACTCTCACAACTCCCTACACTCCCTCACAGCCCCAACACTCTCTCACACCCCCTAAACTCTCTCACACCCCCTAAACTCTCTCAACCCCCTACACTCTCTCACACTCTCCACATTCTGTCACAACCCCCTACACTCTCTTACACTCCTCACACTCTGTCACAACCGCCGACACTCTCTCTCACTCCCCACATTCTCTCACACCCCTCATACTCTCTCAAATACCCCACACTCTCTCACAAACCGTTATGCTCTCTCACACCCCCCACACACTCTCTCACACCCCACCCCATACTCTCTCACAACCCCCCACACTCTGTCATACCCCCAAAACACTCACACAACCTCCAACACACTCTCACATACCCTACAATCTCTCACAACACCTTACGCTCCCTCACAAAACCCCACACTCTCTCACAGCTCACCCTAAACTCTCTCACACTCCCCACAATCTCTCACACCCCTCACACTCTCTGACAAACCTCACAATCTCTCACAACCCCCTATGCTCTCTCACACACCCCACACTCACTCGCAACCCCTATATATTCTGACAACCTCCTACACTCTGTCACACCCTCTTCACTCTCTCGCAAATGCCCTCACACTCTCCCAAACCCCCTCACACTCTCTCACACCCCCTCACACTCTCCCATACTCTCTCATACTCTCCCACACCCCCTCACACTCTCTCACACCCCCTCACACTCTCTCACACCCCCTCATACACTCCCATATCCCCTCACACACTCTCACACCCCCTCACACTCTCTCACACCCCCTCACACTCTCCCACACTCGCTCACACTCTCCCACACCCCTTCACACTCTCGCATAACCCCCTACACTGTCTCACAACCACCCCCCACATACTCTCACACCCGCTACACTCTCTCACACCAACTACACACTCTCACAACTCCCTACACTCCCTCACAGCCCCAATACTCTCTCACAAAACTGTACACTCTCGCACACCCCCTACAATTTCTTACAACCCCATACACTATCTCACAACCCCCTACAATCTCTCACAACTCCCTGCACACTCTCACACCCCCTAAACTCTCTC
Source organism: Isurus oxyrinchus (assembly GCA_026770705.1). Classification (NCBI taxonomy): domain Eukaryota; kingdom Metazoa; phylum Chordata; class Chondrichthyes; order Lamniformes; family Lamnidae; genus Isurus; species Isurus oxyrinchus. Next base: position 12,098,581 of record JANJGN010000035.1, read on the forward strand.
ACAACCCCGTAAACTCTCTTACACCCCCTAGACTCTCTCACACCTCCTACACTCTCTCACACTCCCCACACTCTGTCACAACCCCCTACACTCTCTCACCCTACCCACATTGTCTCACACCCCTCACACTCCCTCAAACCCCCCGTACTCTCTCCCAACATGTTATGCTCTCTCACACCCCCCACACACTCTCAAAACCCCATACACTATCTCACAACCCCCTACAATCTCACACAACTCACTGCACAATCTCACACCCCCTAACATCTCTCACACCCCCTGAACTCTATCACAGCCCCTACACCTTCTCACACTCCCCACAATCTCTCACACCCTCCACACACTCTCACACAACCACACTCACTCACATCCCTCACACTCACTCACATCCCCTTACACTCTCTCACATCACACCCAACACTCTCTCACATCCCCTACACTCTCACAGCCCCCTACACTCTCTCACACCCTAGCTACATTCCCTCACAACCACAAAACTCTCTCACAGCACACCCTACACACCCTCACACCCCACACAATCTCTCACACACCCAGCAAACTCTCACAACCCCCCCACGCTCTCTCCAAAACTCTCACAGCACCCCACACAAAGTCACAACCCCACACAACAACCTATACTCTCACACACCACCCCAAACTCTTTCACAGCTCCCCGCACTCTCTCACAACCCCCTACACTCTCTCACAACGCCCCCCACTCTCTCTCATAACCTGCCACCCCCCACACTCTCTCACAACTGCCTACACTCTCCCACAAACGCTATACTCTCCCACAAACCCTACACTCTCTCACAATCCGCTCCACACTCTCGCACAACCCACCACACTCTCTCAGAACCCACCTAAATCTCTCTCACAACACCCTACACTCTCTCAAAACACACTACACTCTCTCATAATCCCCCACAAGCTCTCAGAACGCACCCGATACTCTCTCACAAACCACTACGCTCGCTCATAATCTACTACACTCTCTCATAATCCCCTACACTCTCTCACAACCCCCTACACTCCCTCACACTCCCACCCCACACACTCGCACACGCCCCTCAACTCTCTCACAACACCCCATGCTGTCTCACAAACACCTATTCTCTCAAACAACCTTGCACAATCTCTCACAGCCCACCCTACAATCTCTCAAAACCCACTACATCTCTCACAAACTCCTACAATCACACCATGTAATCTCACAACCCCCTACACTACCTCACAGCCCACCCTACACTCTCTCATACCGCCCCACACTCTCTCATACCCCCTACACACTCCCACAAACCCCCACACTCTCTTGCAACCCCCTGAACTCTCTCACAACACCCCACACTCTCACACAACTCCCTACACTCTGTCATACCCCACCCCACACACTCTCACATGCCCCTAGTCTCTCTCACAACAACCCACACTCTCTCACAACCATCTCTTCTCTCAACCCCCTACATTCTCTCACCATCCCCTACACTCTCTCACAACCCCACCCCAGACTCTCTAACAACCCCCTAAACTCCCTCACAGCCCACCACATACTCTCCCACAATCCCCCACATGCTCTCAAACTCTACCCTACACTCTCTCACAACCCCCTACACTCTCTCACAGCTGCCAACACTCTCTCACACCCCACAAACTCTCTCACAACCCACTACACTCTCTCACACCCCACCCCCACTCTCTCACACCCCACCCCACACTCTCTCGCAACCCCTTACACTCTCTCACATGCCCCTACACTTTCTCACAAAACCCCACAGCCTCTCACAACCACCTATTCTCTCTCACAACCCCCCAAAATCTCTCACAACCCACCTTACACTCTCTCAAAACCCACTAAACTCTCTCACAAACACCTGCACTCTGTCACAGCCCACCCCACATACACGCACAACACCCTTCATTCTCTGACACTCCCCACACTCTTTCACACCCCCAAAACTGTCTCACAACCCCCTACAATCTCTCACAGCCCACCCCACACTCTCTCACACCCCCCACACTCTCAACCCCCACACTCTCTCACAACCCCCTAAAGTCTGGCACAACACTCCACACTCTCTCTCAACCCCCTGCACACTCTCAAACCTGACCCTGCACTCTCTCACAACCCCCTACACTCTCTCACAACCCCCTACACTCTCTCACAACCCCCTACACTCTCTCACAACACCCTACACTCTCTCACAACCCGCTACACTCTCTCACAACACCCTACACACTCTCACAACCCGCTACACTCTCTCACAACACCCTACACTCTCTCACAACCCGCTACACTCTCTCACAACCCACTACACTCTCTCACAACCCCCTACACTCTCTCACAACACCCTACACTCTTTCACAACCCCCTACACTCTCTCACAACCCCCTACACTCTCTCACAACACCCTACACTCTCTCACAACCCCCTACACTCTCTCACAACAGCCTACACTCTCTCACAACCCCCTACACTCTCTCACAACCCCCTACACTCTCTCACAACCCCCTACACTCTCTCACAACCCCCTACACTCTCTCACAACACCCTACACTCTCTCACAACACCCTACACTCTCTCACAACCCCCTACACTCTCTCACAACCCCCTACACTCTCTCACAACACCCTACACTCTCTCACAACACCCTACACTCTCTCACAACCCCCTACACTCTCTCACAACCCCCTACACTCTCTCACAACCCCCTACACTCTCTCACAACACCCTACACTCTCTCACAACCCCCTACACTCTCTCACAACACCCTACACTCTCTCACAACCCCCTACATTCTCTCACATCCCACTGCACACTCACAACCCCCTGCACTCTTTCACAACCCCCTACACTCTCTCACAACCCGCTACACTCTCTCACAACCCACTACACTCTCTCACAACCCCCTACACGCTCTCACAACACCCTACACTCTTTCACAACCCCCTACACTCTCTCACAACCCCCTACACTCTCTCACAACACCCTACACTCTCTCACAACCCCCTACACTCTCTCACAACACCAACCCCCTACACTCTCTCACAACCCCCTACACTCTCTCACAACACCCTACACTCTCTCACAACACCCTACACTCTCTCACAACCCCCTACACTCTCTCACAACCCCCTACACTCTCTCACAACCCCCTACACTCTCTCACAACACCCTACACTCTCTCACAACACCCTACACTCTCTCACAACCCCCTACACTCTCTCACAACCCCCTACACTCTCTCACAACACCCTACACTCTCTCACAACCCCCTACATTCTCTCACATCCCACTGCACACTCACAACCCCCTGCACTCTCTCACAACCCCCTACACTCTCTCACAACCCCCTACACTCTCTCACAACCCCCTACACTCTCTCACAACACCCTACACTCTCTCGCAACACCCTACACTCTCTCACAACCCCCTACACTCTCTCACAACCCCCTACACTCTCTCACAACCCCCTACACTCTCTCACAACCCCCTACACTCTCTCACAACACCCTACACTCTCTCACAACACCCTACACTCTCTCACAACCCCCTACACTCTCTCACAACCCCCTACACTCTCTCACAACCCCCTACACTCTCTCACAACACCCCTACACTCTCTCACAACCCCCTACACTCTCTCACAACCCCCTACACTCTCTCACAACCCCCTACACTCTCTCACAACCCCCTACACTCTCTCACAACACCCTACACTCTTTCACAACCCCCTACACTCTCTCACAACCCCCTACACTCTCTCACAACACCCTACACTCTCTCACAACCCGCTACACTCTCTCACAACACCCTACACTCTCTCACAACCCCCTACACTCTCTCACAACCCCCTACACTCTCTCACAACCCCCTACACTCTCTCACAACACCCTACACTCTCTCACAACACCCTACACTCTCTCACAACCCCCTACACTCTCTCACAACCCCCTACACTCTCTCACAACACCCTAAACTCTTTCACAACCCGCTACACTCTCTCACAACACCCTACACTCTCTCACAACCTGCTACACTCTCTCACAACACCCTACACTCTCTCACAACACCCTACACTCTCTCACAACCCGCTACACTCTCTCACAACACCCTACACTCTCTCACAACCCGCTACACTCTCTCACAACCCACTACACTCTCTCACAACCCCCTACACTCTCTCACAACACCCTACACTCTTTCACAACCCCCTACACTCTCTCACAACCCCCTACACTCTCTCACAACACCCTACACTCTCTCACAACCCCCTACACTCTCTCACAACACCCTACACTCTCTCACAACCCCCTACACTCTCTCACAACCCCCTACACTCTCTCACAACCCGCTACACTCTCTCACAACACCCTACACTCTCTCACAACACCCTACACTCTCTCACAACACCCTACACTCTCTCACAACCCCCTACACTCTCTCACAACCCCCTACACTCTCTCACAACACCCTACACTCTCTCACAACACCCTACACTCTCTCACAACCCCCTACACTCTCTCACAACCCCCTACACTCTCTCACAACACCCTACACTCTCTCACAACCCCCTACATTCTCTCACATCCCACTGCACACTCACAACCCCCCTGCACTCTTTCACAACCCCCTACACTCTCTCACAACCCGCTACACTCTCTCACAACCCACTACAGTCTCTCACAACCCCCTACCGCTCTCACAACACCCTACACTCTTTCACAACCCCCTACACTCTCTCACAACCCCCTACACTCTCTCACAACACCCTACACTCTCTCACAACACCCTACACTCTCTCACAACACCCTACACTCTCTCACAACCCCCTACACTCTCTCACAACCCCCTACACTCTCTCACAACCCCCTACACTCTCTCACAACCCCCTACACTCTCTCACAACACACTACACTCTCTCACAACACCCTACACTCTCTCACAACCCCCTACACTCTCTCACAACCCCCTACACTCTCTCACAACCCCCTACACTCTCTCACAACACCCTACACTCTCTCACAACACACCCTACACTCTCTCACAACCCCCTACACTCTCTCACAACCCCCTACACTCTCTCACAACACCCTACACTCTCTCACAACCCCCCTACATTCTCTCACATCCCACTGCACACTCACAACCCCCTGCACTCTCTCACAACCCCCTACACTCTCTCACAACCCCCTACACTCTCTCACAACCCCCTACACTCTCTCACAACACCCTACACTCTCTCACAACACCCTACACTCTCTCACAACCCCCTACACTCTCTCACAACCCCCTACACTCTCTCACAACCCCCTACACTCTCTCACAACCCCCTACACTCTCTCACAACACCCTACACTCTCTCACAACACCCTACACTCTCTCACAACCCCCTACACTCTCTCACAACCCCCTACACTCTCTCACAACCCCCTACACTCTCTCACAACACCCTACACTCTCTCACAACCCCCTACACTCTCTCACAACCCCCTACACTCTCTCACAACCCCCTACACTCTCTCACAACCCCCTACACTCTCTCACAACACCCTACACTCTTTCACAACCCCCTACACTCTCTCACAACCCCCTACACTCTCTCACAACACCCTACACTCTCTCACAACCCGCTACACTCTCTCACAACACCCTACACTCTCTCACAACCCCCTACACTCTCTCACAACCCCCTACACTCTCTCACAACCCCCTACACTCTCTCACAACACCCTACACTCTCTCACAACACCCTACACTCTCTCACAACCCCCTACACTCTCTCACAACCCCCTACACTCTCTCACAACACCCTACACTCTTTCACAACCCGCTACACTCTCTCACAACACCCTACACTCTCTCACAACCTGCTACACTCTCTCACAACACCCTACACTCTCTCACAACACCCTACACTCTCTCACAACCCCCTACACTCTCTCACAACCCCCTACACTCTCTCACAACCCCCTACACTCTCTCACAACCCCCTACACTCTCTCACAACACCCTACACTCTTTCACAACCCCCTACACTCTCTCACAACCCCCTACACTCTCTCACAACACCCTACACTCTCTCACAACCCCCTACACTCTCTCACAACACCCTACACTCTCTCACAACCTGCTACACTCTCTCACAACACCCTGCACTCTCTCACAACACCCTACACTCTCTCACAACCCCCTACACACTCTCACAACCCCCTACACTCTCTCACAACCCCCTACACTCTCTCACAACCCCCTACACTCTCTCACAACCCCCTACACTCTCTCACAACACCCTACACTCTCTCACAACACCCTACACTCTCTCACAACCCCCTACACTCTCTCACAACCCCCTACACTCTCTCACAACCCCCTACACTCTCTCACAACACCCTACACTCTCTCACAACACCCTACACTCTCTCACAACCCCCTACACTCTCTCACAACCCCCTACACTCTCTCACAACACCCTACACTCTCTCACAACCCCCTACATTCTCTCACATCCCACTGCACACTCACAACCCCCTGCACTCTTTCACAACACCCTACACTCTCTCACAACCCCCTACACTCTCTCACAACACCCTACACTCTCTCACAACACCCTACACTCTCTCACAACCCCCCTACACTCTCTCACAACCCCCTACACTCTCTCACAACACCCTACACTCTCTCACAACACCCTACACTCTCTCACAACCCCCTACACTCTCTCACAACCCCCTACACTCTCTCACAACACCCTACACTCTCTCACAACCCCCTACATTCTCTCACATCCCACTGCACACTCACAACCACCTGCACTCTTTCACAACCCCTCACACTCTCACACCCCCTATACTCTCTCACATCCCCTATACACTCTGACAACCCCCCTTCACACTCTCACACATCCCCTTACAAACACTCACACACCCCTACACTCTCTCACACCCCCCCCCACACTCTCTCACATCCCCCTGCACTCTCTCACGCCCCCTACAATCTCTCACACCCCCCTACACTCTCTCACAACCCCCTACACTCTCTCACAACCCCCTACACTCTCTCACAACCCGCTACAGTCTCTCACCCCCCACACCACACTCTCTCACAACCCCCCACATTCTCTCACAACCCCCATCCACTCTCTCACCCCCCACTCCACACTCTGTCACAAGTCCCTACACTTTCTCACATCTCCCCATACTCTCTCTCTACTCCCCACCCGCACTCTCACCCCCCACAATCATCTCCATCTCAGTCTCCCCCCCCAACTCTCTTCTCAACTTACACTCTGTCAACTCCCCCCTCACACTCTCGCTCAACTCACGCTCTGTCAATTCCCCCCTCACACTGTCTCTCAACTCACACTCTGTCAACTCCCCTCTCACACTCTCTCAGAACTCATACTCTCTCTCAATTCACACTCTCTCAACTCCCCCCTCACACTCTGTCAGAATTCACACTCTCTCTCAATTCACACTTTCTCAATTTCCGCCTCACACTCTGAACTCAGAATTTCTCAACATCCCCCTCACACTATCCCTCAACTCACACTCTGTCAACTCCCCCCTCACACTCTCTCCCAACTCACACTCTCTCAACTCCCCCCTCACACTATCGCTCAACTCACGCTCTGTCAATTCCCCCCTCACACTGTCTCTCAACTCACACTCTGTCAACTCCCCTCTCACACTCTCTCAGAACTGACACTCTCTCTCAATTCACACTCTCTCAATTCCCCCCTCACACTCTCTCTCAACTCACACTCTGTCAACTCCCCCCTCACACTCTCGCTCAACTCACGTTCTGTCAATTCCCCCCTCACAGTCTATCTCAACTCACACTCTCTCAATTCCCCCCTCACACTGTCTCTCAACTTACACTCTGTCAACTCCCCCCTCACACTGTCTCTCAACTTACACTCTGTCAACTCCCCCCTCACACTCTCTCAGAACTCACACTCTCTCTCAATTCACACTTTCTCAATGTCCCCCCTCACACTCTGAACTCAGACTTTCTCAACACCCCCATCACACTAACTCTCAACTCACACTTTCTCAACATCCCCCTCACACTATCCCTCAACTCACACTCTCTCTACTCCCCCCTCACACTCTCTCTGAACTCACACTCTTTCAACTCCCCCCTCACGCTCTATTTTTCAAGTCACGGTCTCGCAACTACCCCCTCATACTCTGTTTCAACTCCCCTCACACACATTCTCTCAACCCTCCCTCACTCTCCAACAGCCCCCCACCCACACACTGCCCCTCACCCTCCCCGCGCACTCTCTCTCAATCCTCCCCTCACACTCTTGCTCAACCACACCTCACACTCTCTCACAAACACCCCACACTCTCTCTCAACTCCCCCTCACTCTCTCTTTCTCTGCCCCACACTATCTCCCCCACCCCTGCATATTCTCTCTCACCCCTCTATGCTCTCTCTCCCCCCTGGACTCTCTCTCCCCCCTCGCATATCCTTTTTCACTCCAAACTCTCTCCCCCCTCACACTCACCCTCCCCTCTCAACCTCTCCCCTTCACACTCATTCTCTGCCCCCTCTCACTCTCTCTCCCCCTCCCAAACTCTCCCCCCTCGCAGTGTCTTTGCCCCCACACAGTTCCTCCCCATCGCACTCTCTCAATCCCCCGCACACACTATCTCCCCCCTCAGCCCCTCTCCTCCCTCACACGCTCTCTCACATTCGCTCCCACCATCCCTCACAATCTCTCTCAAACCACCGTCACACTCTCTCAAAACCCCTCAATTTTCCTCTCCTCTCCCCACAACCTCCCTCACCCCCTCAAACTCTTTCAACTCCCCCACAATCTCTCACAAGCCCCCCCAGACTCTCACAAACCCCACACCCTGTCACCCTCCCTACCTCACATTCTCTCTCCCCACCAAACCCTCTTCCTCCTCCTTCACACTAGCTCTCCCTCACACATTCTCTCTCCTTCCCCTCACATTCTCTCGACCTTACCCCCTCATACTCTTTCTCCCCTCCACCACACTCTCTCTCAAACGATCCTCACACGCTCCTCCCTCGCACTCTCTCTCCTCCCTCGCAGTCTCACTCTCCTCCGTCACACTCTTCTCAACACCACCCTTCAAGAGAGAATCTAACCATTGCCCGTTGACATTTAATGACATTACAATCACTGAATTCCCCACTATCAACATCCTGGGAGTTGCCTTTGACCAGAAACTGAACTGGACTAGCCATATAAATACTGTGGCTACAAGAGCAGGTCAGAGGCTTGGAAACCTGTGATGAGTAACTCACCTCCTGACTCCCCAAAGCTTGTCCACCATCTACAAGGCACAAGTCACTAGTGTGATGGATACTCCCCACTTGCCTGGATGAGTGCAGCTCCCACAACACTCAAGAAGTTGACACTGTCCAGGACAAAGTAGCCCAATGATTGGTACCACATCCTCAAACATTCACTCCCTCCACCACCGATGAACAGTCACAGCAGGACAGAGTGGATGCAGGGATGATATTTCTTCTGGCTGGTGGGGTCTAGAACCAGGGGTCACAGTCTGAGGATACGGGGTAGACCATTTAGGACTGAGATGAGGAGAAATTTCTTCACCCAGAGAGTGGTGAGCCTGTGGAATTCGTTACCACAGAAAGTAGTTGAGACTAAAACATTGTATGTTTTCAAGAAGGAGTTAGATACAGCTCTTGGGGTGAAAAGGATCAAAGGATATGGGGAGAAAGCGGGAGCAGGATATTGAGTTGGATGATCAGCCATGATCATAATGAATGGTGGAGCAGGCTCGATGGGCTGAATGGCCTACTCCTGCTCCTAGTTTCTATGTTTCTGTGGGTGGGATATTCCGTGCCCATTGGCGTCGGGTGTGTTCGGTGGTGTGAGTGAGCGTACATGGCAAGGAGGTCAAGAAAGGATTTCAAGGAGTCGCGAGACCAGTTGGCGATCGGCTGCTCAGCCCATCGATTGCCGCCATTGGACCTCGGGCATCTTGCTGAAATACATCAGCGTTTCAATAAAAGGCCAGTCCGCCGGAATCACTCCCCCCTCCTCTCGCCCCCCCCCGCCTCTCGCTGGATCGTCCACCCACGTCGGAGTTTCGCAACATCGTATATAAGTCACACACTTGACGGGGGACTCGGAGCTGGGGGCTGCACAGCAACTCGCCCGGGTCACCTGTTGGGCTTCAAGGCTGAGGCGCGCTGAGGGTGGGTGGAGATGGTGGGGGTGCAAAAGCTGCCCTGTGCTTTGAGGTGACTTTGGTGAGGTGGGAGGGTCAAAGGCTGCCCTGTGGTTGAAGGTGGCGCATAAGCAGCTGTGGAGTTGGTCAGGTGCAGGGTCAGGGAGGAGGCAACATATTAGGAACCCCTTGTGTAAAGTGACCATTCCCCCGCAGCAGAGACAGTTCAGGCGCAGCCTCATTGGTATGGAATCCGGTCTCTGGTTAATCCACCCACTCAAGCAACACAGAGGCATCAAAGTGCCACCAAGTGCTCCAGAGCTTTTCACCCCTCGGGCACTAACTGTAAACTAAAGAGTGTTCTAGTGGACTGCAGGACAGTTGGACACTGGACACGTTGTACAATCTCATCGCTAAAGCTGGTCCTGGAGCAGTCACTGGTGGAGGTGCTCACAGCCCCTCGCAGTGTCAGCATCCCGGTTTGGACCAGTCTCCTCCATGGTTCAGACATGCGGTGTGGGTTACGAGAAGCCTGTGCCTGAGCTGACAGCACAGCCTGCAGTCCAGTGGGCAAAGCTGCTGCCAATCGGTCAGGTGGAGGTTGACGGAAGTGGGTGGAGTTTGGGGCAGCCGTGCAGAGCACCAAACTATGGCCATCCAAGTGGTGGCTGGCACTCTCCAGGATGTGTTAAGGGGCCTTTAGACTTAACCAGAAGAGGCTCTTAGTACCCACATGCTAACCCACATGTCTCTCTCTTTTATCCTGCAGGAGGAGTACATCAGGACCATGCAGCCTGTTGACCTAGCTGTATGGCTCATGGCTTAAAGAGAGTGAGGCCAATGGAGAAGACAGTGACTGAGAAGCCTGGGTGTGCAGAGAGAGAGGAGCAGCACCCTCTGGAAGGAGGGGCAGCTGGGGATCTCACACACGCTGTCGAAGAAACACACTGAGCTATCAATGGTCGGTGCCTAGCAACACCCAGGGTCTATAGATGCCGCCTTTCATTCCTGCAGACGACCGGGAACCAGTGTCGCCGGAGACTGCGCATGTCTAGGGACCAGGTACGTCACATCTGCCAGCTGCTGCAGGATTTGGCACCGCGGGGACATGGAGGGCATCCACTGCCTGTGTCTGTGAAAGTGACAGCAGCGCTCAAGTTCTACACCAGCGGCTCCTTTCGAGGCTCCACAGGTGACCTCTGTGGGATCTCACAATTCTCCATCCACAATTGCATCCATGAGCTCACGGATTCTATCCTCCTGAGGCCCACAAATCTTTGTGCATTGAACCCATGACCAGGAGAAGCAGGCTGGAAGAGCGATTGGATTTGCCTAGATCTCGGGTTTCCCACAGGAACGGGGTGCGATCGACTGCTCTCACATGGCGCTCAGGTCTCCGTCACCACACACGGCCAACTACATCAACCACAAGGGATTCCTTTCGCTGAATGTGCAGCCGCTGAGTGACCACCAGGACTGTATCCTGCAGGTCTGTGCAGGTTTTCCACGGAGTGTCCATAACTCCTGCATTCTCAGTCGGTCTCAGATCCCTGACATCTTCCAGGGTCCACAAAGGCTGCAGGGATGGCTCCTCGTGGACAAGGGCTACCCACAGAGACCGTGGCTGATGACACTGGTGCAGTGGCCTCAGACTGCAGCAGAGCGACGCTATAATGAGGCTCATGCTGCAGCTCGCACCTTGGTGGAGCAGAGCATCGGGATGGTGAAGATGAGGTGCCGGTGCCTGGACCGGTCCGGTGGAGCCCTGCAATACAGAGGGTGTCACTCATGATCATCGTCTGCTGCACCATTTACAACCTGGTGCTGCAACAGGGAGAAGGGCAGGCTGAGGAGGAGGTGGAGGAGCTGCATGGCTCCTCTGATGTGGAGGACGCCAATGGTGATGAGGGTGAGCAGGTCCTCGAAGGCAGCGATGAGGCCCCCACACTGGCCAGACAAGGCAGGCGTGCTCAGGAGGCCTTCGTAGCTGCTAGACTCGTGGAGGATGATGACGACATGCTGTAAGGAGATACCATAGATCTCACATTGCATCTGTGAATATGTGACTGCAGTCCGGCTGATGGTAACACAAATACCCCCTGAGAGAATGCTCCTGTCATGGAGACGCAGTGACGGGCCTAATACTTGCTCAATCGCAGGAGAATGTTGACAACATGCAGTGAGGGGACTCCATAGATCTTCACACAGCCTCTGAGAATATCTGACTCCTGTCTGGCCGAGGGCATCTCACTTGCGCTCTCTGATCAGGGTCACATCATGGAGACGCAGCCATGAAACTTTAGAAGCATCGAATCTTTTGACAGCCTTCAGTACCTGAGCCCTTTAGCAGCTGGAGCACAGTGTCAATGGTGACAGTTGCTGAAGAGATGAAGGCCAGCCCCTCCGTAAAGGTGGGCTGGGGGATGTGACAAAGGCTGCCCTGTGTTTGAAGGTAGTGCAAGGACACAAGCACCTGTGGGGTTGGTGGTGGGTGTGGGGGAGCATTAAGGGCACCTTTTGAAAAGTGGACAGTCCTCTGCAGCTGAGACAGCTCAGGCAAAGCCACATTATTATTATTGGAGTCGGGCGTTAGCTTATCTGAACTCGAAAGCAACACAGAGGCATCAAAGTGCCACCAAGTGCTCCAGAGCTTTTCACCCCTCGGGCACTGACTGTAAACTAAAGAGTGTTCTAGTGGACTGCAGGACAGTTGGACACTGGACACGTTGTACAATCTCATCGCTAAAGCTGGTCCTGGAGCAGTCACTGGTGGAGGTGCTCACAGACCCTCGCAGTGTCAGCATCCCGGTTTGGACCAGTCTCCTCCATGGTTCAGACATGCGGTGTGGGTTACGAGAAGCCTGTGCCTGAGCTGAGAGCACAGCCTGCAGTCCAGAGGGCAAAGCTGCTGCCAATCGGTCAGGTGGAGGTTGGCGGAGGTGGGAGGGGTTTCGAGCAGCCATGCAGAGCACCAAACTCTGGGTGTGTGGGAATGGAGAGTGAGAGCAAGTGGGGCTGTGTGTGAATGGAGAGTGAGAGCAAGTGAGGGTGTGTGAATGGGGAGTTAGATTAAGTGAGGGTGTGAGTGAATGGGGAGTGTGAGTAAGTGGGGCTGTGTGTGAATGGAGAGTAAGAGTAAGTGAGCGTGTGTGTGAATGGGAAGTGAGAGTAAGTGAGGGAGTGTGTGAATGGCGAGTTAGATTCAGTTACAGTGTGTGTGAATGGGGAGTTAAAATAAGTGAGGGTGTATGTGAATGGAGGGTGAGAGTAAGTGAGGGTGTGTGTGAATGGAGAGTTAGAGTAAGTGAGAGTGTGTGAATGGGGAGTAAGAGTACGTGAGGATGTGTCTGAATGGAGAGTTAGAGTAAGTGAAGGTGTGTGTGAATGGAAAGTTAGAGTAAGTGAAGGTGTGTGAATGGGGGGTTAGAGTAAGTGAGGGTGTGTGAATGCAGAGTTATAGTAATTGAGGGTGTGTGAATGGGGAGTTAGAGTAAGTGAGGGTGTGTGTGAATGCAGAGTTAGAGTAAGCTAGGGTTTTTGAATGGAGAGTTAAGTAAATGAGGGTGTGTGTGAATGGGGAGTTAAAGTAAGTGAGGGTGTGTGTGAATGGGGAATGAGAGTAAGTGAGGGTGTGTGTGTGAATGGAGAGTTAGAGTACATGAGGGTGTATGTGAATGGGGAATTAGAGTAAGTGAGAGTGTGCGAATGGATGGTTAGAGTAAGTGAGGGTGAGTGAATGGGGGTTTAGAGTAAGTGAGGGTGTGCGTGAATACAGAGTTAGAGTAAGCTAGGGTTTCTGAACGGAGATTTAGAGTAAATGAGGGTGTGTGTGAATAGGGAGTTAAACTAAGTGAGGGTGTGTGTGAATGGGGGTTAGAGTAAGTGAGGGTCTGTGTGAATGGAGAGTTAGAGTAAGTGAGGGGGTGTGAATGTGGGGTTAGAGTAAGTGAGTGTGTGTGTGAATGCAGAGATATAGTAACTGAGGTTGTGTGAATGGGGGTTAGAGTAAGTGAGGGTCTGTGTGAATGGAGAGTTAGAACTAGTGAGGGTGTGTGAATGGAGAGTTAGAACTAGTGAGGGTGTGTGAATGGGGGGTTAGAGTAAGTAAGGATGTGTGTGAATGGAGGGTTAGAGTAAGTGAGGGTGTGTGTGAATGGGTGTTTAGAGTAAGTGAGGATGTGTGTGAATGGATGGTTAGAGTAAGTGAGTGTTCGTGTGAAAGGTGAGTTAGAGTAAGTGAGGGTGTGTGTGAATGGAGAGTTAGAGTAATTGAGGATGTATGTGAATCGGGAGTTAAAGTAAGTGCGAGTGTGTGTGAATGGGGATTTAGAGTAAGTGAGGGTGTGTGTGTGAATGGAGTGTTAGAGTACATGAGGGTGTATGTGAATGGGGAATTAGAGTAAGTGAGAGTGTGCGAATGGATGGTTAGAGTTAGTGAGAGTGTGTGTGAATGCAGGGTTAGAGTAAGTGAGGGTGTGTGAATGGGGGTTTAGAGTAAGTGAAGGTGTGTGTGAATGGAGAGTTAGAGCAAGTGAGGGTGTGTGAATGGGGGGTTAGAGTAAGTGAGGATGTGTGTGAATGGAGGTTTAGAGTAAGTGAGTGTTTGTGTGAATGGAGAGTTAGACTAAGTGAGGGTGTGTGTGAATGGAGTGTTAGAGTAAGTGATGGTGTGTGTGAATGGGGAGTTAATGTAAGTGCGGGTGTGTGTGAATGGGGAGTTAGAGTAAGTGAGGATGCATGTGTGAATGGAGAGGTAGAGTAAGTGAGGGTGCATGTGTGAATGGGTAATTAGAGTATGTGAGGCTGTGTGTGAATGGGAAGTTAGATTAATTGAGGATGTGTGTGAATCGGGAGTTAGAGTAAGTAAGGGTTCATGTGAATGGTGAGTAAGAGTAAGTGAGGGTGTGTGTGAATGGAGAGTTAGAGTAAGTAAGGGATCGTGTGAATGGTGAGTTAGGGTAAGTGAGGGTGTGTGTGAATGGAGAGTTAGAGTAAGTGAGGGTGTGTGTGAATGGGGAGTTAGTGTAAGTGAGGGTGTGTGTGAATGGAGAGTTAGAGTTAGTGATGGTGTGTGTGAATGGAGAGTTAGAGTTAGTGAGGGTTCAAGTGAATGGATAGTTAGAGTGTGAGGGTATGTGTGAATAGAGAGTTAGAGTTAATGATGGTGTGTGTGAATAGCTAGTTAGATTAAGTGAGGGTGTGTGTAAATGGCCAGTTAAAATATGTGAGGGTGTGTGTGAATGGGGAGTTTGAGTAAGTGAATGTATGTGTGAATGGAGAGTTAGAGTAAGTGAGAGTGTGTGTGTGAATGTAGAGTTAGAGTAAATGAGGGTGTGTGAATGTGGGGTTAGAGTAAGTGAGTGTGTGTGTGAATGCAGAGTTATAGTAACTGAGGGTGTGTGAATGGGGGGTTAGAGTAAGTGAGGGTGTGTGTTAATGGCGAGTTAAAATAAGTGAGAGTGTGTGTGAATGGGGAGTTTGAGTAAGTGAGGGTATGTGTGAATGGAGAGTTAGAGTAAATGAGGGTGTGTGTGTGAATGTAGAGTTAGAGTAAGTGAGGGTGTGTGAATGTGGGGTTACAGTAAGTGAGTGTGTGTGTGAATGCAGAGTTATAGTAACTGAGGGTGTGTGAATGGGGGATTAGAGTAAGTGAGGGTGTGTGTGACTGGGGAGTTAGAGTAAGTGAGGGTGTGTGAATGGGGTTTAGGGTAAGTGAGTGTGTGTGTGAATGCAAAGTTATAGTGACTGAGGTTGTGTGAATGGGGGGCTAGAGTAAGTGAAGGTGTGTGTGACTGGGGAGTTAGAGTAAGTGAGGGTGTGTGTGAATGCAGAGTTAGAGTAAGCTAGGGTTTTTGAATGGAGAGTTAAAGTAAGTGAGGGTATGTGTGTGAATGGGGAGTTAGAGTATGTGAGTGTGTGTGAATGGGCATTTGAGTAAGTGAGTGTGTGTGTGAATGCAGAGTTATAATAACTGAGGGTGTGTGAATGGGGGCTTAGAGTAAGTGAGGGTGTGTGTGAATGGGGAGTTAGAGTAAGTGAGGGTGTGTGAATGGGTGGTTAGGTTAAGTGAGTGTGTGTGTGAATGCAGAGTTATAGTAACTGAGGGTGTGTGAATGGGGGGTTATTGTAATTGAGGGTGTGTGTGCATCGAGATTTAGAGCAAGCGAGGGTGTGTGAATGGAGTGTTAGAGTAAGTGATGGTGTGTGTGAATGGAGAGTTAGAGTTATTGATGGTGTGTGTGAATGGCTAGTTAGAGTAAGTGAGGTTGTGAGTTAATGGCGAGTTAAAATAAGTGAGGGTGTGTGTGAATGGGGAGTTTGAGTAAGTGAGGGTGTGTGTGAATGCAGAGTTAGAGTAAGCAAGGGTTTTTGAATGGAGAGTTAGAGTAAATGAGGGTGTGTGTGAATGGGATGTTAGAGTAAGTGAGGGTATGTGTGAAAGGGGAGTTAGAGTAAGTGAGGGTGTGTGAATGGGTGGTTAGATTAAGTGACTGTGTGTGTGAATGCAGAGTTATAGTAACTGAGGTTCTGTGAATGGGGGTTAGTGTAAGTGAGGGTGTGTGTGAATGGGGAGTTAGAGTAAGTGAGGTTGTGTGAATGGGTGGTTAGGGTAAGTGAGTGTGTGTGTGAATGCACAATTATAGTAACAGAGGGTGTGTGAATGGGGTGTTAGTGTAAGTGAGGGTGTGTGTGAATGGAGGGTTAGAGTATGTGAGGGTGTGTGTGAATGCAGGGTTAGAGTAAGTGAGGGTGTGTGTGAATGGGGGGTTAGAGTAAGTGAGGGTGTGTGGGAATGGGGAGTTAGAGTATGTGAGGGTGTGGGAGTGGGTGGTTAGGGTAAGTGAGTGTGTGTGTGAATGCACAGTTATAGTAACAGAGGGTGTGTGAATGGGGGGTTAGTGTAAGTGAGGGTATGTGTGAATGGAGGGTTAGAGTAAGTGAGGGTGTTTGTTAATGCAGAGTTAGAGTAAGCTTGGGTTTTTGAATGGAGAGTTAGAGTAAATGAGGGTGTGTGTGAATGGGGGGTTAGAGTAAGTGAGGGTGTGTGTGAATGCGGGGTTAGATTAAGTGAGGGTGTGTGTGAATGGAGGGTTAGAGTAAGTGAGGGTGTGTGTGAATGCAGAGTTAGAGTAAGCTAGGGTTTTTGAATGGAGAGTTAGAGTAAATGAGGGTTTGTGTGTGAATGGAGAGTTAGAGTAAGTGAGGGTGTGTGTGAATGGGGTGTTAGAGTAAGTGAGGGTATGTGCGAAAGGGGAGTTAGAGCAAGTGAGGGTGTGTGAATGGGTGGTTAGATTAAATGACTGCGTGTGTGAATGCACAGTTGTAGTAACTGAGGTTCTGTGAATGGGGGGTTAGTGCAAGTGAGGGTGTGTGTGAATGGGGAGTTAGAGTAAGTGAGGTTGTGTGAATGGGTGGTTAGGGTAAGTGAGTGTGTGTGTGAAAGCACAGTGATAGTAACAGAGGGTGTGTGAATGGGGGGTTAGTGTAAGTGAGGGTGTGTGTGACTGGGGAGTTAGAGTAAGTGAGGGTGTGTGTGAATGCAGAGTTACAGTAAGTGAGTGTGTGAGTGAATGGAGAGTTAGAGCAGGTGAGGGTGTGTGAATGGGGGGTTAGAGTAAGTGAGGATGTGTGTGAATGGAGGGTTAGAGTAAGTGAGGATGTGTGTGAATGGAGGGTTAGAGTAAGTGAGTGTTTGTATGAATGGTGAGTTAGAGTAAGTGAGGGTGTGTTTGAATGGAGTGTTAGAGTAAGTGAGGGTGTGTGTGAATGGGGAGTTAAAGTAAGTGCGGGTGTGTGTGAATGGGGAGTTAGAGTAAGTGAGGGTGCGTGTGTGAATGGAGAGGTAGAGTAAGTGAGGGTGCGTGTGTGAATGGGTAATTAGAGTAAGTGAGGGTGTGTGAATGGGGGTTTAGAGTAAGTGAAGGTGTGTGTGAATGGAGCGTTAGAGTAAGTGAGGGTGTGTGAAATGGGGGTTAGAGTAAGTGAGGGCGTGTGTGAATGGGGAGTTAAATTAAGTGAGGGTGTGTGTGAATGTGGAGTTAGAGTAGGTGAGGGTGTGTGTGTGAATGGAGAGGTAGAGTAAGTGAGGGTGTATGTGAATGTGGGTTTAGAGTAAGTGAAGGTGTGTGTGAATGGAGAGTTAGAGTAAGTGAGGGTGCGTGAATTGGGGGTTAGAGTAAGTGAGGGTGTGTGTGAATGCAGAGTTATAGTAATTGAGGGTGTGTGAATGGGGAATTAGAGTAAGTGAATGTGTGTGTGAATGGAACGTTAGAGTAAGTGAGGTTTAGTGTGAATGGAGAGTTAGAGTAAGTGAGGGTGTCTGTGAATGGAGGGTTAGAGTAAGTGAGTGTTTGTGTTAATGGAGAGTTAGAGTGAGTGAGGGTGTGTGTGAATGGGAAGTTAGAGTAAGTGAGGTTGTGTGTGAATAGGGAGTTAGTGTAAGTGAGAGTTCGTGTGAATGGTGAGTTATAGTAAGTGAGGGTGTGTGTGAATGGAGTGTTAGAGTTAGTGACGGTGTGTGTGTGAATGGAGTGTTAGAGTTAGTGACGGTGTGTGTGTGAATGGAGAGGTAGAGTAAGTGAAGGTGTGTGTGAATGGCTAGTTAGAGTAAGTGAGGGTGTGTGTGAATGGAGAGTTAGAGTTAATGATGGTGTGTGTGAATGGCTAGTTAGAGTAAGTGAGGGTGTGTGTAAATGGCGAGTTAAAATAAGTGAGGGTGTGTGTGAATGGGGAGTTTGAGTAAGTGAGGATATGTGTGAATGGAGAGTTAGAGTATTTGAGGGTTCATGTGAATGGAGAGTTAGACTAAGTGAGCATGTGTGTGAATGGGGAGTTAGATTAAGTGAGGGTGTGTGTGAATGGGAAGTTAGAGTCAGTGAGGGTGTGTGTGAATGGAGTGTTAGATTTAGTGATGGTGTGTGTGAATGGAGATTTGGAGTAAGTGAGGGTGTGTGTGAATGGGGAGTTAGAGTAAGTGAGGGTGTGTGTGTGAATGGAGAGTTAGAGTAAGTGAAGGTGTATGTGAATGGGGGTTTAGAGTAAGTGAAGGTGTGTGTGAATGGAGAGTTAGAGTAAGTGAGGGTGTGTGAATTGGGGGTTTGAGTAAGTGAGGGTGTGGTTGAATGCAGAGTTATTGTAATTGAGGGTGTGTGAATGGGGGATTAGAGTAAGTGAAGGTGTGTGTGAATGGTTAGTTAGGGTAAGTGATGGTGTGTGTGAATGGGGAGTTAGAGTAAGTGAGGGTGTGTGTGAATGGAGAGTTAGCGTTAATGATGGTGTGTGTGAATGGCTAGTTAGAATAAATGAGGGTGTGTGTAAATGGCGAGTTAAAATATGTGAGTGTGTGTGTGAATGGGGAGTTTGAGTAAGTGAGGGTATGTGTGAATGTAGAGTTGGAGTAAGTGAGGGTGTGTGAATGGGGGGTTAGGGTAAGTGAGTGTGTGTGTGAATGGAGGGTTACAGTAAGTGAGGGTGTGTGTGAATGCAGAGTTAGAGTAAGCTAGGGTTTTTGAATGGAGAGTTAGAGTAAATGAGGGTGTGTGTGTGAATGGGGA
The DNA here is from genome assembly GCA_026770705.1 of Isurus oxyrinchus. Classification (NCBI taxonomy): domain Eukaryota; kingdom Metazoa; phylum Chordata; class Chondrichthyes; order Lamniformes; family Lamnidae; genus Isurus; species Isurus oxyrinchus. The sequence goes on from JANJGN010000035.1 coordinate 12,118,311, forward strand.
GTTAGAGTAATTGAGGGTGTGCGTGAATGGGGAATTAGAGTAAGTGAGGGTGTGTGTGAATGGGGAGTTAGAGCATGAGAGTGTGTGTGAATGGGCATTTGAGTAAGTGAGTGTGTGTGTGAATGCAGAGTTATAGTAACTGAGGGTGTGCGAATGGGGGCTTAGAGTAAGTGAGGGTGTGTGTAAATGGGGAGTTAGAGTAAGTGAGGGTGTGTGTGAATGTAGAGTTAGAGTAAGTGAGGGTGTGTGTGAATGGGGAGTTAGAGTAAGTGAGGGTGTGTGTGAATGTAGAGTTAGAGTAAGTGAGGGTGTGTGTGAATGGAGAGTTAGAGTAAGTGAGGGTGTATGAATGTGGGTTTAGAGTAAGTGAGTGTGTGTGTGAATGCAGAGTTAGAGTAAGTGAGGGTGTGTGAATGGGGGGTTAGGGTAAGTGAGGGTGTGTGTGAATGGGGAGTTACAGTAAGTGAGGGTATGAGTGAATGGAGAGTTAGAGCAGGTGAGGGTGTGTGAATGGGGGGTTAGAGTAAGTGAGGGTGTGTGTGAATGGGGAGTTAAAGTAAGTGCGGGTGTGTGTGAATGGGGAGTTAGAGTAAGTGAGGGTGCGTGTGTGAATGGAGAGGTAGAGTAAGTGAGGGTGCGTGTGTGAATGGGTAATTAGAGTAAGTGAGGGTGTGTGAATGGGGGTTTAGAGTAAGTGAAGGTGTGTTTGAATGGAGAGTTAGAGTAAGTGAGGGTGTGTGAATTGGGGGTTAGAGTAAGTGAGGGTGTGTGTGAATGGGGAGTTAAATTAAGTGAGGGGGTGTGTGAATGTGGAGTTAGATTAGGTGAGGGTGTGTGTGTGAATGGAGAGGTAGAGTAAGTGAGGGTGTATGTGAATGTGGGTTTAGAGTAAGTGAAGGTGTGTGTGAATGGAGAGTTAGAGTAAGTGAGGGTGCGTGAATTGGGGGTTAGAGTAAGGGAGGGTGTGTGTGAATGCAGAGTTATAGTAATTGAGGATGTGTGAATGGGGAATTAGAGTAAGTGAATGTGTGTGTGAATGGAACGTTAGAGCAAGTGAGGTTTAGTGTGAATGGAGAGTTTGAGTAAGTGAGGGTGTCTGTGAATGGAGGGTTAGAGTAAGTGAGTGTTTGTGTTATTGGAGAGTTAGAGTGAGTGAGGGTGTGTGTGAATGGGAAGTTAGAGTAAGTGAGGTTGTGTGTGAATAGGGAGTTAGTGTAAGTGAGAGTTCGTGTGAATGGTGAGTTATAGTAAGTGAGGGTGTGTGTGAATGGCTAGTTAGAGTAAGTGAGGGTGTGTGTGAATGGAGAGTTAGGGTTAATGATGGTGTGTGTGAATGGCTAGTTAGAGTAAGTGAGGGTGTGTGTAAATGGCGAGTTAAAATAAGTGAGGGTGTGTGTGAATGGGGAGTTTGAGTAAGTGAGGATATGTGTGAATGGAGAGTTAGAGTATTTGAGGGTTCATGTGAATGGAGAGTTAGACTAAGTGAGCATGTGTGTGAATGGGGAGTTAGAGTAAGTGAGGCTGTGTGTGAATGGGAAGTTAGAGTCAGTGAGGGTGTGTGTGAATGGAGTGTTAGATTTAGTGATGGTGTGTGTGAATGGAGATTTGGAGTAAGTGAGGGTGTGTGTGAATGGGGAGTTAGAGTAAGTGAGGGTGTGTGTGTGAATGGAGAGTTAGAGTAAGTGAAGGTGTATGTGAATGGGGGTTTAGAGTAAGTGAAGGTGTGTGTTAATGGAGAGTTAGAGTAAGTGAGGGTGTGTGAATTGGGGGTTTGAGTAAGTGAGGGTGTGTGAATGCAGAGTTATAGTAATTGAGGGTGTGTGAATGGGGGATTAGAGTAAGTGAAGGTGTGTGTGAATGGCTTGTTAGGGTAAGTGATGGTGTGTGTGAATGGGGAGTTAGAGTAAGTGAGGGTGTGTGTGAATGGAGAGTTAGAGTTAATGATGGTGTGTGTGAATGGCTAGTTAGAGTAAATGAGGGTGTGTGTAAATGACGAGTTAAAATATGTGAGGGTGTGTGTGAATGGGGAGTTTGAGTAAGTGAGGATATGTGTGAATGGAGAGTTAGAGTAAGTGAGGGTTCATGTGAATGGAGAGTTCAACTAAGTGAGCGTGTGAGTGAATGGGGAGTTAGAGTAAGTGAGGCTGTGTGTGAATGGGGAATTAGAGTAAGTGAGGGTGTGTGAATGGGGCGTTAGAATTAGTGAGGGTGTGTGTGAATGGAGAGCTTGAGTAATTGAGGGTGTGTGAATGGGTGGTTAGAGTAACTGAGGATGTGTGTGAATGGAGGGTTAGATTAATTGGGGGTGTGTGTGAATGCAGATTTAGAGTAAGTGAGGGTGCGAGAATGGGGGGATTAGAGTAACTGAGGTTGTGTGTGAATGGGGAGTTATAGTAAGTGAGTTTGTGTGTGAATGGAGGGTTAGACTTTGTGAGTGTGTGTGTGATTGGGGAGTTAGAGTAAGTGAGGGTGTTTGTGAATGGAGGGTTAGAGTATGTGAGTGTGAGTGTGATTGGTGAGTTAGAGTCAGTGAGTGTGTGTGAATGGGGAGTTAGAGTCAGTGAGGCTGTGCGTGAATGGGGAGTTAGAGTCAGTGAGGGTGTGTGTGAATGGGGAGTTAGAGTCAGTGAGGGTGTGTGTGAATGGGGAGTTAGATTCAGTCAGGGTGTGTGTGAATGGGTAGTTAGAGTAAGTGAGGGTGTGTGTGAATGGGGAGTTAGAGTAAGTGAGGGTGTGTGCGAATGGAGATTTGGAGCACAGTTTGCTCATCAATGGATGTTTGTTTTCAAGGGTTCGCACTGAATATTACCTAAACTGATTCAGTTGAGGAGAGGCGACTGCCCAATCAGGATGGGCTCTGGTCTCTCGGTCTCGATGTCCTAGAGTTTCGATGAATGCGAGCTGCCCTGATTGAAACATATACCATTTTTCAGGGAGGATGATGCACCTCAGGCTTTAGAGTCTAGTATGTGTGGTGACAGCCTCAGGATAATGTGGTTACCTGCTTCGGACTGAGGTGAGGAGAAATCTCTTCACCTATCGTGTTCTGAACATTTGGATTTCTCCACCCAAGGAGCGCGAAGGCTCAGCAGGTGCATGTATCCAAGGCAGATCAAGTCGGCTACCACCTCACACTCTCTCACACCCCCTCTCACCCTCTCACATTCCCTCACAATATCTCACAACCCCTGACACTCTCCCAAACCCCCTCACACTTTACAACACCCCCTCACACTCTCTTACACCCCCTCACACTCTCCCACACACCATCTCACTCTCTCACACCCATCACACACTCTCACACCCCCTCACACTCTCTCACACCTCCTCACAATCTCCCACACTCCCTCACAATCTCTCACACACCATCTCACTCTCTCACACCTATCACACTCTCCCACACCCCCTCACACACTCTCACAAACCCTCACACACACCCACACCCCCTCACAAACTCTCGCACCCCCTCATACACCCTCACACCCCTCACCCTCACCCACAATCCCTCACACTCTCTCACACCCCCTCACACACTCTCTCACCCCCTCACACACTCCCACACCCCCTCACACTCTCCCACACTCGCTCACACTCTCCCAAACCCCCTCACATTCTTTCACACCCCCTCACAAACTCACTCACCCCCTCAGAATCTCCCAAACTCCCTACACACTCTCTCACAGCCCCTCATACTCTCTCACAGCCCGTCACACTCTCTCACACCACATCACATTCACCAAAACCCCCTCACACACTCTCACACCCCCTCACATTCTCTCACACTCCCCCACACTCTCACACACTCCGTCACACTCTCCCAAAACCCCTGACACTCTCTCACACTCCCTCACACTATACCAAACCCCCTCAAACTCTCCATATCCCCTCACACAGTCTCATTCACCCTCACACTCTCTCACACCCCCTCACACACTCTCACACCTCCTCATATCTCCCACACTCCCTCAAACTCTCCCACACCCACTCACAATATCTAAAACCACCTCACACACTTCCACACACCCGCTCGCTCTTTCACACCATCTGTCACTCTCCCACAACCCCTCACAATCTCCCAGACCCCGTCACAATCTCGCACAACTCCTCATAATCTCTGACTCTCCCTCACACTCTCCCACACATCCTCACACGCTCCCATACTGCCTCATGCTCTCCCACACCCCGTCACACTTTCCCACACCCCCTCACACTCTCTCACACTCCCTCACAATCTCACACACCCCCACACATTGTCCCACACCCCCTCACACTCACCCAAAATGCCTCACACACTCTCACACCCCCTCACACTCTCTCAAACTCCCTCACACTCTCACACAACCCCTTAGACTCTCACAAACCACTTCACAGTCTCCAAAACTCCCACACACTGTACCAAACCCCCTCACACTCTCTCACACCCCCTCACTCTCTCTCACACTTCCTCACAGTCTCTCACACACCCTCACAGTCTTGCAAACCCTCTGACAATCTCCCAAAACCCCTCACACTCACTCACACCGCCTCACACACTCCCACAGCCCCTCACACTCTCCCACACCCCCTCACATTCTCTCACATGCCCTCACAAACTTTCACAACCCCTCACACTGTCCCACACTCGCTCACACTCTCCCACACTCGCTCACACTCTCCCTCACCCCCTTACACTCTCACACACCCTCATACTCTCCCACGCTCCCTCACCATCTCCCACACCCCAGCACACTGTCTCACAACACCTCACACTATCTGAAACCACTTTACACTCACTCATAACCCTTCACACTCTCTCACACGCCCTCACACTCTCTCACCCCAGTCACAATATTTCACACCACCTCACACTCTCTCACACCCCCTCTCACCCTCTCACATTCCCTCACAATATCTCACAACCCCTGACACTCTCCCAAACCCCCTCACACTTTACAACACCCCCTCACACTCTCTTACACCCCCTCACACTCTCCCACACACCATCTCACTCTCTCACACCCATCACACACTCTCACACCCCCTCACACTCTCTCACACCTCCTCACAATCTCCCACACTCCCTCACAATCTCTCACACACCATCTCACTCTCTCACACCCATCACACTCTCCCACACCCCCTCACACACTCTCACAAACCCTCACACACACCCACACCCCCTCACAAACTCTCGCACCCCCTCATACACCCTCACACCCCTCACCCTCACCCACAATCCCTCACACTCTCTCACACCCCCTCACACACTCTCTCACCCCCTCACACACTCCCACACCCCCTCACACTCTCCCACACTCGCTCACACTCTCCCAAACCCCCTCACATTCTTTCACACCCCCTCACAAACTCACTCACCCCCTCAGAATCTCCCAAACTCCCTACACACTCTCTCACAGCCCCTCATACTCTCTCACAGCCCGTCACACTCTCTCACACCACATCACATTCACCAAAACCCCCTCACACACTCTCACACCCCCTCACATTCTCTCACACTCCCCCACACTCTCACACACTCCGTCACACTCTCCCAAAGCCCCTGACACTCTCTCACACTCCCTCTCACTATACCAAACCCCCTCAAACTCTCCATATCCCCTCACACAGTCTCATTCACCCTCACACTCTCTCATAACCCCCTCACACACTCTCACACCTCCTCATATCTCCCACACTCCCTCAAACTCTCCCACACCCACTCACAATATCTAAAACCACCTCACACACTTCCACACACCCGCTCGCTCTTTCACACCATCTGTCACTCTCCCACAACCCCTCACAATCTCCCAGACCCCGTCACAATCTCGCACAACCCCTCATAATCTCTGACTCTCCCTCACACTCTCCCACACATCCTCACACGCTCCCATACTGCCTCATGCTCTCCCACACCCCGTCACACTTTCCCACACCCCCTCACACTCTCTCACAATCCCTCACAATCTTACACATGCCCACACACTGTCCCACACCCCCTCACACTCAACCAAAATGCCTCACACACTCTCACACCCCCTCACACTCTCTCAAACTCCCTCACACTCTCACACAACCCCTCAGACTCTCCCAAACCACTTCACAGTCTCCAAAACTCCCACACAATGTACCAAACCCCCTCACACACTCTCACACCCCCTCACTCTCTCTTACACTTCCTCACAGTCTCTCACACACCCTCACAGTCTTGCAAACCCTCTGACAATCTCCCAAAACCCCTCACACTCACTCACACCGCCTCACACTCTCCCACAGCCCCTCGCACTCTCCCACACCCCCTCACACTCTCCCACAGCCCCTCGCACTCTCCCACACCCCCTCACACTCTCTTACACCCCCTCACACTCTCCCACACACCATCTCACTCTCTCACACCCATCACACACTCTCACACCCCCTCACACTCTCTCACACCTCCTCACAATCTCCCACACTCCCTCACAATCTCTCACACACCATCTCACTCTCTCACACCCATCACACTCTCCCACACCCCCTCACACTCTCTCACAAACCCTCACACACACCCACACCCCCTCACAAACTCTCGCACCCCCTCACACACCGTCACACCCCTCACACTCACCCACAACCTCTCACACTCTCTCACACCCCCTCACACACTCTCTCACCCCCTCACACAATCCAACACTCGCTCACACTCTCCCACACTCACTCACACTCTCCCAAACCCTCTCACACTCTTTCACACCCCCTCACAAACTCACACACCCCCTCAGAATCTCCCAAACTCCCTACACACTCTCTCACAGCCCCTCATACTCTCTCACAGCCCCTCACACTCTCTCACACCACAACACATTCACCAAAACCCCCTCACACACTCTCACACCCCCTCACATTCTCTCACACTCCCTCACACTCTCACACACTCTCACACACTCTCACACACTCCATCACACACTCCCAAAGCCCCTGACACTCTCTCACACTCCCTCACACAATCTCACACCTCCTCATATCTCCCACACTCTCTCAAACTCTCCCACACCCCCTCACAATCTCCCAGACCCCGTCACAATCTCGCACAACCCCTCACAATCTCTGACACTCCCTCACACTCTCCCACACATCCTCACACGCTCCCATACTGCCTCATGCTCTCCCACACCCCGTCACACTTTCCCACACACCCTCACACTCTCTCACACTCCCTCACAATCTCACACACGCCCACACACTGTCCCACACCTCCTCACACTCACCCAAAATGCCTCACACACTCTCACACCCCCTCACACTCTCTCAAACTCCCTCGCACTCTCACACAACCCCTCAGACTCTCCCAAACCACTTCACAGTCTCCAAAACTCCCACACACTGTACCAAACCCCCTCACACTCTCTCACACCCCCTCACTCTCTCTCACACTTTCTCACAGTCTCTCACACACCCTCACAGTCTTGCAAACCCTCTGACAATCTCCCAAAATCTCTCACACTCACTCACACCGCCTCACACTCTCCCACAGCCCCTTGCACTCTCCCACACCCCCTCACATTCTCTCACACCCCCTCACAAACTTTCACAACCCCTCACACTCTCCCACACTCGCTCATACTCTCCCACACTCGCTCACACTCTCCCTCACCCCCTCACACACCCTCATACTCTCCCACGCTCCCTCACCATCTCCCACACCCCAGCACACTGTCTCACAACACCTCACACTATCTGAAACCACTTTACACTCACTCATAACCCTTCACACTCTCTCACACGCCCTCACACTCTCTCACACCCAGTCACAATATTTCACACCACCTCACACTCTCTCACACCCCCTCTCACCCTCTCACATTCCCTCACAATATCTCACAACTCCTGACACTCTCCCAAACCCCCTCACACTCTCCCACACCCCCTCACACTCTCTTACACCCCCTCACACTCTCCCACACACCATCTCACTCTCTCACACCCATCACACTCTCTCACACGCCCTCACACTCTCCCAAACCCCCTCACACTCTCCCACACCCCCTCACACTCTCTTACACCCCCTCACACTCTCTCACACACCATCTCACTCTCTCACACCCATCACACTCTCCCACACCCCCTCACACTCTCTCACAAACCCTCAGACACACCCACACCCCCTCACAAACTCTCGCACCCCCTCATACACCCTCACACCCCTCACACTCACCCACAACCCCTCACACTCTCTCACACCCCCTCACACACTCTCTCACCCCCTCACACACTCCCACACTCGCTCACACTCTCCCACACTCACTCACACTCTCCCAAACCCCCTCACACTCTTTCACACCCGCTCACAAACACACACCCCCTCAGAATCTCCCAAACTCCATACACACTCTCTCACAGCCCCTCATACTCTCTCATAGCCCCTCACACTCTCTCACACCACTTCACATTCACCAAAACCCCCTCACACACTCTCACATCCCCTCACATTCTCTCACAGTCCCTCACACTCTCACACTCTCTCACACACTCCGTCACACTCTCCCAAAGCCCCTGACACTCTCTCACACTCCCTCACAATATACCAAACCCCCTCAAACTCTCCATATCCCCTCACTCTCTCATTCACCCTCACACTCTCTCACACCCCCTCACACACTCTCACACCTCCTCATATCTCCCACACTCCCTCAAACTCTCCCACACCCACTCACAATATCTAAAACCACCTCACACACTTCCACACACCCGCTCACTCTTTCACACCGTCACTCTCCCACACCTCCTCACAATCTCCCAGACCCCTTCACAATCTCGCACAACCCCTCACAATCTCTGACTCTCCCTCACACTCACCCACACATCCTCACACGCTCCCATACTGCCTCATGCTCTCCCACACCCCGTCACACTTTCCCACACCCCCTCACACTCTCTCACACTCCCTCACAATCTCACACACCCCCACACACTGTCCCACACCCCCTCACACTCAACCAAAACGCCTCACACATTCACACACCCCCTCACAATCTCTCAAACTCCCTCACACTCTCACACAACCCCTCAGACTCTCCCAAAACACTTCACAGTCTCCAAAACTCCCACACACTGTACCAAACCCCCTCACACTCTCTCACACCCCCTCACTCTCTCTCGCACTTCCTCACAGTCTCTCACACACCCTCACAGTCTTCCAAACCCTCTGACAATCTCCCAAAATCCCTCACACTCACTCACACCGCCTCACACTCTCCCACAGCTCCTCACACTCTCCCACACCCCCTCACATTCTCTCACACCCCCTCACAAACTTTCACAACCCCTCACACTCTCCCACACTCGCTCACACTCTCCCACACTCGCTCACACTCTCCCTCACCCCCTCACCCCCTCACACACCCTCATACTCTCCCACGCTCCCTCACCATCTCCCACACCCCAGCAAACTGTCTCACAACACCTCACACTATCTGAAACCACTTTACACTCACTCATAACCCTTCACACTCTCTCACACGCCCTCACACCCAGTCACAATATTTCACACCGCCTCACACTCTCTCACACCCCCTCTCACCCTCTCACATTCCCTCACAATATCTCACAACCTCTGACACTCTCCCAAACCCCCTCACACTCTCCCACACCCCCTCACACTCTCCCGCACCCCCTCACACTCTCTCAGAACCCTCATAAGCTTTCACACCCCCTCACACTCTTTCACACCCCCTCATACTCTCTCATACCCTCTCACCCTCTCCCACACACCCTCTTACTCTCCCACACCCGCTCACACTCTCACACCCTCTCACACTCTCCCACAACCCCTCACACTCTCTCACACACCCTCCTACTCTTCCACACTCTCTCACATTCTCCCACACATTGACTCACAACCCCTCGCACTCTCTCACACCCCCACACACTCAGTCATAACCCCTCACAAACTCCCACACCCCCTCACACTCTCCCACACCCCCTCACACTTGCCCACACCCTCTCACACTCTGCATACCCCCTCACACTCTCTCGCACACCCTCACACTCTCTTACACCCCCTCACACACTCTCACATCCCCTCACACTCTCTGAATCCCCCCACACTCTGTCACAGCCTCTCACACAATCCCACACACCCTCACACTCTCCCACACTTGCTGACACTCTCCCACACACCCTCACACTCTCTCACACCACCTCACACTCTCTCACACCCCCTCACACCCTCCCACATTGGCTCAAACTCTCCCACACCCCCTCAAACTCTCTCAAACCCATTCACACTCTCCCACAACCCCTAATAATCTCCCAAACCCCCTCACATTCTCTCACACACCTTCATACTCTCCCACACCCCCTCACACACTCACACACCCCCTCACGCTCTCCCATACACCCTCACACTTTCTCACACCCCCTCCGCTCTCCAAGAAACCCTCTCACCTCTCACAAACCCTCACATACTCTCACAGTCCCACAAACTCTCCCACAACCCCTCACACTCTCTCACACGCCGTCAACACACTCACACAACCTTTCACTCTCCCAAACCCCCCCACACTTTCCCACACCCCCTCACACTCTCTTACACCCCCTAACAATCTCCCACATACCATCTCACTCTCTCACACCCATCACACTCTCACACACCCCCTCACACTCTCTCACAACCCCTCACAATCTCCCACTCTCCCTCACACTCTCCCACACACCCTCACACTCTCCCAAACCTCCTCACACTCTCTCACACCCCCTCACACACTCTCACATCCCCTCACACTCTCTCAATCCCCCCACACTCTGTCACAGCCTCTCACACACTCCCACACACCCTCACACTCTCCCACACTCGCTGATACTCTCCCACACACCCTCACACACTCTCACACTCCCTCACACTCTCTCACAACACCTCACACTCTCTCACACCCCCTCACACCCTCCCACATTGGCTCAAACTCTCCCACACCCCCTCAAACTCGCTCACACCCATTCACACTCTCCCACAACCCCTAACAATCTCCCAAACCCCCTCACATTTTCTCACACACCCTCAAACTCTCTCACACCCCCTCATACACTCTCTAAACCCCTCACACTCTCTGACACCCCCTCACACTCACTCACACCCCGTCAAACACTCTCAAACCCCCTCACAATCTCTCACACACCCTCACACACTCACACACCCCTCATGCTCTCCCATACACCCTCACACTTTCTCACACCCCCTCCACTCTCCGACACACCCTCTCACACTCTCACAAACCCTCACAGAATCTCACACTCCCTCAAACTCTGTCACAAACCCTCACACTCTCTCACACCTCCTCATAGTCTCTCACATCCCCTCACACTCTCCCACACCCTCTTAATCTCCCACACACCCTCTTAATCCCCCACACCCACTCACACTCTCACACCCTCTCACACTCTCCTACAACCCCTCACATTCTCTCACACACCCTCATACTCTCCCACACTCCCTCAACCTCTCCCACACCCCAGCACACTGTCTCACAACCCCTCACACTATCTCATACCACCTTACACTCACTCATAACCCCTCACACTCTCTCACATGCCCTCACACTCTCTCACACCCATTCACAATATTTCGCACCCCCTCACACTCTCTCACACCCCCTCGCACCCTCTCACATTCCCTCACAATTTCTCACAACCCCTGACACTCTCCCAAACCCCCTCACACTCTCCCACATCCCCTCACACTCTCTCATACCCCCTCACACTCTCCCACACACCCTCTTAATCTCCCACACACCATCTCACTCTCTCACACCCATCAAACAGTCTCACACCCCCTCACTATCTCCCACTCTCCCTCACACTCTCCCACACACCATCTCACTCTCTCACACCCATCACACTCTCCCACACCCCCTAACAATCTCCCAAACCCCCTCACACTCTCCCACACTCCCTCACAATCTCTCACAACCCCTCAAACTCTTCCAAACCCCCTCACACTCTCTCACACCCCCTCACACACTCTCACATCCCCTCACACGCTCTCACTCTCCCCACACTCTGTCACAGCCTCTCACACAATCCCACACACCCTCACACTCTCCCACACTTGCTGGCACTCTCCCACACACCCTCACACACTCTCACACCCCCTCACACTCTCTCACACCCCCTCACACTCACCCACATCCCCTCAAACACTCTCACACCCCCTCACCCTCTCTCACACTCGCTCACACACTCACACACCCCCTCACGATCTCCCACACACCCTCAAACTTTCTCACACCCCCTCCACTCTCCGACACACCCTCTCAGACTCTCACAAACCCTCACAGACTCTCATACTCCCTCAACCTCTCTCACAATCCCTCACACTCTCTCACAACCCTTCACTCTCTCACACCCCCTCATACTCTCTCAAAACCCTCACACTCTCTCACACCCCCTCATACTCTCTCACACCCCCTCACACTTTCCCACACCCCCTCATACTCTCTCATACCCCCTCACACTCTCCCACACACCCTCTTACTCTCCCACACCCGCTCACACTCTCACACCCTCTCACACTCTCCCACAGCCCCTCACACTCTCTCACACACCCGCCTACTCTTCCACACTCTCTCACATTCTCCCACACGTTGTCTCACAACCCCTCGCACTCTCTCTCACCACCTCACACTCACTCATAACACCTCACAAACTTCCACACCTCCTCACACTCTCCCACACCCCCTCACACTTGCCCACACCCTCTCACACTCTGCATACCCCCTCACACTCTCTCACACACCCTCACACTCTCTCACACCCCTCAAACATTCTCACACCCCTTCATATCTCCCACACTCCCTCACACTCTCCCACACCCCCTCACAATCTCGCACACCCCCTCACAATCTCTCACACTCCCTCATACTCTCCCACACCTCCTCACATGCTCCCATACTCCCTCACACTCTCCCACACCCCCTCACAATCTCGCACACCCCCTCACAATCTCTCACACTCCCTCATACTCTCCCACACCTCCTCACATGCTCCCATACTGCCTCATGCTCTCCCACACCCCATCACACTCTCCCACACCTCCTCACACTCTCACACCCCTCACAATCTCTCACACTCTCCCACAACCCCTCACACTCACCCAAAACCCCTCACACACTCTCACACCCCCTCACACTCTCACACACCCCCTCAGATTCTCCCAAACCCCTTCACAGTCTCCAACACTTCCACACACTCTACCAAACCCCCTCACACTCTCTCACACCCCCTCACACTCTTTCACACTTCCTCACACTCTCTCACACCCCCTCACAATCTCCCAAACCCCCTTCTACTCTCCCACACTCCCTAACATGCTCCCATAGCTTCTCACACTCTCCCACACCCCCTCACACTCTCCCACACCCCCTCACACTGTCGCACACCCCCTAACACACTTCCACGCTCCCTCACACTCTACCAAACCCCCCCTCACTCTCACACCCCCTCACACTCTTTCACACCCCCTCACACTCTCCCACACCACCTCACATTCTCCCATACCCCCTCCAACTCTCTCACACCCCCTCACACTCTCCCACACTCCCTCACATGCTCCCACAGCCCCTCTCACTCTCTCACACACTCCCACACTCTCCCACATTCCCCACACTCTCTCACAAACCCCACTCTCTCTCTGAACTGCCTACACATCTTCATATCCCACCATATATTCTCTCAAACCCCGACATTGTCTCACACCCCCTACATATTCTCACAACCTCCTACACTCTCTCACACACCCTTCACGCTCTCACAACCCCCAACACTCTCTGACAAACCCCCACCCTCTCCCACAGCCCATCCTACACTCGCTCACACTTCCACACTCTCTCACAAACCCCTACACTCTCTCACAGCCCATCCTACACTCTCTCACACTCTCCACACTCTCTCACAACCCGCTACACTCTCTCATAACCCCCCTGATACTCTCACACCTGCTACACTCTCTCACACCAACTACACACTCTCACAATTCCCTACACTCCCTCACAGCCCAAACACTCTCTCACAAAACTGTACACTCTCTCATACCCCCTACAATCTCTCACAACCCCTACCACTATTTCACAACCCCCTACAATCTCTCACACCCCCTCACACCCTTCCGTACTCCCTCATACTCTCCCACACCCCCTCACAATCTCCCACACACCGTCACACTCTCCCACACCCCCTCACACTCTCCCACACCCCCTCACACACTCTCACAACTCCCTACACTCCCTCACAGCCCCAACACTCTCTCACACCCCCTAAAATCTCTCACACCCCCTAAACTCTCTCAACCCCCTACACTCTCTCACACTCCCCACATTCTGTCACAACCCCCTACACTCTCTTAAAATCCTCACACTCTGTCACAACCCCCGACACTCTCTCTCACTCCCCACATTCTCTCACACCCCTCACACTCTCTCAAATACCCCACATTCTCTCACAACCTGTTATGCTCTCTCACACCCCCCCACACACTCTCTCACACCCCACCCCATACTCTCTCACAACCCCCCACACTCTGTCATACCCCCAAAACACTCACACAACCTCCAACACACTCTCACATACCCTACAATCTCTCACAACACCTTACGCTCCCTCACAAAACCCCACACTCTCTCACAGCTCACCCAAAACTCTCTCACACTCCCCACAATCTCTCACACCCCTCACACTCTCTGACAAACCTCACAATCTCTCACAACCCCCTATGCTCTCTCACACACCCCACACTCACTCACAACCCCTATATATTCTGACAACCTCCTACACTCTCTCACACCCTCTTCACACTCTCCCAAATGCCCTCACACTCTCCCAAATGCCCTCACACTCTCCCAAACCCTCTCACACTCTCTCACACCCCCTCACACTCTCCCATACTCTCTCATACTCTCCCACACCCCCTCACAATCTCTCACACCGCCTCACACTCTTCCGTACCCCCTCACAATCTCCCACACACCCTCACACTCTCCCACACCCCCTTACACTCTCCCACACCCCCTCACACTCTCTCACACCCCCTCACACTCTCTCACACCCCCTCATACACTCCCATATCCCCTCACACACTCTCACACCCCCTCACACTCTCTCACACCCCCTCACAGACTCTCACACCCCCTCACACTCTCCAACACTCGCTGACACTCTCCCACACTCCCTCACACTCTCTCACACCCCCTCACACTCTCCCACACTCGCTCACACTCTCCCACACACCCTCACACTCTCCCACACCCCCTTACACTCTCCCACACCCCCTCACACTCTCTCACACCCCCTCACACTCTCTCACACCCCCTCATACACTCCCATATCCCCTCACACACTCTCACACCCCCTCACACACTCTCACACCCCCTCACAGACTCTCACACCCCCTCACACTCTCCAACACTCGCTGACACTCTCCCACACCCCCTCACACTCTCTCACACCCCCTCACACTCTCCCACACTCGCTCACACTCTCCCACACCCCTTCACACTCTTGCATAACCCCCTACACTGTCTCACAACCACCCCCCACATACTCTCACACCCGCTACACTCTCTCACACCAACTACACACTCTCACAACTCCCTACACTCCCTCACAGCCCCAACACTCTCTCACAAAACTGTACACTCTCGCACACCCCCTACAATTTCTTACAACCCCATACACTATCTCACAACGCCCTACAATCTCTCACAACTCCCTGCACACTCTCACACCCCCTAAACTCTCTCACAACCCCGTAAACTCTCTCACACCCCCTAGACTCTCTCACACCTCCTACACTCTCTCACACTCCCCACACTCTGTCACAACCCCCTACACTCTCTCACCCTACCCACATTGTCTCACACCCCTCACACTCTCTCAAACACCCCGTACTCTCTCCCAACATGTTATGCTCTCTCACACCCCCCACACACTCTCAAAACCCCATACACTATCTCACAACCTCCTACAATCTCACACAACTCGCTGCACACTCTCACACCCCCTAACCTCTCTCACACCCCCTAAACTCTATCACAGCCCCTACACCTTCTCACACTCCCCACAATCTCTCACACCCTCCACACACTCTCACACAACCACACTCACTCACATCCCTCACACTCACTCACATCCCCTTACACTCTCTCACATCACACCCAACCCTCTCTCACATCCCCTACACTCTCACAGCCCCCTATACTCTCTCACACCCTAGCTACATTCCCTCA
The DNA here is from genome assembly GCA_026770705.1 of Isurus oxyrinchus. Classification (NCBI taxonomy): domain Eukaryota; kingdom Metazoa; phylum Chordata; class Chondrichthyes; order Lamniformes; family Lamnidae; genus Isurus; species Isurus oxyrinchus. The sequence continues at coordinate 12,134,543 of JANJGN010000035.1, forward strand.
CAACCACAAAACTCTCTCACAGCACACCCCACACACCCTCACACCCCACACAATCTCTCACACACCCAGCAAACTTTCACAACCCCCCCACGCTCTCTCCAAAACTCTCACAGCACCCCACACAAAGTCACAACCCCACACAACAACCTATACTCTCACACACCGCCCCAAACTCTTTCACAGCTCCCCGCACTCTCTCACAACCCTCTACACTCTCTCACAACGCCCCCCACTCTCTCATAACCTGCCACCCCCCACACTCTCTCACAACTGCCTACACTCTCCCACAAATGCTATACTCTCCCACAAACCCTACACTCTCTCACAATCCGCTCCACACTCTCGCACAACCCACCACACTCTCTCAGAACCCACCCAAATCTCTCTCACAACACCCTACACTCTCTCAAAACACACTACACTCTCTCATAATCCCCCACAAGCTCTCACAACGCACCCGATACTCTCTCACAAACCACTACGCTCTCTTATAATCCACTACACTCTCTCATAATCCCCTACACTCTCTCACAACCCCCTACACTCCCTCACACTCCCACCCCACACACTCGCACACGCCCCTCAACTCTCTCACAACACCCCATGCTGTCTCACAAACACCTATTCTCTCAAACAACCTTGCACAATCTCTCACAGCCCACCCTACAATCTCTCAAAACCCACTACATCTCTCACAAACTCCTACAATCACTTACAGCCCACCCCATGTAATCTCACAACCCCCTACACTACCTCACAGCCCACCCTACACTCTCTCATACCCCCCCCCCCACACTCTCTCACACCCCCTACACACTCCCAGAAACCCCCACACTCTCTTGCAACCCCCTGAACTCTCTCACAACACCCCACACTCTCACACACCCTCCTACACTCTTTCACAACCCCCTGTACACTCTCAAACCCGACTCTCTAACACAAACTTCAATCTCTCACAAACTTCTACACTCTCTCACAACTCCCTACACTCTGTCATACCCCACCCCACATGCCCCTAGTCTCTCTCACAACAACCCACACTCTCTCACAACCATCTCTTCTCTCAACCCCCTACATTCTCTCACCATCCCCTACACTCTCTCACAACCCCACCCCAGACTCTCTAACAACCCCCTAAACTCCCTCACAGCCCACCACATACTCTCCCACAATCCCCTACATGCTCTCAAACTCTACCCCACACTCTCTCACAACCCCCTACACTCTCTCACAGCTGCCAACACTCTCTCACACCCCACAAACTCTCTCACAACCCACTACACTCTCTCACACCCCACACCCACTCTCTCACACCCCACCCCACACTCTCTCACAACCCCCTACACTCTCTCACAGCTGCCAACACTCTCTCACACCCCACAAACTCTCTCACAACCCACTACACTCTCTCACACCCCACCCCCACTCTCTCACACCCCACCCCACACTCTCTCACACCCCCTACACTCTCTCGCAACCCCCTACACTCTCTCACATGCCCCTACACTTTCTCACAAAACCCCACAGCCTCTCACAACCACCTATTCTCTCTCACAACCCCCCAAAATCTCTCACAGCCCACCTTACACTCTCTCAAAACCCACTAAACTCTCTCACAAACACCTGCACTCTGTCACAGCCCACCCCACATACACGCACAACACCCTACATTCTCTGACACTCCCCACACTCTTTCACACCCCCAAAACTGTCTCACAACCCCCTACAATCTCTCACAGCCCACCCTACACTCTCTCACACCCCCCACACTCTCAACCCCCACGCTCTCTCACAACCCCCTAAAGTCTGGCACAACACTCCACACTCTCTCTCAACACCCTGCACTCTCTCACAACCCCCTACACTCTCTCACAACACCCTACACTCTCTCACAACCCCCTACACTCTCTCACAACACCCTACACTCTCTCACAACCTCCTACACTCTCTCACAACACCCTACACTTCTCACAACACCCTACACTCTCTCACAACCCCCTACACTCTCTCACAACACCCTACACTCTCTCACAACACCCTACACTCTCTCACAACCCGCTACACTCTCTCACAACACCCTACACTCTCTCACATCCCACTGCACACTCACAACCGCCTGCACTCTTTCACAACCCCTCACACTCTCACACCCCCTATACTCTCTCACATCCCACTGCACACTCACAACCGCCTGCACTCTTTCACAACCCCACACACTCTCACACCCCCTATACTCTCTCACATCCCCCTATACACTCTGACAACCCCCTTCACACTCTCACACATCCCCTTACAAACACTCACACACCCTACACTCTCTCACACCCCCCCCCCCCCCACACTCTCTCACATCCCCCTGCACTCTCTCACCCCCCCTACAATCTCTCACACCCCCCTACACTCTCTCACATCACCCTGCACTCTCTCACACCCCCTACAATCTCTCACACACCCCTACACTCTCTCACAACCCCCTACAGTCTCTCACACCCCACACCACACTCTCTCACAACCCCCCACATTCTCTCACAACCCCATCCACTCTCTCACCCCCCACTCCACACTCTGTCACAAGTCCCTACACTTTCTCACATCTCCCCACACTCTCTCTCTACTCACCACCCGCACTCTCACCCCCCACAATCATCTCCATCTCAGTCTCCCCCCCCAACTCTCTTCTCAACTCACACTCTCTCAACTCCCCCCTCACACTCTCGCTCAACTCACGTTCTGTCAATTCCCCCCTCACACTCTCTCTCAACTCACACTCTCTCAACTCCCCCCTCACACTCTCTCTCAACTCACACTCTCTCAACTCCCCCCTCACACTCTCGCTCAACTCACGTTCTGTCAATTCCTCCCTCACACTCTCGCTGAACTCACGTTCTGTCAATTCCCCCCTCACAGTCTATCTCAACTCACACTCTCTCAATTCCCCCCTCACACTGTCTCTCAACTTACACTCTGTCAACTCCCCCCTCACACTCTCTCAGAACTCACACTCTCTCTCAATTCACACTTTCTCAATTTCCACCTCACACTCTGAACTCAGACTTTCTCAACACCCCATCACACTAACTCTCAACTCACACTTTCTCAACATCCCCCTCACACTATCCCTCAACTCACACTCTCTCTACTCCCCCCCTCACACTCTCTCTGAACTCACACTCTTTCAACTCCCCCCTCACTCTCTATTTTTCAAGTCACGCTCTCGCAACTACCCCCTCATACTCTCTTTCAACTCCCCCCACACACATTCTCTCAACCCTCCCTCACTCTCCAACAGCCCCCCACCCACACACTGCCCCTCACCCTCCCCGCACACTCTCTCTCAATCCTCCCTTCACACTCGTGCTCAACCACACCTCACACTCTCTCACAAACACCCCATACTCTCTCTCAACTCCCCCTCACTCTCTCTTTCTCTGCCCCACACTATCTCCCCCACCCCTGCATATTCTCTCTCACCCCTCTATGCTCTCATTCCCCCACTGGACTCTCTCTCCCCCCTCGCATATCCTTTTTCACTCCAAACTCTCTCCCCCCTCACACTCACCCTCCCCTCTCAACCTCTCCCCTTCACACTCACTCTCTGCCCCCTCTCACTCTCTCTCCCCCTCCCAAACTCTCCCCCCTCGCAGTCTCTTTGCCCCCACACAGTTCCTCCCCATCGCACTCTCTCAATCTCCCTCACACACTATCTCCCCCCTCAGCCCCTCTCCTCCCTCACACGCTCTCTCACATTCGCTCCCACCATCCCTCACAATCTCTCTCAAACCACCCTCACACTCTCTCAAAACCCCTCAATTTTCCTCTCCTCTCCACACAACCTCCCTCACCCCCCCAAACTCTTTCAACTCCCCCGCAACCTCTCACAAGCCCCCCCAGACTCTCACAAACCCCGCACCCTGTCACCCTCCCTACCTCACATTCTCTCTCCCCACCAAACCCTCTTCCTCCTCCTTCAAACTAGCTCTCCCCCACACATTCTCTCTCCTTCCCCTCACATTCTCTCGACCTTACCCCCTCATACTCTTTCTCCCCTCCACCACACTCTCTCTCAAACGATCCTCACACGCTCCTCCCTCGCACTCTCTCTCCTCCCTCGGAGTCTCACTCTCCTCCGTCACACTCTTCTCAACACCACCCTTTAAGAGAGAATCTAACCATTGCCCGTTGACATTTAATGACATTACAATCACTGAATTCCCCACTATCAACATCCTGGGAGTTGCCTTTGACCAGAAACTGAACTGGACTAGCCATATAAATACTGTGGCTACAAGAGCAGGTCAGAGGCTTGGAAACCTGTGATGAGTAACTCACCTCCTGACTCCCCAAAGCTTGTCCACCATCTACAAGGCACAAGTCACTAGTGTGATGGATACTCCCCACTTGCCTGGATGAGTGCAGCTCCCACAACACTCAAGAAGTTGACACTGTCCAGGACAAAGCAGCCCAATGATTGGTACCACATCCTCAAACATTCACACCCTCCACCACCGATGAACAGTCACAGCAGGACAGAGTGGATGCAGGGATATTTCTTCTGGCTGGTGGGGTCTAGAATCAGGAGTCACAGTCTGAGGATACGGAGTAGACCATTTAGGACTGAGATGAGGAGAAATTTCTTCACCCAGAGAGCGGTGAGCCTGTGGAATTCGTTACCACAGAAAGTAGTTGAGACTAAAACATTGTATGTTTTCAAGAAGGAGTTAGATACAGCTCTTGGGGTGAAAAGGATCAAAGGATATGGGGAGAAAGCGGGAGCAGGATATTGAGTTGGATGATCAGCCATGATCATAATGAATGGTGGAGCAGGCTCGATGGGCTGAATGGCCTACTCCTGCTCCTAGTTTCTATGTTTCTGTGGGTGGGATATTCCGTACCCATTGGCGTCGGGTGTGTTCGGTGGTGTGAGTGAGCGTACATGGCGAGGAGGTCAAGAAAGGATTTCAAGGAGTCGCGAGACCAGTTGGCGATCGGCTGCTCAGCCCATCGATGGCCGCCATTGGACCTCGGGCATCTTGCTGTAATACATCAGCATTTCAATAAAAGGCCAGTCCGCCGGAATCACTCGCCCCTCCTCTCGCCCCCCCCGCCTCTCGCTGGATCGTCCACCCACGTCGGAGTTTCGCAACATCGTATATAAGTCACACACTTGGCGGGGGACTCGGAGCTGGGGGCTGCACAGCAACTCGCCCGGGTCACCTGTTGGGCTTCAAGGCTGAGGCGCGCTGAGGGTGGGTAGAGATGGTGGGGGTGCAAAAGCTGCCCTGTGCTTTGAGGTGACTTTGGTGAGGTGGGAGGGTCAAAGGCTGCCCTGTGGTTGAAGGTGGCACATAAGCAGCTGTGGAATTGGTCAGGTGCATGGTCAGGGAGGAGGCAACGCATTAGGAACCCCTTGTGTAAAGTGACCATTCCCCCGCAGCAGAGACAGTTCAGGCGCAGCCTCATTGGTATGGAGTCCGGTCTCTGGTTAATCCACCCACTCAAGCAACACAGAGGCATCAAAGTGCCACCAAGTGCTCCAGAGCTTTTCACCCCTCGGGCACTAACTGTAAACTAAAGAGTGTTCTAGTGGACTGCAGGACAGTTGGACACTGGACACGTTGTACAATCTCATCGCTAAAGCTGGTCCTGGAGCAGTCACTGGTGGAGGTGGTCACAGCCCCTCGCAGTGTCAGCATCCCGGTTTGGACCAGTCTCCTCCATGGTTCAGACATGCGGTGTGGGTTACGAGAAGCCTGTGCCTGAGCTGAGAGCACAGCCTGCAGTCCAGTGGGCAAAGCTGCTGCCAATCGGTCAGGTGGAGGTTGACGGAAGTGGGTGGAGTTTGGGGCAGCCGTGCAGAGCACCAAACTATGGCCATCCAAGTGGTGGCTGGCACTCTCCAGGATATGTTAAGGGGCCTTTAGACTTAACCAGAAGAGGCTCTTAGTACCCACATGCTAACCCACATGTCTCTCTCTTTTATCCTGCAGGAGGAGTACATCAGGACCATGCAGCCTGTTGACCTAGCTGTATGGCTCATGGCTTAAAGAGAGTGAGGCCGATGGAGAAGACAGTGACTGAGAAGCCTGGGTGTGCAGAGAGAGAGGAGCAGCACCCTCTGGAAGGAGGGGCAGCTGGGGATCTCACACACGCTGTAGAAGAAACACACTGAGCTATCAATGGTCGGTGCCTAGCAACACCCAGGGTCTATAGATGCCGCCTTTCATTCCTGCAGACGACCGGGAACCAGTGTCGCCGGAGACTGCGCATGTCTAGGGACCAGGTACGTCACATCTGCCAGCTGCTGCAGGATTTGGCACCGCGGGGACATGGAGGGCATCCACTGCCTGTGTCTGTGAAAGTGACAGCGGCGCTCAAGTTCTACACCAGCGGCTCCTTTCGAGGCTCCACAGGTGACCTCTGTGGGATCTCACAATTCTCCATCCACAATTGCATCCATGAGCTCACGGATTCTATCCTCCTGAGGCCCACAAATCTTTGTGCATTGAACCCATGACCAGGAGAAGCAGGCTGGAAGAGCGATTGGATTTGCCTAGATCTCGGGTTTCCCACAGGAACGGGGTGCGATCGACTGCTCTCACATGGCGCTCAGGTCTCCGTCACCACACACGGCCTACTACATCAACCACAAGGGATTCCTTTCGCTGAATGTGCAGCCGCTGAGTGACCACCAGGACTGTATCCTGCAGGTCTGTGCAGGGTTTCCACGGAGTGTCCATAACTCATGCATTCTCAGTCGGTCTCAGATCCCTGACATCTTCCAGGGTCCACAGAGGCTGCAGGGTTGTCTCCTCGTGGACAAGGGCTACCCACAGAGACCGTGGCTGATGACACTGGTGCAGTGGCCTCAGACTGCAGCAGAGCGACGCTATAATGAGGCTTATGCTGCAGCTCGCACCTTGGTGGAGCAGAGCATCGGGATGGTGAAGATGAGGTGCCGGTGCCTGGACCGGTCCGGTGGAGCCCTGCAATACAGAGGGTGTCACTCATGATCATCGTCTGCTGCACCATTTACAACCTGGCGCTGCAACAGGGAGAAGGGCAGGCTGAGGAGGAGGTGGAGGAGCTGCATGGCTCCTCTGATGTGGAGGACGCCAATGGTGATGAGGGTGAGCAGGTCCTCGAAGGCAGCGATGAGGCCCCCACACTGGCCAGACAAGGCAGGCGTGCTCAGGAGGCCTTCGTAGCTGCTAGACTCGTGGAGGATGATGACAACATGCAGTAAGGAGACACCATAGATCTCACATTGCATCTGTGAATATTTGACTGCAGTCCGGCTGATGGTAACGCAAATACCCCCTGAGAGAATGCTCCTGTCATGGAGACGCAGTGGCGGCCCTAATACTTGCTCAATCGCAGGAGAATGTTGACAACATGCAGTGAGGGGACTCCAGAGATCTTCACACAGCCTCTGAGAATATCTGACTCCTGTCTGGCCGAGGGCATCTCACTTGCGCTCTCTGATCAGGGTCACATCATGGAGACGCAGCCATGAAACTTTAGAAGCATCGAATCTTTTGACAGCCTTCAGTACCTGAGCCCTTTAGCAGCTGGAGCACAGTGTCAATGGTGACAGTTGCTGAAGAGATGAAGGCCAGCCCCTCCGTAAAGGTGGGCTGGGGGATGTGACAAAGGCTGCCCTGTGTTTGAAGGTAGTGCAAGGACACAAGCACCTGTGGGGTTGGTGGTGGGTGTGGGGGAGCATTAAGGGCACCTTTTGAAAAGTGGGCAGTCCTCTGCAGCTGAGACAGCTCAGGCAAAGCCACATTATTATTATTGGAGTCGGGCGTTAGCTTATCTGAACTCGAAAGCAACACAGAGGCATCAAAGTGCCACCAAGTGCTCCAGAGCTTTTCACCCCTCGGGCACTGACTGTAAACTAAAGAGTGTTCTAGTGGACTGCAGGACAGTTGGACACTGGACACGTTGTACAATCTCATCGCTAAAGCTGGTCCTGGAGCAGTCACTGGTGGAGGTGCTCACAGCCCCACGCAGTGTCAGCATCCCGGTTTGGACCAGTCTCCTCCATGGTTCAGACATGCGGTGTGGGTTACGAGAAGCCTGTGCCTGAGCTGAGAGCACAGCCTGCAGTCCAGAGGGCAAAGCTGCTGCCAATCGGTCAGGTGGAGGTTGGCGGATGTGGGAGGGGTTTCGAGCAGCCATGCAGAGTACCAAACTCTGGGTGTGTCTGAATGGAGAGTGAGAGCAAGTGGGGCTGTGTGTGAATGGAGAGTGAGAGCAAGTGGGGCTGTGTGTGAATGGAGAGTGAGAGCAAGTGGGGCTGTGTGTGAATGGAGAGTGAGAGCAAGTGGGGCTGTGTGTGAATGGAGAGTGAGAGCAAGTGAGGGTGTGTGTGAATGGAGAGTTAGAGTAAGTGAGGGTGTGTGGGAATGGAGAGTGAGAGCAAGTGAGGGTGTGTGAATGGGGAGTTAGATTAAGTGAGGGTGTGAGTGAATGGGGAGTGTGAGTAAGTGGGGCTGTGTGTGAATGGAGAGTAAGAGTAAGTGAGCGTGTGTGTGAATGGGAAGTGAGAGTAAGTGAGGGAGTGTGTGAATGGAGAGAGAGAGAAAGTGAGGGTGTGTGTGAATGGGGACTGAGAGTAAGTGAGGGTGTGTGTGAATGGGGACTGAGAGTAAGTGAGGGTGTGTGTGAATGGGGACTGAGAGTAAGTGAGGGTGTGTGTGAATGGCGAGTTAGATTCAGTTACAGTGTGTGTGAATGGGGAGTTAAAATAAGTGAGGGTGTATGTGAATGGAGGGTGAGAGTAAGTGAGGGTGTGTGAATGGAGAGTTAGAGTAAGTGAGAGTGTGTGAATGGGGAGTAAGAGTACGTGAGGGTGTGTCTGAATGGAGAGTTAGAGTAAGTGAGTGTGTGTGTGAATGGAAAGTTAGAGTAAGTGAAGGTGTGTGAATGGGGGGTTAGAGTAAGTGAGGGTGTGTGAATGCAGAGTTATAGTAATTGAGGGTGTGTGAATGGGGAGTTAGAGTAAGTGAGGGTGAGTGAATGGGGGGTTAGAGTAAGTGAGGGTGTGTGTGAATGCAGAGTTAGAGTAAGCTAGGGTTTTTGAATGGAGAGTTAAGTAAATGAGGGTGTGTGTGAATGGGGAGTTAAAGTAAGTGAGGGTGTGTGTGAATGGGGAATGAGAGTAAGTGAGGGTGTGTGTGTGAATGGAGAGTTAGAGTACATGAGGGTGTATGTGAATGGGGAATTAGAGTAAGTGAGAGTGTGCGAATGGATGGTTAGAGTAAGTGAGGGTGAGTGAATGGGGGTTTAGAGTAAGTGAGGGTGTGCGTGAATGCAGAGTTAGAGTAAGCTAGGGTTTCTGAACGGAGATTTAGAGTAAATGAGGGTGTGTGTGAATAGGGAGTTAAACTAAGTGAGGCTGTGTGTGAATGGGGGTTAGAGTAAGTGAGGGTCTGTGTGAATGGAGAGTTAGAGTAAGTGAGGGGGTGTGAATGTGGGGTTAGAGTAAGTGAGTGTGTGTGTGAATGCAGAGATATAGTAACTGAGGTTGTGTGAATGGGGGTTAGAGTAAGTGAGGGTCTGTGTGAATGGAGAGTTAGAACTAGTGAGGGTGTGTGAATGGGGGGTTAGAGTAAGTAAGGATGTGTGTGAATGGAGGGTTAGAGTAAGTGAGGGTGTGTGTGAATGGGTGTTTAGAGTAAGTGAGGATGTGTGTGAATGGATGGTTAGAGTAAGTGAGTGTTCGTGTGAAAGGTGAGTTAGAGTAAGTGAGGGTGTGTGTGAATGGAGAGTTAGAGTAATTGAGGATGTATGTGAATCGGGAGTTAAAGTAAGTGCGAGTGTGTGTGAATGGGGATTTAGAGTAAGTGAGGGTGTGTGTGTGAATGGAGTGTTAGAGTACATGAGGGTGTATGTGAATGGGGAATTAGAGTAAGTGAGAGTGTGCGAATGGATGGTTAGAGTTAGTGAGAGTGTGTGTGAATGCAGGGTTAGAGTAAGTGAGGGTGTGTGAATGGGGGTTTAGAGTAAGTGAAGGTGTGTGTGAATGGAGAGTTAGAGCAAGTGAGGGTGTGTGAATGGGGGGTTAGAGTAAGTGAGGATGTGTGTGAATGGAGGTTTAGAGTAAGTGAGTGTTTGTGTGAATGGAGAGTTAGACTAAGTGAGGGTGTGTGTGAATGGAGTGTTAGAGTAAGTGATGGTGTGTGTGAATGGGGAGTTAATGTAAGTGCGGGTGTGTGTGAATGGGGAGTTAGAGTAAGTGAGGGTGCATGTGTGAATGGAGAGGTAGAGTAAGTGAGGGTGCATGTGTGAATGGGTAATTAGAGTATGTGAGGCTGTGTGTGAATGGGAAGTTAGATTAATTGAGGATGTGTGTGAATCGGGAGTTAGAGTAAGTAAGGGTTCGTGTGAATGGTGAGTAAGAGTAAGTGAGGGTGTGTGTGAATGGAGAGTTAGAGTAAGTAAGGGATCGTGTGAATGGTGAGTTAGGGTAAGTGAGGGTGTGTGTGAATGGAGAGTTAGAGTAAGTGAGGGTGTGTGTGAATGGGGAGTTAGTGTAAGTGAGGGTGTGTGTGAATGGAGAGTTAGAGTTAGTGATGGTGTGTGTGAATGGAGAGTTAGAGTTAGTGAGGGTTCAAGTGAATGGATAGTTAGAGTGTGAGGGTATGTGTGAATAGAGAGTTAGAGTTAATGATGGTGTGTGTGAATAGCTAGTTAGATTAAGTGAGGGTGTGTGTAAATGGCCAGTTAAAATATGTGAGGGTGTGTGTGAATGGGGAGTTTGAGTAAGTGAATGTATGTGTGAATGGAGAGTTAGAGTAAGTGAGAGTGTGTGTGTGAATATAGAGTTAGAGTAAATGAGGGTGTGTGAATGTGGGGTTAGAGTAAGTGAGTGTGTGTGTGAATGCAGAGTTATAGTAACTGAGGGTGTGTGAATGGGGGGTTAGAGTAAGTGAGGGTGTGTGTTAATGGCGAGTTAAAATAAGTGAGAGTGTGTGTGAATGGGGAGTTTGAGTAAGTGAGGGTATGTGTGAATGGAGAGTTAGAGTAAGTGAGGGTGTGTGTGTGAATGTAGAGTTAGAGTAAGTGAGGGTGTGTGAATGTGGGGTTACAGTAAGTGAGTGTGTGTGTGAATGCAGAGTTATAGTAACTGAGGGTGTGTGAATGGGGGATTAGAGTAAGTGAGGGTGTGTGTGACTGGGGAGTTAGAGTAAGTGAGGGTGTGTGAATGGGGTTTAGGGTAAGTGAGTGTGTGTGTGAATGCAAAGTTATAGTAACTGAGGTTGTGTGAATGGGGGGCTAGAGTAAGTGAAGGTGTGTGTGACTGGGGAGTTAGAGTAAGTGAGGGTGTGTGTGAATGCAGAGTTAGAGTAAGCTAGGGTTTTTGAATGGAGAGTTAAAGTAAGTGAGGGTATGTGTGTGAATGGGGAGTTAGAGTATGTGAGTGTGTGTGAATGGGCATTTGAGTAAGTGAGTGTGTGTGTGAATGCAGAGTTATAATAACTGAGGGTGTGTGAATGGGGGCTTAGAGTAAGTGAGGGTGTGTGTGAATGGGGAGTTAGAGTAAGTGAGGGTGTGTGAATGGGTGGTTAGGTTAAGTGAGTGTGTGTGTGAATGCAGAGTTATAGTAACTGAGGGTGTGTGAATGGGGGGTTATTGTAATTGAGGGTGTGTGTGCATCGAGATTTAGAGCAAGCGAGGGTGTGTGAATGGAGTGTTAGAGTAAGTGATGGTGTGTGTGAATGGAGAGTTAGAGTTATTGATGGTGTGTGTGAATGGCTAGTTAGAGTAAGTGAGGTTGTGAGTTAATGGCGAGTTAAAATAAGTGAGGGTGTGTGTGAATGGGGAGTTTGAGTAAGTGAGGGTGTGTGTGAATGCAGAGTTAGAGTAAGCAAGGGTTTTTGAATGGAGAGTTAGAGTAAATGAGGGTGTGTGTGTGAATGGAGAGTTAGAGTAAGTGAGGGTGTGTGTGAATGGGATGTTAGAGTAAGTGAGGGTATGTGTGAAAGGGGAGTTAGAGTAAGTGAGGGTGTGTGAATGGGTGGTTAGATTAAGTGACTGTGTGTGTGAATGCAGAGTTATAGTAACTGAGGTTCTGTGAATGGGGGTTAGTGTAAGTGAGGGTGTGTGTGAATGGGGAGTTAGAGTAAGTGAGGTTGTGTGAATGGGTGGTTAGGGTAAGTGAGTGTGTGTGTGAATGCACAATTATAGTAACAGAGGGTGTGTGAATGGGGTGTTAGTGTAAGTGAGGGTGTGTGTGAATGGAGGGTTAGAGTATGTGAGGGTGTGTGTGAATGCAGGGTTAGAGTAAGTGAGGGTGTGTGTGAATGGGGGGTTAGAGTAAGTGAGGGTGTGTGGGAATGGGGAGTTAGAGTATGTGAGGGTGTGGGAGTGGGTGGTTAGGGTAAGTGAGTGTGTGTGTGAATGCACAGTTATAGTAACAGAGGGTGTGTGAATGGGGGGTTAGTGTAAGTGAGGGTATGTGTGAATGGAGGGTTAGAGTAAGTGAGGGTGTTTGTTAATGCAGAGTTAGAGTAAGCTTGGGTTTTTGAATGGAGAGTTAGAGTAAATGAGGGTGTGTGTGAATGGGGGGTTAGAGTAAGTGAGGGTGTGTGTGAATGCGGGGTTAGATTAAGTGAGGGTGTGTGTGAATGGAGGGTTAGAGTAAGTGAGGGTGTGTGTGAATGCAGAGTTAGAGTAAGCTAGGGTTTTTGAATGGAGAGTTAGAGTAAATGAGGGTTTGTGTGTGAATGGAGAGTTAGAGTAAGTGAGGGTGTGTGTGAATGGGGTGTTAGAGTAAGTGAGGGTATGTGCGAAAGGGGAGTTAGAGCAAGTGAGGGTGTGTGAATGGGTGGTTAGATTAAATGACTGCGTGTGTGAATGCACAGTTGTAGTAACTGAGGTTCTGTGAATGGGGGGTTAGTGCAAGTGAGGGTGTGTGTGAATGGGGAGTTAGAGTAAGTGAGGTTGTGTGAATGGGTGGTTAGGGTAAGTGAGTGTGTGTGTGAATGCACAGTGATAGTAACAGAGGGTGTGTGAATGGGGGGTTAGTGTAAGTGAGGGTGTGTGTGACTGGGGAGTTAGAGTAAGTGAGGGTGTGTGTGAATGCAGAGTTACAGTAAGTGAGTGTGTGAGTGAATGGAGAGTTAGAGCAGGTGAGGGTGTGTGAATGGGGGGTTAGAGTAAGTGAGGATGTGTGTGAATGGAGGGTTAGAGTAAGTGAGGATGTGTGTGAATGGAGGGTTAGAGTAAGTGAGTGTTTGTATGAATGGTGAGTTAGAGTAAGTGAGGGTGTGTTTGAATGGAGTGTTAGAGTAAGTGAGGGTGTGTGTGAATGGGGAGTTAAAGTAAGTGCGGGTGTGTGTGAATGGGGAGTTAGAGTAAGTGAGGGTGCGTGTGTGAATGGAGAGGTAGAGTAAGTGAGGGTGCGTGTGTGAATGGGTAATTAGAGTAAGTGAGGGTGTGTGAATGGGGGTTTAGAGTAAGTGAAGGTGTGTGTGAATGGAGAGTTAGAGTAAGTGAGGGTGTGTGAAATGGGGGTTAGAGTAAGTGAGGGCGTGTGTGAATGGGGAGTTAAATTAAGTGAGGGTGTGTGTGAATGTGGAGTTAGAGTAGGTGAGGGTGTGTGTGTGAATGGAGAGGTAGAGTAAGTGAGGGTGTATGTGAATGTGGGTTTAGAGTAAGTGAAGGTGTGTGTGAATGGAGAGTTAGAGTAAGTGAGGGTGCGTGAATTGGGGGTTAGAGTAAGTGAGGGTGTGTGTGAATGCAGAGTTATAGTAATTGAGGGTGTGTGAATGGGGAATTAGAGTAAGTGAATGTGTGTGTGAATGGAACGTTAGAGTAAGTGAGGTTTAGTGTGAATGGAGAGTTAGAGTAAGTGAGGGTGTCTGTGAATGGAGGGTTAGAGTAAGTGAGTGTTTGTGTTAATGGAGAGTTAGAGTGAGTGAGGGTGTGTGTGAATGGGAAGTTAGAGTAAGTGAGGTTGTGTGTGAATAGGGAGTTAGTGTAAGTGAGAGTTCGTGTGAATGGTGAGTTATAGTAAGTGAGGGTGTGTGTGAATGGAGTGTTAGAGTTAGTGACGGTGTGTGTGTGAATGGAGTGTTAGAGTTAGTGACGGTGTGTGTGTGAATGGAGAGGTAGAGTAAGTGAAGGTGTGTGTGAATGGCTAGTTAGAGTAAGTGAGGGTGTGTGTGAATGGAGAGTTAGAGTTAATGATGGTGTGTGTGAATGGCTAGTTAGAGTAAGTGAGGGTGTGTGTAAATGGCGAGTTAAAATAAGTGAGGGTGTGTGTGAATGGGGAGTTTGAGTAAGTGAGGATATGTGTGAATGGAGAGTTAGAGTATTTGAGGGTTCATGTGAATGGAGAGTTAGACTAAGTGAGCATGTGTGTGAATGGGGAGTTAGATTAAGTGAGGGTGTGTGTGAATGGGAAGTTAGAGTCAGTGAGGGTGTGTGTGAATGGAGTGTTAGATTTAGTGATGGTGTGTGTGAATGGAGATTTGGAGTAAGTGAGGGTGTGTGTGAATGGGGAGTTAGAGTAAGTGAGGGTGTGTGTGTGAATGGAGAGTTAGAGTAAGTGAAGGTGTATGTGAATGGGGGTTTAGAGTAAGTGAAGGTGTGTGTGAATGGAGAGTTAGAGTAAGTGAGGGTGTGTGAATTGGGGGTTTGAGTAAGTGAGGGTGTGGTTGAATGCAGAGTTATTGTAATTGAGGGTGTGTGAATGGGGGATTAGAGTAAGTGAAGGTGTGTGTGAATGGTTAGTTAGGGTAAGTGATGGTGTGTGTGAATGGGGAGTTAGAGTAAGTGAGGGTGTGTGTGAATGGAGAGTTAGCGTTAATGATGGTGTGTGTGAATGGCTAGTTAGAATAAATGAGGGTGTGTGTAAATGGCGAGTTAAAATATGTGAGTGTGTGTGTGAATGGGGAGTTTGAGTAAGTGAGGGTATGTGTGAATGTAGAGTTGGAGTAAGTGAGGGTGTGTGAATGGGGGGTTAGGGTAAGTGAGTGTGTGTGTGAATGGAGGGTTACAGTAAGTGAGGGTGTGTGTGAATGCAGAGTTAGAGTAAGCTAGGGTTTTTGAATGGAGAGTTAGAGTAAATGAGGGTTTGTGTGTGAATGGGGAGTTAGAGTAAGTGAGGGTGTGCGTGAATGGGGAATTAGAGTAAGTGAGGGTGTGTGTGAATGGGGAGTTAGAGCATGAGAGTGTGTGTGAATGGGCATTTGAGTAAGTGAGTGTGTGTGTGAATGCAGAGTTATAGTAACTGAGGGTGTGCGAATGGGGGCTTAGAGTAAGTGAGGGTGTGTGTAAATGGGGAGTTAGAGTAAGTGAGGGTGTGTGTGAATGTAGAGTTAGAGTAAGTGAGGGTGTGTGTGAATGGGGAGTTAGAGTAAGTGAGGGTGTGTGTGAATGTAGAGTTAGAGTAAGTGAGGGTGTGTGTGAATGGAGAGTTAGAGTAAGTGAGGGTGTATGAATGTGGGTTTAGAGTAAGTGAGTGTGTGTGTGAATGCAGAGTTAGAGTAAGTGAGGGTGTGTGAATGGGGGGTTAGGGTAAGTGAGGGTGTGTGTGAATGGGGAGTTACAGTAAGTGAGGGTATGAGTGAATGGAGAGTTAGAGCAGGTGAGGGTGTGTGAATGGGGGGTTAGAGTAAGTGAGGGTGTGTGTGAATGGGGAGTTAAAGTAAGTGCGGGTGTGTGTGAATGGGGAGTTAGAGTAAGTGAGGGTGCGTGTGTGAATGGAGAGGTAGAGTAAGTGAGGGTGCGTGTGTGAATGGGTAATTAGAGTAAGTGAGGGTGTGTGAATGGGGGTTTAGAGTAAGTGAAGGTGTGTTTGAATGGAGAGTTAGAGTAAGTGAGGGTGTGTGAATTGGGGGTTAGAGTAAGTGAGGGTGTGTGTGAATGGGGAGTTAAATTAAGTGAGGGGGTGTGTGAATGTGGAGTTAGATTAGGTGAGGGTGTGTGTGTGAATGGAGAGGTAGAGTAAGTGAGGGTGTATGTGAATGTGGGTTTAGAGTAAGTGAAGGTGTGTGTGAATGGAGAGTTAGAGTAAGTGAGGGTGCGTGAATTGGGGGTTAGAGTAAGGGAGGGTGTGTGTGAATGCAGAGTTATAGTAATTGAGGATGTGTGAATGGGGAATTAGAGTAAGTGAATGTGTGTGTGAATGGAACGTTAGAGCAAGTGAGGTTTAGTGTGAATGGAGAGTTTGAGTAAGTGAGGGTGTCTGTGAATGGAGGGTTAGAGTAAGTGAGTGTTTGTGTTATTGGAGAGTTAGAGTGAGTGAGGGTGTGTGTGAATGGGAAGTTAGAGTAAGTGAGGTTGTGTGTGAATAGGGAGTTAGTGTAAGTGAGAGTTCGTGTGAATGGTGAGTTATAGTAAGTGAGGGTGTGTGTGAATGGCTAGTTAGAGTAAGTGAGGGTGTGTGTGAATGGAGAGTTAGAGTTAATGATGGTGTGTGTGAATGGCTAGTTAGAGTAAGTGAGGGTGTGTGTAAATGGCGAGTTAAAATAAGTGAGCGTGTGTGTGAATGGGGAGTTTGAGTAAGTGAGGATATGTGTGAATGGAGAGTTAGAGTATTTGAGGGTTCATGTGAATGGAGAGTTAGACTAAGTGAGCATGTGTGTGAATGGGGAGTTAGAGTAAGTGAGGCTGTGTGTGAATGGGAAGTTAGAGTCAGTGAGGGTGTGTGTGAATGGAGTGTTAGATTTAGTGATGGTGTGTGTGAATGGAGATTTGGAGTAAGTGAGGGTGTGTGTGAATGGGGAGTTAGAGTAAGTGAGGGTGTGTGTGTGAATGGAGAGTTAGAGTAAGTGAAGGTGTATGTGAATGGGGGTTTAGAGTAAGTGAAGGTGTGTGTTAATGGAGAGTTAGAGTAAGTGAGGGTGTGTGAATTGGGGGTTTGAGTAAGTGAGGGTGTGTGAATGCAGAGTTATAGTAATTGAGGGTGTGTGAATGGGGGATTAGAGTAAGTGAAGGTGTGTGTGAATGGCTAGTTAGGGTAAGTGATGGTGTGTGTGAATGGGGAGTTAGAGTAAGTGAGGGTGTGTGTGAATGGAGAGTTAGAGTTAATGATGGTGTGTGTGAATGGCTAGTTAGAGTAAATGAGGGTGTGTGTAAATGACGAGTTAAAATATGTGAGGGTGTGTGTGAATGGGGAGTTTGAGTAAGTGAGGATATGTGTGAATGGAGAGTTAGAGTAAGTGAGGGTTCATGTGAATGGAGAGTTCAACTAAGTGAGCGTGTGAGTGAATGGGGAGTTAGAGTAAGTGAGGCTGTGTGTGAATGGGGAATTAGAGTAAGTGAGGGTGTGTGAATGGGGCGTTAGAATTAGTGAGGGTGTGTGTGAATGGAGAGCTTGAGTAATTGAGGGTGTGTGAATGGGTGGTTAGAGTAACTGAGGATGTGTGTGAATGGAGGGTTAGATTAATTGGGGGTGTGTGTGAATGCAGATTTAGAGTAAGTGAGGGTGCGAGAATGGGGGGATTAGAGTAACTGAGGTTGTGTGTGAATGGGGAGTTATAGTAAGTGAGTTTGTGTGTGAATGGAGGGTTAGACTTTGTGAGTGTGTGTGTGATTGGGGAGTTAGAGTAAGTGAGGGTGTTTGTGAATGGAGGGTTAGAGTATGTGAGTGTGAGTGTGATTGGTGAGTTAGAGTCAGTGAGTGTGTGTGAATGGGGAGTTAGAGTCAGTGAGGCTGTGTGTGAATGGGGAGTTAGAGTAAGTGAGGGTGTGTGTGAATGGGGAGTTAGAGTCAGTGAGGGTGTGTGTGAATGGGGAGTTAGATTCAGTCAGGGTGTGTGTGAATGGGTAGTTAGAGTAAGTGAGGGTGTGTGTGAATGGGGAGTTAGAGTAAGTGAGGGTGTGTGCGAATGGAGATTTGGAGCACAGTTTGCTCATCAATGGATGTTTGTTTTCAAGGGTTCGCACTGAATATTACCTAAACTGATTCAGTTGAGGAGAGCCGACTGCCCAATCAGGATGGGCTCTGGTCTCTCGGTCTCGATGTCCTAGAGTTTCGATGAATGCGAGCTGCCCTGATTGAAACATATACCATTTTTCAGGGAGGATGATGCACCTCAGGCTTTAGAGTCTAGTATGTGTGGTGACAGCCTCAGGATAATGTGGTTACCTGCTTCGGACTGAGGTGAGGAGAAATCTCTTCACCTATCGTGTTCTGAACATTTGGATTTCTCCACCCAAGGAGCGCGAAGGCTCAGCAGGTGCATGTATCCAAGGCAGATCAAGTCGGCTACTAAGGGAATTCAGGGACCTGGGCAGCCGAAATCAGAATCACCCAGTGCAGAAAAGGCCCTTCTGCCCATCGAGTCTGCAGGCGGCTAAGTGATGCCAACGTGGACGCTCAGCCCGGGTCTTTTTGAATGGCGGAGCAGGATCAAAGAGCCTGCTGGCCTACTCCTGCCCCTCTCCCTGCCCTTTTAGTTTGGAAGAGGGGCTCGGATTGGTGGGAGAGTGAGGGGAAGGGCTGGAATGAGGGGGTTCGAAGCAGAGTTCAGACACTGAAGGGCCTGGTTCCAGTGTGATCTTTTCATTTTCTGGAGGGGCCTTGCATATTTTTTGATCAAATTTTATTTCAGAATACGTGGGGATCTGAAGGGGACGCATCTGCTAGGCGCTGCAAAGCTCAGCCAATCAGCATGCCTGCCCAAGGGGGCTGACATTTTTCCCACAGCCTCCTCTGCCTGCTCATTGGCTCTTGCGCAAGGCCTGTGATTGGCTCGAGAGGATTGGTGCCTGCGATCATGCCACGTTGCTGGATAAACAGATGACAGCATCCCCATTCCCGCTGGGAATGCCCCACAGGGAGCATGGAGAGTTGAGCAGTACACAAGCTAACAGCTGAGACGCTGAACCTCTCCCACCCACCCCAGCACCGACAATAACCACGTTCAGGCTGTACAGGCAATGGTCACTTATCAAGCAAGAATGTAGGCCAAGGGAGGAGGCCTGGATCTGCCCCTTACAACCTTCCCCTCCGCTGGCTTCGCCCCAACACCCATGCTTTTTAACAGCCTCCCCCTTCACTTATTTCCTCTGTAAACCCTGTCCCTTATAACTGCCCCCCTTTCCTGCTTTCTCTGTAAACTCTATCCCTAATAAAATGCCCCCTCTCCTGCTTTCTCGGTAAACCCTGTCCCTTATAACTGCCCCCCTCTCATGCTTTCTCTGTCAACCTTGTCCCTTATACCCGGCCTCCTCTCCTGCTTTCTCTGTAAACCCTGTCCCTTATAACTGCCCCCTCTCCTGGTGTCTCAGTAAACCCTGTCCCTTATAGCTGGCCACCTCTCCTGCTTTCTCTGTAAACCCTGTCCCTGAGACCCGGCACCCTCTCCTGCTTTCTCTGTAAACCCTGTCCATTTTAACTGCCACCCTCTCCTGCTTTCTCTGTAAACCCTGTCCCTGAAACCCGGCACCCTCTCCTGCTTTCTCTGTAAACCCTGTCCCTTATAACTGGCCCCCTCTCCTGCTTTCTCTGTAAACCCTGTCCCTAATAAAATGCCCTCTTTCCTGCTTTCTCTTTAAACCCTGTCCCTTTTAACTGGCCCCCTCTCCTTTTTTCTCGGTAAACCATGTCCCTTATAACTGGCCCCCTCTCCTGCTTTCTCTGTAAACCCTGTCCCTTATAACTGGCCCCCTCTCCTGCTTTCTCTGTAAACCCTGTCCCTAATAAAATGCCCTCTTTCCTGCTTTCTCTTTAAACCCTGTCCCTTTTAACTGGCCCCCTCTCCTTTTCTCTCGGTAAACCATGTCCCTTATAACTGGCCCCCTCTCCTGGTGTCTCTGTAAACCCTGTCCCTAATAAAATGTCCCCTTTCCTGCTTTCTCTTTAAACCCTGTCCCTTATAACTGGCTCCCTCTCCTGCATTCTCTGTAAACCCTGTCCCTAATAACTGGCCCCCTCTCCTGCTTTCTCTGTAAATCCTGTCCCTTATAACTGCCTCCCTCTCCTGCTTTCACTATAAACCCTGTCCCTTATACCCGGCCCCCTCTCCTGTTTCTCTGTAAACCCTGTCCCTTATAACTGGCCTCCTCTCCTGCTTTCTCTGTATAACCTGTCCCTTATACCCGGCCTCCTCTCCTGCTTTCTCTGTATAACCTGTCCCTTATACCCGGCCCCCTCTCCTGCTTTCTCTGTAAACCCTGTCCCTAATAAAATGCCCCCTTTCCTGCTTTGTCTTTAAACCCTGTCCCTTTTAACTGGCCCCCTCTCCTTTTTTCTCGGTAAACCATGTCCCTTGTAACTGGCCCCCTCTCCTGGTGTCTCTGTTAACCCTGTCCCTAATAAAATGCCCCCTCTCCTGCTTTCTCTGTAAACCCTGTCCCTAATAAAATGCCCCCTTTCCTGCTTTGTCTTTAAACCCTGTCCCTTTTAACTGGCCCCCTCTCCTTTTCTCTCGGTAAACCATGTCCCTTGTAACTGGCCCCCTCTCCTGGTGTCTCTGTAAACCCCGTCCCTAATAAAATGCCCCCTTTCCTGCTTTCTCTTTAAACCCTGTCCCTTTTAACTGGCTCCCTCTCCTGCTTTCTCTGTAAACCCTGTCCCTAATAACTGGCCCCCTCTCCTGGTGTCTCTGTAAACCCTGTCCCTTATAACTGCCCCCCTCTCCTGCTTTCACTGTAAACCCTGTCCCTTATACCCGGCCCCCTCTTCTGCTTTGTCTGTAAACCCTGTCCCTTATAACTGGCCCCCTCTCCTGCTTTCTCTGTAAACCCTGTCCCTAATAAAATGCTCCCTTTCCTGCTTTGTCTTTAAACCCTGTCCCTTTTAACTGGCCCCCTCTCCTTTTTTCTCGGTAAACCATGTCCCTTGTAACTGGCCCCCTCTCCTGGTGTCTCTGTAAACCCTGTCCCTAATAAAATGCCCCCTCTCCTGCTTTCTCTGTAAACCCTGTCCCTAATAAAATGCCCCCTTTCCTGCTTTGTCTTTAAACCCTGTCCCTTTTAACTGGCCCCCTCTCCTTTTTTCTCGGTAAACCATGTCCCTTGTAACTGGCCCCCTCTCCTGGTGTCTCTGTAAACCCTGTCCCTTATAACTGCCCCCCTCTCCTGCTTTCACTGTAAACCCTGTCCCTTATACCCGGCCCCCTCTTCTGCTTTGTCTGTAAACCCTGTCCCTTATAACTGGCCCCCTCTCCTGCTTTCTCTGTAAACCCTGTCCCTAATAAAATGCTCCCTTTCCTGCTTTGTCTTTAAACCCTGTCCCTTTTAACTGGCCCCCTCTCCTTTTTTCTCGGTAAACCATGTCCCTTGTAACTGGCCCCCTCTCCTGGTGTCTCTGTAAACCCTGTCCCTAATAAAATGCCCCCTCTCCTGCTTTCTCTGTAAACCCTGTCCCTAATAAAATGCCCCCTTTCCTGCTTTGTCTTTAAACCCTGTCCCTTTTAACTGGCCCCCTCTCCTTTTTTCTCGGTAAACCATGTCCCTTGTAACTGGCCCCCTCTCCTGGTGTCTCTGTAAACCCTGTCCCTTATAACTGCCTCCCTCTCCTGCTTTCTCTGTAAACCTTGTCCCTTATAACTGGCCTCCTCTCCTGCTTTCTCTGTAAACCCTGTCCCTTATACCCGGCCTCCTCTCCTGCTTTCTCTGTAAACCATGTCCCTTATAACTGGCCTCCTCTCCTGCTTTCTCTGTAAACCCTGTCCCTTATACCCGGCCCCCTCTCCTGCTTTCTCTGTTAACCCTGTCCCTTATACCCGGCCCCCTCTCCTGCTTTCTCTGTAAACCCTGTCCCTTATAACTGCCCCATCTCCTCGTGTCTCAGTAAACCCTGTCCCTTATAACTGGCTCCCTCTCCTGCTTTCTCGTTAACCCTGTCCCTTATAACTGGCCCCCTCTCCTGCTTTCTCTGTAAACCCTGTCCCTTATAACTGCCCCCTCTCCTGCTTTCTCTGTAAACCCTGTCCCTTATAACTGCCCCCCTCTCCTGCTTTCTCTGTAAACCCTGTCCCTTATAACTGGCCTTCTCTCCTGCTTTCTCGGTAAACCCTGTCCCTTATACCCGGCTCCCTCTCCTGCTTTCTCGTTAACCCTGTCCCTTATAACTGGCCCCCTCTCCTGCTTTCTCTGTAAACCCTGTCCCTTATACCCGGCTCCCTCTCCTGCTTTCTCTGTAAACCCCGTCCCTTATGCCCGGCCCCCTCTCCTGCTTTCTCTTTAAACCCTGTCCCTTTTAACTGGCTCCCTCTCCTGCTTTCTCTGTAAACCCTGTCCCTTATAACTGCGCCCTCTCCTGGTGTCTCTGTAAACCCTGTCCCTTATAACTGGCCCCCTCTCCTGCTTTCTCTGTAAACCCTGTCCCTAATAAAATGCCCCCTCTCCTGCTTTCTCTGTAAACCCTGTCCCTTATAACTGTCCCCTCTCCTGCTTTCTCTGTAAACCCTGTCCCTTATACCTGGCCTCCTCTCCTGCTTTCTCTGTAAACCATGTCCCTTATAACTGGCCCCCTCTCCTGCTTTCTCTGTAAATCCTTTCCCTTATAACTGGCCCCCTCTCCTGCTTTCTCTGTAAACCCTGTCCCTTATAACTGCCCCCCTTTCCTGCTTTCTCTGTAAACCCTGTCCCTTATAACTGCTCCCCTTTCCTGCTTTCTCTGTAAACCCTGTCCCTTATAACTGCCCCCCTTTCCTGCTTTCTCTGTAAACCCTGTCCCTAATAAAATGCCCCCTTTCCTGCTTTCTCTTTAAACCCTGTCCCTTATAAGTGGCTCCCTCTCCTGCTTTCTCTGTAAACACTGTCCCTTATAACTGGTGCCCTATTCTGCTGTCCTTTATAACTGGCCCCCTCAACCCCACCCTTGCTTTCTTTATTAACCCTGTCCCTTATAACTGTTGTCCACTCCCGGATTCACCCTATGTCCGTCCTTTTTGACCGCATTCGCTTGGAATTACTGACCCAGTGACATTACCGCTACACCAATATCTCCCCCGCTTGTGGACATACCAAATCGGAACTGATGTTGGACGCCTGGAACCCTCAAGCCTGCTCTGC
Source organism: Isurus oxyrinchus (assembly GCA_026770705.1). Lineage (NCBI taxonomy): Eukaryota > Metazoa > Chordata > Chondrichthyes > Lamniformes > Lamnidae > Isurus > Isurus oxyrinchus. The sequence goes on from JANJGN010000035.1 coordinate 12,157,523, forward strand.
CATTTAATAAGGCCACGGCTGACCTGCTTGTGATTCGAGCTCCACATTGCCAGCTACCGCACCCCCCCCAGCCAATAACCTTTGCTTCAATCAAATCACCCCTCACTCCTCTGAACTCCAGTGGAAGCAAGCCCAGCCTGCCCATTCTCTCCTCAGAAGACCACCCGCCCACTCCAGGTGTCAAGCTAGTAAACCTCCTCTGAGCTGCCTCCAATGCATCGACACCCATCCTGAAATAAAGAGACCACAACTGCAGACGGCATTGGAGATGCTGCCTCGCCAGTTATTGCCAGCAGGGGGCAGCATTGGGCAACGTGCAGATGTTGTGAAACTTGGCAGCTCTGTGGATATGGGTCAGGATTAGATGTAGATAGACGTCAAGGAGGACAAGGTGAGGATGGACAGGAACATGGCGGATGGAGTTTGGTGTGGAGCAGTGTGAAGGGAGGCACTTTGGGAAGACTGCCATGGGAAAGACAGTTTACTATAAGGAGCAAGGTGTTGAAAGGTGCAGATGAGCAGAGAGGCACCGGTATCCACACACGCCAATCCTTAGAGGTGCCATGGTAGCTAAAAAATAAAAGCACGCCTGCAACTGCAGGTGGCGCTGTCGTGGTAAATTCACCCGCCTAGTAATCCAGAGGACAGACAGGCTGATATTCAGGGGGGATGCAGGTTTCAGCCCCGTGACAGCAGTGGGTGGAATTCAAATTCAATTAATGAGGGGTGGCCTCAGTATCGATGACCAGGAAAATACCATCGATTGTTATTGTCTGCCTCACGTATGCCCCTTAGGGAAGGAAACCTGCTGTCCTACACGTAACTCCAGGCCCACAGTGATGTGGCTGAGCTTTACCTGTCCCCCCTCAAAAGGCCTGGAAAGCCACTCAACTCAAGGGCAGCAGAAAATGCTGATCTTGCCAGCGATGCTCACATTCAGTGATAGGATGCAAAATACAAAAGGCTGTTATGACCCCAGCTGACGTCACTACTGGGCAAGTCAGAGCCCGGCTTGATAAATCCGAAAGTTTATATTTTTGTTTAGATACATGGAGAGTGGCTACCAAACAGAGTCACAGGAGTCAGCGGATGAACTTTTAACCAAAGAATAAAACATATCAAACAAGGAAAGATCAGCTATATTACAATATTCCTTCACCCATAACTATGCCTTCACACTTATATATATATATATATTTATATATATACAGATTTGTAAGGGTAACACAAATTACAAAAGTTATCTTATACTCTAATAGTCACAATAATTACACAGTTCATGTAAACCAATAGGTGTCACACCCCAGTCTGAAACCAGGTGATGGATGCCAACCCATATAGATACTATGGATCTCTCCTCACCTCCCCCCAGATGCTTGATACACCGTGAACGGTCTCACTAAATTCCGTCTTTCACACAAGGGTTTCCAATCTCCACTCTACAAGACCTCGCCTTCGAATCTTCTCCCAAACCGATGCTTTCTCTCAGATGCCTTCCACAAGGGTCCACCTCCAGGGTTTCGAGACCCTCCCTGGATCACCACATGTATTCGAGCTTTCTTCTACGTTCTCTGTCTCATCGGCGCTGAGAGAACACCACTGCTTCGCATGCCCATAGGAAAGAGTTACAGACCTTTGGCTATCTCCTTGGGACTTCAGGCTTCTCACAAGCCTATATTGCTTTAAATCTGCATCCTGCAGCTTTCTTCTCTTTAAGCTTGAAGCTTGGAGCCTTCCTCTCTGCTCCTTACTTTCACGTCCGCAGAACAGGACCTTATCCAGATTCCTGTCCTTGCTCTTTGACTAGACTTTCCTCTTTGGACCTTTCCCATCCCACTCACCTGGATTAGGGACTTTCTTCTTTAGTTTCTGGAGCCTGTGTCTGCAGTTTCCCCTCCTGTCCAGCTTCCCCTGGCAGCTGGCTCCAACTTCAGTTAGGGAATTGCTATCAGACTTTCTGCTGCCCAGCCTCTCTGGAATCATGGCTTCACCTGAGATTTGCTTGGGGACTTGCTATCTGTCCCTCCTGTGCTATAACCATCGGCCATTGCTTCCAACCGAACTCGAACTGCTTTCAACTGAACTGAAAACAGTCTTCTGTCTCTGTGGGTCCCTCACTCTGGGTCCCTGTTGCTAGGCAACAGCACAGTTTTTTTTTAAATCTTGTTTTAACTTTCCTAAACCACTACTCCATGCCTCCCACTCTGCCTCTCCCACACCACTGCCAATACCACGGCTCTCCAGTTCAAGGGTCACGAAACTCATTAGAAATGCAGGTATACAAACAGAGCCTGAGATGTCCTGTCTCTACTCAAAAGCAAAACTAGGCTCCAGGCTTCACCTTTTTACCCACAAATAGAAAAACATAGCAATTGAACATATATTTAAAGCTATATCATATTCCTAACACACCCAAATACACATATGACTTATTTAAACTACTTCTATTTCCAAATAAAGGAAATAGGTCATATCTGAACTTCCAAAGTCACTGCTTGGGCCTTGCTGGAATGTTGTGGGGAATTGTGAGCACCACATTTCAGGAGAGATGTAAAGGTCATCGAGAAGGCCCAGAGGAGGTCTACCAGGAGTTTACCAAGAAGGAGAGACTTTGTTGCCTTTTTTATTTGATGGGATGTGGACATCACTGGCTGGGCTAGCATTTATTGCCCATCCCTGTTTGCCCTTTCGTAGGTGGTGGTGAACTGCCTTTGGGAGCTGTTGCAGTCCACCTGGTGTGGGTGACCCAGGTATGGTGCAAGAACAGCAATTTGGTTCCACATCAGGGTGGAGTATGACTTAGAGAGACCCTTGTTAAATGTGGTGAATGGAATGCCAATCGAGTGGGGCTGTTCTTTGTCGAGCACCTTGAGTGTTGTGGGAGCTGCACTCACCCAGGCAAGTGGGGAGTATCCATCACACTCCTGACTTGTGCTTTGTAGATGGTGGACTGGCTTTGGGGAGTCAGGACATGAGTTACTCTTCGCAGGATTCCCAACCACAGACCTGCTCTTGTAGCCACAGCATTTATATGGCTAGTCCAGTTCAGTTTCTGGTCCATGGTATCCCCTAAGATGTTGACAGCGGGGGATTCAGCGATGGTAATGCCATTGAATGTCAAGGAATGATGGTTAGAATCTCTCCTGTTGGAGATGGTACTTGTGCGACATGAATGTTACTTTGCCACTAGTCAGCCGAAGCCTGGATATTGTCCAGGTCTTGCTGCATTTGGACATGGACTGTTTCAGTATCTGAGGAGTCGTGAATGGTGCTGAACATTCTGCAATCATCAACGAACATCCCCACATATGACTTAGGATGGAAGGAAGGTCAGTGCTGAAGCAGCTGAAGATGGTCGGGCCAAGGACACTATCCTGAGGAACTCTTGCAGTGATGTTCTGGAGCTGAGATGACTGACCTCCAACAACCACAACCATCTTCCTTTGTGCTAGGTATGACTCCAATCAGCAGAGAGTTTTCCCCCTAATTCCCAATGACTCCAGTTTTGCCAGGGCTCCTTGATGCCACACTCGGTCAAATGCGGCCTTGATGTCAAGGGCAGTCACTCGCACCTCACCATTATCCAAAAGCCTAAATCCTGCCACCATGCAGGAGGATTATGAGCATAATGTTGGGACCTGATGCTGCCCAAGATATCGTCAAAGATCTTTCTTCCTGAAATAGAGTAAGGGGGAGAAGGTGGCGTAAGGGTAATGTCAATGAGCGAGCTATGCTGGAGGCCCAGCCTAATGCTCTGGGGAGCAGGGGGTTCAAATCTCACCACAGCTGCTGGTGGAATTAAAATTCAACTAATAAATCTGGAATTGAAATCTGGTCTCAGTTATAGTGACCAGAAAACTGTCATCGATGGTTGCGAAGATTCATCTGATTCACTGATGTCCGTCCAGGGAGGAATCTGCCCTCCTTACCTGGTCTGGACTGCATGTGATTGTGGTTGACCCTGAACCATCCTCTCAAATGGCCTAAGTACAAAGCCAGTCGGTTCCAGGGGTATTAGGGATGGGCACCAAATGCTGGCCTTGCCAGTGACACACATACACACACCAGGAAAGAGTAAATAAAGAAATCAAACGGTGTATTGTCAAAATGTCAATTGATATTGAACACGCGCTTCAAGTGAAATTAGAAATGAGGGAAAGTGCCGGCCTGCAGATTGCTGGATATTTCTTAGCAAATTCGAAGGGCCAAATGGACTACTCCCGCTCCTAGTTTCTATGCCAGGTATGTTGAAGGGGATTCTATCAAAGAGAATTTCATTTTTTTTGTGCAAAGCATTTTTATTTATTATTTGTTCAGGGGGATGTGGGTGTTGCTGGCTAGGCCAACATTTATTGCCCATCCCTGGTTGCCCTTGTTCGGAGGGCATTTAAGAGTCAACCACGTTGCTGCAGGTCAGGAGACAAATATGGGCCAGGCCAAGTCAAAATGGCAGATTTCCTTCCCAAAAGGACATCACTGAACCAGATGGTATTATTTTTGTTAACAACAATCTACAATCGCTTTGTGGTCAAAATCAGAAGTTTTTTTTTAATTGATTTCAAGTTTCACCATCTGCTGATGGGGGATTCAAATTGGGGCCCCTGGAGCGTTACCCTGGGCCACCAGCCCAGTGACAATACCACAATGTATCTATTATAACACAGCTGATGGGAGGGGCTGAGCTGTTCAAATCTCAGAGGGAAACCTAAATAACTGTTATAACACTTTTTTTTTCAATTTGTATGTTTCGAGATGCAGGCTTTGAATTCAGTAATAATAAGACCACTTAGTCTCAAGAAGTTTTTTTATTAAACTAAATTTAACATTTATTAGTGCAAGAAAGATTGTAAGCACATATATATGTCTACAAAATTACTACTATAATAAGTACAAAAAAACCCTAATTAATCTGACGCCCCAATTAGTCCCTGGTAAGGTCACAGTAAAACACATAGATTTAAACAGACACCTGGCACAGCGCAGCATGGAAGCCACATTAAAAATGAGTTTCTTTCAGCACTGGGTCCTCACAGACAGACTTGAGGCTTCCCAGCCGCAGACTTTAAATCTCATAATCCCTCCTTTTAGCTACAGCCTTCCCTTCTCTTATACATACTGTCCACTTTGAATGCAAATTCTCATCATCACGAGGCATTTTTTAAAACTTTAAATCTCTAACAAAAAATACTTTTCATAATACCCGCTGTACTAATAAGCGTTGAAAAAAATAGACACTGTGTTTCTGATTTTACCTGGTTAGGTGTAATATTTCACTCGCTCCTTTGAATGCTCTATTTAAAAATGCAAATTCCACTGTTTACACCTCACCTTCTATTACCCTATGTTTATCTAATTACCATTTCAAACCTACTTCTCTTCTATACATCAATGCCTCTAGAGCAGCTGGCTTTAATCCAACTAAAACACACACACATAGACAAAGACACAACTAAACTCTATATTAAAATAAAAACTCCCAATAACCTTAATGACATTATTATATCTTCTTGGCACCACCACATTTCACACGATGGGAGAGGGAACCCTTCATGTCACAACTGCCTATCCGGAGGAAAACAACCTTTACCGGGCCATATGCCCTGATGGATCAGCCTCAATGATGGGAAAAGTCAAACCATTCATGAATATGGTGAAATAACTGAATCCTGGCAGCCAGGTCAGCCACTGCACCCTGCACCCATACAAATTGAAAAAAATGGGTTATGACAGTTGTTTCAAGTTTCCCTCTGAGATTTGAACAGCTCAGCCCCTCCCATCAACTGTGTCATAACAGTGACATTGTGGTATTGTCACTGGGTTGGTGGCCCAGGGTAATGCTCCAGGGGCCCCAGTTTGAAACCCTCATCAGCAGATGGTGAAAGTTGAATTCAATTTTTAAAAATGTCAGATGATGACCACAAAGCCATTGTAGAGTGTTGTTAAAAAAAAACATACCATCTGGTTCACTGATGTCCTTTCAGGAAGGAAGTCTTCCATTTTGACTTGGCCAGGCTGATGTATTGATGCATTGATGTATAGAAGAGAAGTAGGTTTCATATGGTAATTAGGGAAATAGAAGGTGAGGCGTAAAGGGGGCAATTTACATTTTTAAACAGACCATTCAAAGGAGCAAGTGAAATATTACACCAAACCAGGTTAAGCTCAGAAACAACGTGTCTATTTTGTTCAACACTTACTAGTAAAGTGGGTATTATGAAAGGTATTTATTGTTGGAGATTTCAAATTTAAAAAAAATACCTAGTAATAATGAGAATTTGCATTCAAAGAGGACGATATGTATAAGAGAATGGAAGGCTGTTTGTAAAAGAATGAGGGATTATAAGATCTAAAGTCTCCAGCCAGGAAGCCTAAAGTCTGTCTGCGATGATCCAGAGCTGAGAGAAAATCATTTTTAATGTGGCTTCCAGGCTATGCTGTACCAAGTGTTTGTTTAAATGTATGTATTTTTCTGTGACCTTATCAGGGTCTAATTGGGGGGGTCAGATTAATTAGGGTTTTTTGTAGTTATTATAGTAGTAATTTTGTAGCCATCTATATGTGCTTACAATCTTTCTTGCATTTATAAATGTTTAATTTAGTTTAATAAAAAAAACTTCTTGAGACTAGGTGGTCTTATTATTATTGAATTCAAAGCCTGCATCTCGAAACATACAAATTGAAAAAAATGAGTTATAACAGTTATTTAAGTTTCCCTCTGAGATTTGAACAGCTCAGACCCTCCCATCAGCTTTGTCATAATAGAAACATTGTGGTATTGTCACTGGGCTGGTGGCCAAGGGTAACACCCCAGGTTTCTCTGCGATCTTCACTTTCAGTGTTCGATCTATGATTTCCTCCTGTTCTTCTCCTGACCAAGCTTTGGCGATCCAAACGATAGTGAAGTCTACAGAACACATATTCAGTCGAAACCTTTCATATTCGTGGAGTTGGAGCAGCAGTCGGATACCTCTCATAGCGTCTCAAGATGTGCGGATTCACGGCAGTATCCGATTTTGCCAGCGGGATCCGCTGATTCTAGCTTGAACCTTTCAGTCGGCCAGCCTGTCAGTCCACCCTGTGGAAAGAAACAGGTTTAGTCTGAACCCTTGGAGTTGATCAGCAGCAGTCAGAAAACTCTTGTACATCTCCTGTTTTTTGTACAGCTCCTTTAGAAAGCTGAATACATCGGTAGGATAGGCAATCTTAGCACGCCAAGGATCACCGCCGATTATATCTTTGTGTGGCAGCTCCCGTGGAGAGGAAAGCTCTTTCAATGCATTGCAGAGCTCACAAACATGGGAGAGGACCTCTCCCCGAGACAAACATCTTTGCATAAATCAGTAAACAGGCGTGATTATACAGGGTGAGGTTTTTTTACACAATTCACGATTTTTACTGTTCAGTCGGACTCTGAAATTAACTCAGGTGGCGTCATTCTGGCAACAAGGTCTTCACAGTACAAGATGCACTGGCTGACCTGGCTGCCAGGAGTTAGTTAGTTCACCATACTGATGAATGCTTTGACTTTTCCCATCGTGCAAGCTGATCCATCAGTGCAGTTGTCCCAGTGAATGTTGTTTTCCTCTGGATAGGCAGTTGTGAGATGAAGGGTTCCTTCTTCCAAAGAGTGACAACGGGGTGGTGCCAAGAAGATATAATACTCCCTAAAATGTTATTGGAAGTTACTTTAAAATAGAGTTTAGTGGTGTCTTTGCCTAGGGGTGTGTGTGTGTGTTGATTGGATTGTGGCCAGTTGGTCTACAGGAATTGATGTACAGAAGAGAAGTAAGTTTGAAATGGTAATTAGATAAACATAGGGTAATACAAGGTGAGCTGTAGAGGGGTCAATCATGATTTTTTAGTAGACCATTCAAAGGAGCAGGTGAAATATTACACCTAATTTGGTGAAGCTTAGAAACAACATATCTATTTTTTTCAAAGCTAGTGATAATGAGAATTTGCATTCAAATAGGACAACGTGTATAAGAGAAGAGAAGACTCTTTGTTAAAGAAGAGATGATAAGATCTAAACTCTCCAGCCAGTAAGCCTGAACTCTGTCTGCGAAAAGCCAGAACTGAAAGAAACTCATTTTTAAAGTGGTTGTTCAGACTGTGCTGTGCCAGGTGTTTCTTCACATCTTTCTGTTTTACTGTGATTATACCAGAGTCTAACTGGGTGTCAGATTAATTTGGTATTTTTTTTAGTTATTTTAGTAGTAATTTTCTGGTCATATATATGTGCTTACAATCTATTTTGCATTAATAAATGTTTAAGTTAGTTTTAGAAAAAAAACTTCTTGAGACTAGGTGGTCTTATTATTACTGAATTCAAAGCCTGCATCTCGAAACACACAATTTGAAAAAATAAGTTATGACAGTTATTTCAAGTTTCCCTCTGAGATTTGAACAGCACATCCCCTCCCTTTAGTTGTGTCATAATAGTGATGTTGTGCTATTGTCACTGGGCTGGTGGCCCAGGGTAACGCTGCAGGTTTCTCTGCGATCTTCACTTTCAGGGTTCGATCTATGATTTCCGCCTGTTCTTCTCTTGATCAATTCTTTGGCGATTCAAATGATAGTCTGTTCATCAGAACACATACCCTGTTGAGACCTTCCTTATTCGTGGAGGGTGGGGTAGCGGCGGTCGGATTTCTATCAAAGCGTCTCAATATGTGCGGAGTTGCAGCCATATCCAATTTTGCTAGTGGGATTCGCCGATTCTGGAAAGGCACAGATTTGTTCTGAACCCTTGGAGTTTATCAGCGGCAGTCAGAATGCTCTTGTAACTCTCCTGCTTTTTAAAATCCAGCTCATTCAGCCAGCTGAGTGCATTGATAGCTTATGCAAGCTTAGCACACCAAGAAACACCGCCGATTATATCTTTGTGTCGCAGCTCCCGTAGAGATGAAAGCTTTCTCAATGCATTGCGGAGCTCGTAAATATGGGAGAGGACCTCTCCCTGAGACAAACATCTTCAGACATAACAGTAAACAGTTTGATTTTACATGGTGTGGTTTTTTTCCACAATTCACGATTTTCACTGCTTGGTAAGATGCTGCAATTAACTGAGGCGGCGTCATTTTGGCCACAATGGCTTCACAGTGCAGATTGCAGTGACTGACCTGGCTGCCAGGATTCAGTTATTTCAACATACTCATGAATGCTATGACTTTTCCCATCATGGAGGCTGATCCATTAGTGCATTTCGCCCAGTAAAGGCTGTTTTCCTTCGGATAGTCATTTGTGACATGAAGGGTTCCCTCTCCCATCGCGTGACCAAGAAGATATAATAATTTTGATAACTTTATTGGGAGTTATTTTAAAATAGAGTTTAGTGGTGTCTTTCACTATGTCTGTGTGTGTATCTTAATTGGATTATGGCCAGCTGGTCAAGAGGCACTGATGTATAGAAGAGAAGTAGATTTCATATGGTAATTAGGGAAATAGAAGGTGAGGCGCAAAGGGGGCAATTTACATTTTTAAAAAGACCATTCAAAGGAGCAAGTGAAATATTACACCAGACCAGGTTGAGCTCAGAAACAACGTGTCTATTTTTTTCAACGCTTACTAGTAAAGTGGGTATTATGAAAGGTATTTATTGTTAGAGATTTCAAATTTTAACAAAATTACCTAGTGATAATGAGAATTTGCATTCAAAGAGGACAATATGTATAAGAGAAGCGAAGGCTGTTTGTAAAAGAATGAGGTATTATAAGACCTAAAGTCTCCAGCCGGGAAGCCTTAAGTCTGTCTGCGAGGATCCAGAACTGAGAGAAAATCAATTTTAATGTGGCTTCCAGGCAGTGCTGTATAAAGTGTGTGATTAAATCTATGTATTTTACTGTGACCTTACCAGGGTCTAATTGGGGGGTCAGATTAATTAGGGGTTTTTGTAGTTATTATAGTAGTAATTTTGTAGCCATCTATATGTGCTTACAATCTTTCTTGCATTAATAAATGCTTAATTTAGTTTAATAAAAAAACTTCTTGAGACTAGGTGGTCTTATTATTACTGAATTCAAAGCCTGAATCTTGAAACATACAAATTGAAAAATGGGCCATGACAGTTGATTCAAGTTTCCGACTGAGATTTGAACAGCTCAGCCCCTCCCTTCAGCTGTGTCATAATAGTGACATTGTGGTATTGTCACTGGGCTGGTGGTCCAGGGGAACGCTCCAGGCTTTGTCTGCGATTTTCACTTTCAGTGTTCGATCTATGATATGATCCTGATCTCCTCTTCATCAATTCTTTGGCGATTCAAATAATAATGTGTTCAACAGAAAAAGTCCCCAGTCGAAAACTTGCTTATTCGTGGAGGGTTAGCAGCAGTCAGATTTTTATCATAGTGTCTCAAGATGTGCGGAGTTGCAGCCATATTCGGTTTTGCCAGTGGGATTCGCCTATTCCAGCTTGAACATCTCAGTCGGCCCGCCTGCCACTCCACTCTGTGGAAAGGCACAGATTTGTTCTGAACACTTGGAGTTTATCAGCGGCAGTCAGAACGCTCTTGAACCTCTCCTGCTTTTTAAAATCCAACTCATTCAGACAGCTGAATACATCGCTAGCTTATGCAAGTGTAGCACGCCAAGAATCACCGCCGATTACATCTTTTTGTCACAGCTCCCGTGTAGAGGAAAGCTCTTTCAATGCATTGCGGAGCTTGCAAACCTGGGAGATGACCTCTCCCCGAGACAATGATCTTCACACAAAGCAGTAAACAGGCGCGATTTCACAGGGCGCGGTTTTTTTTCCACAATTCTCGATTTTCACGGTTCGGTCGGATGCTGCAATTAATTCAGGTGTCATCATTTTGGCAATAAGGTCTTCATAGTGCAGAATGCAGTTGCTGACCTGGATGCCAGGTTTCAGTTATTTCACCATACCCCAAAATGCTTTGAATTTTCCAATCATGGAAGCTAACCCATCGGTGCATGTGGCATAGTAAAGGTCGTTTTGCTCCGGATAGGCAGTTGTGACATGAAGGGCTCCATCTCCCATCGCGTGACCATGTGGTGGTGCCAAGAATATATAATAATGTCAATAACATTATTGGGAGATATTTTAATATGAAGTTTTGTGGTGTCTTTGTCTATGTGTGTGTGTGTTTGTGTGTTGATTGGATTAAAGCCAGCTGGTCAAGAGGAATTGATGTATAGAAGAGAAGTAGGTTTGAAATGGTAATTGGATTAACATAGGGGAATAGAAGATGAGGTGTAAAGGGGGCAGTTATGATTTTTAAGTAGACCATTCAAAGCGGGGGGGGGGGGGGGGGGGGGGGGAATATTACACCTAACCGGGTGAAGCTTAGAAACAACATGTCTATTTTTTTCAAAGCTTACAAGTAAGGAGGGTGTTATGAAAAAGTTTTATTGTTAGAAAATTAAAATTTAAAAAAAGTAGTGATAATGAGAATTTGCATTCAAATGTATAAGAGAAGTGAAGACTCTTCGTTAAAGAGAGATTATAAAATCTAAAGTCTCCAGCCGGTAAGCCTGAACTCTGTCTGCGAAAGCCCAGAGATGAAAGAAACTAATTTTTCAAGTGACTGTTCAGGATGTGCTTTGCCAGGTGTTTCTTTAAATCTTTGTGTTTTACTGTGACCTTACCAGGGTCTAACTGGGGGTCAGATTAATTAGGAGATTTTCGTAATTATTATAGTAGTACTTTTGTGGACATATCTATGTGCTTACAATCTATATTGCATTAATAAATGTTTAGTTTAGTTCAATAAACATCTTCTTGAGACCATGTGGTGTTACTATTACTGAATTCAAAGCCTTCATCTCGAAACATTCAAACTGAAAAAAAAAGAGTTATGTCAGTTATTTCAAGTTTCCCTCTGAGATTTGATCAGCTCAGCCCCTCCCATCACCCGTGTCATAACAGAGACATTGTGGTATTGTCACTGGGCTGGTGGTCCAGGTTAACACTCCGGGTTTCACTGCAATCTTCACTTTCAGTGTTCAATATATGATATCCTCCTGTTCTTCTCTTGATCAATTATTTGGCCATTCAAACGATATTGAACTCAACAGAACACGTACCCAGTCGAAACCCTCCTTAATCGTGGAGGGGGAACCGCATTCGGATTTCTATCCATAGCATCTCAAGATGTGCGGAGTTGAGGCCGTATCTGGTTTTGCCAGCGCGATTCGCCGATGACAGCTTGAACATCTCAGTCGGCCCGCCTGCCACTCCACCCTGCGGAAAGGCACAGATTTGTTCTGAACATTTGGAGTTTATCGGTGGTAGTCAGAACGCTCTTGTACCTCTCCTCCTTTTTAAAATCCAGCTCATTCCGACAGCTGAATACATCAGTCGCTTAAGCAAGCTTAGCACACCAAGAATCACCGCCGATTATATCTTTGTGTGGCAGCTCCCGTAGAGAGGAAAACTCCTTCAATGCATTGCGGAGCTCACAAACATGGGAGAGGACCTCTCCTCAAGACAATGATTTTCACACAAAGCAGTAAACAGGCGCGATTTCACAGGGCGCAGATTTTTCCACAATTCTCGATTTTCACTGTTCAGTCAGATGCTGCAATTAACTCAGGCGGCATCATTCTGGCAACAAGGGCTTCACAGAGCAGGATTCAGTGGCTGACCTGGTTGCCAGGATTCAGTTAGTTCACCATACTCATGAATGCTTTGACTTTTCCCATCATGGAGGCTGATCCATCAGTGCATTTGGCCCAGTAAAGGTTGTTTTCCTCTGGATAGGCAGTTGTGACATGAAGGGTTCCCTCTCCCATCACGTGATCATGTGGTGGTGCCAAGAAGATATAATAAAGTCAATAATGTTAATGGGAGTTTTTTTTAATCTAGAGTTTAGTGGCGCCTTTGTCTATGTATGTGTCTTAAATGGATTAAAGCCAGCTGGTCTAGAGGCATTGATGTACACAAGAGAAGTAGGTTTGAAGTGGTAAATAGATAAACATAGGGGGATAGAAGGTGAGGTGTAAACGGTGGAATTTGAATTTTTAAATAGAGCATTCAAAGGAGCGAGTGAAATATTAAACCTAACCAGGTAAACTCAGAAACAACATGTCTATTTTTTTCAACGCTTATTAGTACAGCGGGTATTATGAAAAAGTATTTATTGTTAGAGATTTAAAGTTTAAAAAAATGCCTCGTGATGATGACAATTTGCATTCAAAGCAGACAGTATGTATAAGAGAAGGGAAGGCTGTATGTAAAAGAAGGAGAGATTATGAGATCTAAAGTCTGCGGCAGGGAAGCCACTAGTCTGTCTGAGAGGACCCAGTGCTGAAAGAAAGTCATTTTTTATGTGGCTTCCAGGCTGCACAGTTCCAGGTGTCTGTTTAAATCTATGTGTCTTACTGTGACCTTACCTCTCAAAGAGGCTTTGAATTGAATAATAATAAGACCACCTAGTCTCAAGAAGTTTTTTTTTATTAAACTAAATTAAACATTTATTAGTGCAAGAAAGATTGTAAACACATATATATGTCAACAAAATTACTAATATAATAACTACAAAAATCCCCTAATTAATCTGACCCCCAGTTAGAGCCTAGAAATGTCACAGTAAAGCACAAATATGTAAACAGACCCCTGGCACAGCACCGCCTAAACAGCCGCATTAGAAATGAGTTTCATCCAGCTCTGGGTCCTCGCAGACAGACTTGAGGCTTCCCAGCTGGAGACATTCGATGTTATAATCCCTCCTTTTATAAGCAGACTTTTCTTCTCTTATGCATATTGTCCTCTTTGAATGCAAATTCTCTTTATCAGTAGTTTATTTTTTTTAAATTTAACTCTCTAACAATAAATACCTTTCATCATTCCCTCATTACTACTAAGCTTTGAAAAAAGTAGCTACATTGTTTCTGAGCTTCACAGGGAACGATGTAATATTTCACTCGCACCTTTGAATGGTCTATTTAAAAATGCAATTTACACCTCACCTTCTATTCTCCTATGTTTATCTAATTACCATTTCAAACCTACTTCTCTTCTATACATCAATGCCTCTAGACCAGCTGGCTTTAATTCAATTAAGACACATACACATATAGACAAAGACATCACTAAACTCTATTTTAAAGTAACTCCCAATAATGTCATAGGCATTATAATATCTTCTTGGCACGACCACATGGTCACGCGATGGGAGATGGAACCCTTTATGCCGCAACTGCCTATCCAAAGGAAAACAACCTTTACTGGGACAAAAGCACTGATGGATCAGCCTCCATATGGGAAAAGTCAAAGCATTCATGAGTATGATGAAATAACTGAATCCTGGCATCCTGGTCAGCCACTGCAACCTGCACTGTGAAGACCTTGTGGCCAAACTGACGCCGCCTTAGTTAATTGCAGTATCCAGCCAAATAGTGGAAATGGGGAATTGTGGAAAAAAAAAACTTCCTCTGTTAAATCGTGCCTGTTTACTGTTTTGTGCAAAGATGGTTGTCTCGGGGAGAGGCCATATCCAATGTTTGCGAGCTCTGCAATGTGTTAAAAGAGCATTCCTCTCCACGGGAGCTGGCACACAAAGATATAATCGGCAATGATTCTTGGCGTGCTAAGCTTGCATAACATACCGATATATTCAGCTGTCTGATGTTAAAAAGCTGGAGAGGTACAAGAGCATTCTGACTACCGCCGATAATCTCCAAGGATTCAGGCCAAATCTATGCCTTTCTGCAGGTTGGAGTAGCAGGCGGGCTAAATGAGATTTTCAAGCTGGCATCGGTGAATCCCGCTGGCAAAACCGGATACGGCCTTAACTCTGCACATCTTGATATGCTACGAGAGAAATCTGACTGCTATTCCCCCTCCACGAATATGGAGGTTTTTACTGGGTACATGATCTGTTGAGTTCACTTTCTTTTGGATCGCCAAAGATTTGGTCAAGAAAAGAACAGGAGGAAATCATAACTGAGAGTGAAGATCACAGAGATACCATTGGCCATATTTTGGTTATTTGCAGGTCAGGAATATCCATCATTGTTGGTAAGACACTGCTCGCAATAATTCTTTCAATTGCATTTTACCTTGATTCAGGTGCTTTTAGTTTCAAGGGAAACAGAGTCCATTCAGTCCATCATTTCCATTTTGATTTTATTCAAGCGGTTTCTAATAATTCATCCCCATTCAATTTTTGTGTGCAAGCATTCAATCCAGTTTCACCTGAAGCACTAGGGGAGATTAGAGAGAAAGGAGAGGAGATACACTGGGATTGGTTAGAGAGAGAGAGGATCCACACTGGGAGATATTAGAAATAGAGAGAGAGGAGAAGGGACACATTGGGAGAGAAGAGAGAGGCGATGGGAAATATGGGGAGACATTAAAGAGAAAGAGATGGGAACAGTGGGAAAGAGAGAGAGAGAGGAGAAGAGAAACAATAGAAGATATTACAGAGTGTGGAGAGGAGAAACATTGGGCGAGATTAGAGAGGGGAACAGAAACACTGGGAGAGATGAGAGAGAGATAGATGAGAGGAGAGGGGGCACATTAGGAAATTAGAGTGAGAGAGGGGGAGGCAACCAATGGGAGACTTCAGAGAGAGAGAAGACATGAAAAATTCTAGGAAAGATTAGTGGGAGAGAGAGAAAAGGGGAAACACGGGGAGAGATTAGAGAGAGGGGGTGGGGAACAATGGGAGCGATTACAGAGAGGAAGGAGCGGATAAACAGTAGGAGAGATGAGAGAGAGTACAGGAGAAACACTGGGAGAGATTTGAGTGAGACAGGAGAGGACAATAACTGGGAGATTAGACAGGAGAGAGAAACTATGAGAGGTTAGGGTTTAGGAGAGGTGATTCAATGGGTGACATTAGAGACAAAGAGGAGGGAGGCATAAGAGAGAGGATTGGGTAAACACTGGGGGAGTTTAGAGAGAGAGAGACAGAGGAGAAACAACTGTGGAGAAAAGAGAGTGGAGTATATAGAAAATACTGAAAGGTTAGAAATGGTGCAAAGCAAAATAAAACAGGGTTAGGTTTGAAATAGATTACTGGGAAAACGCTGCGAGACTAGGGAGAGAAATAGAATAGGGGAACACTCAGTAAAGGTGGAAGGCAAATACAGCAGCAACAGTTGAAATGACTGCTGATAGAGGAATGAAGGCACACTGTTGGATTATATAGATAGAGGAAAGGAGAATACATGGAGGGATTAGAGAGAGAGAGGAGAGACGAGAAAGACTGGGAAAGCTTAGAAAGTTAGATGAGAAACACAGAGTGATTAGAGAGTGAGAGTGATAGGAGAAATACTGGAAGACATTAGCAAGAGAGGAGAGCTGAAATACTGAGAGAGTTTAGAGAGAGAGAAGATGGAGGAAAAGCACTCTGAGAGATTAAAGAAAGAGAATAGATGCCCCGGATGAGATTTGAGAGAGAGGGAGAGTAGAAAATCTTGGAGAGACTAGAGACAGAGAGAGTGCAGAGGAGAAACACTGGGAAAGTTTAGAGAGAAAGGGGAGCAGAAACACTGAATGAGATTATCGGGAGATAGAGGAAATAAA
Source organism: Isurus oxyrinchus (assembly GCA_026770705.1). NCBI lineage: Eukaryota > Metazoa > Chordata > Chondrichthyes > Lamniformes > Lamnidae > Isurus > Isurus oxyrinchus. The sequence continues at coordinate 12,174,015 of JANJGN010000035.1, forward strand.
CAGGGAGAGATTAGCAAGAGAGGAGAGGAGAAACATTGGGAGCAATTAGAGAGAGGAGAAGAGAAACACTGGGAGAGATGAGAGAGAAAAGAGAAACACTGGAAGATATTAGAGACAGAGATAGAGGGAAACAGTGGGAGAGATTAGAGAGAGGAGAAGGGAAATACTATACGAGAAGAGAGCGAGAGCGGAGAAGCACTGGGAGAGTTAAGAGAGTGAGAGGGTGAACACACCGGGAGGTTTTAAAGGGGGAGGGTAGGGGAGGGTAGAAGCAATGGGAGAGATTTGGAGTGAGAAGAGAGTGGAACTGGGGGATTTTAAATAGAAACATTGGGAGAGATTAGAGAGAGAGAGGAGAGGAGTAAAATTGGGAGAGATTAGAGAGAGAGGAGAGGAAAAACACTGGAAGTGATCAGAGAGAGAGGAAAGGAGAATCACTGGAACAGATTAGAGAGAGAGAGGACAGGAGAATCACTGCGGGTGATTAGAGAGAGAGGAGAGGAGAAAAACTGTGAGTGATCTGAGAGCAAGATGAGTGGAGAGATTAGATAGGGTGAGGAGCAACACTAGGTGAGACAGGAGGGGAAGGCGAGGGGAAACACTGTCAGAGTTTAGAGAGAGGAGAGGAGAAACACTGGGTGAGATTAGAGAGTCAGATTACAGGGGGAGAGGAGAGAAGAAACATTGGGATAGATTAGAGAGTGTGAGGGAGAGGAGAAACATGGGGAGAGTTTATCGCGAGGGAAAAAGAAACACTAGCAGAGTTTAGAGTGAGACAGGGGGAAATATAATGGATGAGAATACAGTGGGAGAGGAGAATCTCTGGGAGTGATTAGAAAGAGAGAGGGGGAGAAAGAATGAGGGGAAGGAACACTAGGTGAGATTAGAGAGAGAGGAATACTAACACTGGGAGAGATTAAAGAGTGAGAGGATAAACACTGGGACAGGTTAGAGAGAGGGGAGAGGAACCATACTGGGAACATATAGAGAGAACAGAAGAGGAACACTTGGAGAGATTAGAGAGTGATAGAAAGGGCAAAAAAATGGAGGAGTTAACAGAGAGAGAGAAGAGAAATACTGCAAGAGTTTAGAGAGAGAGGATAGAAGATCCATTAGGAGAGATTAGAGAGAGAGGAGAGGAGGGACACTAAGAGCGATTAGAGTGGAATAGAGAAGCACTGTCAGTGAGTTGAGAGAGGAGAGGAAAAAATTGGGAGAGCTTAGATTGAGAGTGCAGAGGAGATAACACTGGGAGAGATAAGAGAGAGATGAGAAACACAGGAAGTGATTAGAGACATAGAGAGAGGGAAACACTAGGAGTGAATAGAGAGAGAGGAGAGGGGATTAACTGGAAGAGAGTAGAGTGTGGTGAGAAGCACTAGGAGAGTTTAGAGAGAGGGGACATGCAGGGAGGTTTTAAAGAGAGAGAGGGGAGAAGAAATGGGAGAGATTAGGGAGCATTAGGAGATTGTAATCACTGGTGGATTTTAAAGAGAAACATTGCGAGGGATTAGAGAGAGAGGAGAGGAGAAACACTGTTAGAGATTAGAGAGAGGAGAGAGGAGAGAGGAAAAACAATGTGAGCATTTAGATAGAGCAGAAGAGATATACTTGAAGAGATTAGATAGTGATAGAAAGGGAGAATCAATGGAAGAGGTTACAGAGAGAGAGAAGAGAAATACTGTGAGAGATTAGAGAGACAGCAGAGCCATTAGGATAGAGCTGAGATTATTGACCTCCAACAACCACAACAATCGTCCTTTGTGCAAGGTATGATTATGAGCAGCAGAGGGTTTTCCCTTTGATTTCCATTGAGTCCAATTTTGAAAGGGCCCCTTGATGCCATTCTGGGTCAAATGCGGCCTTGGTGTCAAGGGCAGTAATTCTAACCTGATATTTACTTATTATTTGTTCATAGGGATGTGGGCATCGCTTGTTAGGACAACATTTATTGCCCATTCCTGATTGCCCTTGTTCAGATGGTATTTAAGAGTCAAACACATTGCTGTTCATCAGGAGTCACATGTCGGCCAGGCCAAGTCAAAATAGCAGATTTGCTTCCTGAAAGGACATCAGTAAACCAGATGGTGTTTTTTTAACAACAATCTACAGTGGCTTTGTGGTCATCATCAGAAGTTTTTTAAAATTGAATTCAAGTTTCACCATCTACTGATGGGGTTTCAAACTGGCGCCCCTGGAGTGTTACCCTGGGCCACCAGCCCAGTGACAACACCAGAATGTCACTATTATGACACGGCTGATGGGAGGGGCTGAGATGTTCAAATCTCAGAGGGAAACTTGAAACAACTGTCATAACCCATTTTTTCAATTTGTATGTTTCGAGATGCAGGCTTTGAATTCAGTAATAATAAGACCACCTGGTCTCAAGAAGCTTTTATTTTATTAAAGTTAATTAAACATTTATTAATTCAAGAAATATTTTAAGCAAATGTATATGTCTACAAAATTACTACTATAATAGATACAAAACTCCCCCAATTAATCTGACCTCCACTTTGTCTCAGTATACAACAAATTTGAACAGACACCTGGCAGAGCACAGCCTGAACAGCCACGTAAAAAGGAGTTTCTTACAGCTCTAGGTTTTGGCAGACAGAGTTCAGGCTTATCGGCTGGCGACTTTAGATCTCATAATCCCTCCTTCTTTTACAAACAGCCTTCTCTTCTCATACATATTGTTCACATTGAATGCAAATTCTCAATATTGCTAGGTATTTTTAACTTTACATCTCTAACAATAAAACCATTTCATAATATCCTCTTAACTAGTAAGCTTTGAAAAAAATAAACATGATGTTTTTGAGCTTCACTCGGTTAGGTGTACTATTTCACTCGCTCCTTTCAATGGTCTATTTAAGAAGGCAAATTGCCCCCTTTACACCTCACCTTCTATTTCCCAATGTTTATCTAATTACCATTTCAAACCTACTTCTCTTCTATACATCAATGTCTCTAAACCAGCTGGCCTTAAAACAATTAACACACACACACACACACACACACACACACACACACAAAAACACACACACACACACACACACACACTCACACAAATAGACAAAGGCACCACTGAATGCTATTTCAAAATAACTCCCAATAGCATTATAAACATTATGATATCTTCTTCGCACCACCACATGGTCAGGAGATGGGAGAGGGAACCTTTCATGTCACAACTGCCTATCCGGAGAAAACCAACCTTGACTGGGCCAACTGCACTGATGGATCAGCTTCCATGATGGGAAAAGTCAAAGCATTCATGACTAAGGCGAAATAACTGAATTCTGGTATCCAGGTCAGCCACTGCATCCTGCACTGTGAAGCCCTTGTGGCCAAAATGATGTCACCTGAGTTAATTGCAGCATCCGAACAAAGAGAGAAATTCATGAATTGTGGAAAAAATTGCACCCTGTGAAATCGTGACTGTTTACTGCTTTGTGCAAAGATGTTTGTCTCAGGGAAAGGTCGTCTCCCATGTTTGTGAGCTCCACAATGTGTTTAAGGAGTTTTCCTCTCTCTGGGGGCTGTCACACAAAGATATAATCGGCGGTGATTCTTGACGTGCTAAACGTCCATAACCTACCAATGTATTCAGCTGTCTGAATGAGATGGATGTTAAAAAGCAGGAGAGGTACAAGAGTGTTCTGACTGCTGTCGCTAAACTCCTAGGGTTCAGATTAAATCTGTGCCTTTCTGCAGGGTGGAGTGGCAGGCAGGCTGACTGAGATGTTCAAGCTGGCATCAGCGAATCCCACTGGCAAAATCGGATACAGCCTCAACTCCGCACATCTTGAGACGCTTCTGGGAACGTTATCTGTTGAGTTCACTATCATTTGGACCACCAAAGATGTGGTCAAAAGAAGAACCGGAGGATATCATAGATCAAACACTGAAAGTAAAGATCGAAGAGAGAACACTGGACATATTTTGGTTATTTATAGTCATGAATATCCATCATTGTCGGTAAGATCCTGCCCGCAGTATTTGCTTCACTTTCATTTTGCCCTGATTCAGATGCTTTTAGTTTCAAGGGAAGGGAAGCCCATTCAGCCCATCAGCTCCATTTATTGTATATTCAAGAGGCTTCTGATCCTTCATCCCCATTCACTTTTTGTGTTACAAGCATTCAATCCAATTTCACCTGAAATACTGGGGGAGATTAAAGAGAGAGGAGAAGAGATACACTGGGAGTAGATAGGGAGAGAGGGGAGCAACACTGGGATATATTAGAAAGAGAGAGAGAGGAGAGGGGACTCATTGGGAGAGAAGAGAGAGGAGAGCGAAAACACAGGGAGACATTAGAGAGAGAGAGTGAGGGGAACAGTGGGAAAGATCAGAGAGAGAGAGGAGAGGAGATACAGGAGGAGAGATTACAGAGTGTGGAGGGGAGAGACATTGGGAGAGATGAGAGAAAGGAGAGGGGAAACACTGGGAGGGATCAGAGAGAGGTGGGTGGAGAAAGATTGGGAGACAAAAGCGCGAGGATAGGAGAAACACTGGGAGAGATAAGAGAAGGGAGATGAGAAAAACTGGGAGAGCTTAGAGAGAGAGGAGAGGGAAAAAACACGTGGAGAAATTAGAGAGAGCAGAAGAGAAACACTTATCGAGATTAGATGGTGATAGAAAGAGAGAAACAATGGACGAGGTAACAGAGAGAGAGATGAGAAAGACTGTGAGAGATTAGAGAGAGAGGACAGGAGAGCCATTAGGATTGAGCTGATTTTATTTACCTCCAACAAACATCACAATCTTCCTTTGTGCTAGGTGTGCTATGAACAGCAGAGGGTTTCCCCTTGGTTGCCATTAACTCCAATTTTGAAAGGGGCCCTGGATGCCACACTCGGTCAAATGCGGCCTTGATGTCAAGGGCAGTAACTCTAACCTGATATTTATTTATTATTTGTTCATGGGGATGTGGGCGTCACTGACTAGGCCAACATTTATTGCCCATCCCTAATTGCCCTTGTTCAGATGGCATTTAAGAGTCCAACACATGTCAACCTGGAGACGACAAAATGGAACATTTCCTTCCCGAAAGGACATCAATGAAGCAGATGGTATTTTTTTTTAACAACAATCTACAATGGCTTTTTCGTCATCAACAGACATTTTTTTTTAAATTGAATTCAAGTTTCACCATCTGCTGATTCAAACTGGGGCCCCTGGAGCGTTAACCTGGGCCACCAGCCCAGTGACAATATGATAATGTCACTATTATGACACAGTTGATGGGAGGGGCTGAGCTGTTCAAATCTCAGAGGGAAACTTGAAACAACTGTCATAACCCATTTTTTTTAATTTGTATGTTTTGAGATGCAGGCTTTGAATTCAGTAATAATAAGACCACCTAGTCTCAAGACGTTTTTATTCAACAAAATTAATCATTTATTAATGCAAGAAAAATTACAGGCAAATATATATGTCTACAAAATTAATGCTATAATAACAACAAAAAATCCCCTAATTAAGCTGACCCCCAATTAGACCCTGGTAAGATCACAGTAAAAGCCATAGATCTGAACAGATACCTGATACAGCACAGCCTGTACAGACACCTTAAAAATAAGTTTCTTTCTGCTCTGGTCCTCGCAGATGGACTGGAGGCTTCCTGGCTGGAGACTTTAAATCTTTTATTCCTATCTCTTTTACAGTCTTCTCTTCTGTTATACATGTTGTCCTCTTTGAGTGCAAATTCTCATTATCACTAGGGTTTTTTAATATTAATTTTCTAAAATTAAAACCCTTTCACAATACCCTCTTTGCTCGTAAGATTTGAAAAAAAAAATAGACACCTTGATTCTGAGCTTCACCCGGTTAGGTGTAATATTTCACCCGCTCCTTTGAATGGTCTCTTTAAAAATGCCAATTACCCCCTTTATACCTCACCTTCTATTCCTCTATGTTTATCTAATTACGATTTCAAACCTACTTCTCTTCTATACATCAATGCCTCTAGAGCAGCTGGCTTTAATCCAATTAAGACACACACACATAGACAAAGACACAACTAAACTCAATTTTAAAATAACTCCGATTAACATTATTGACATTATGTTATTTTCTTGGCACCACCACATGGTCACAAGATGGGAGAGGGAACCCTTCATGTCAGAACTGCATATCTGGAGGAAAACAACCTTTACTGGGCCAAATGCACTGATGGATCAGCTTCCATGATGGGAAATGCCAAAGCATTCATGAGTATGGTGAAGTAACTGAATCCTACCATCCAGGTGCATCCTGCACTGTGAAGCCCTTGTTGCCAAAATGATGCCGCCTGCGTTACTTGCAGCATCCGAACAAACAGTGAAAATCGTGAATTGTGGAAAAAAAACATGATTTGCAAAATCTCACCTTTTACTGTTTTGTGTGAAAATGTTTTATATCGGGGAGAGTTCATCTCCCATGTTTGTGAGCTTCGCAATGCATTATAAGAGCTTTCCTCTCCACGGGAGCTGTCACACAAAGATATAATCAGTGGTGATTCTTGGCTTGCTAAAATTGCATAACCTACCGATGTAATCAGCTGTCTGAATGAGCTAGATGTGAAAAGGCAGGAGAGGTACAAGATCGTTCTGATAGCCACCGATAAAGTCGAAGGGTTCAGATCAAATCTGTGTCTTTCAGCAGGGTGGAGTGGCAGACGGGCCGACTGAGATGTTCAAGCTGGCAACAATGAATCCTGCTTGCACAACTGGACACGGCATCAACTCCCCACATCTTGAGACGCTACAGGAGAAATCCGTCGGCTGCTCCCCATCCACAAATATGGACGGCTTTGACTGGGTACGTGATCTGTTGGGTTCACTTTCTTTCGGATCGACAAAGATGTGGTCAAGAAAAGAACAGGAGAGAATCATAGATTGATCACTGAAAGTGAAGTTCACAGAGATGCCACTGGACATATTTTGGTTATTTGCAGGTCTGGAATATCCATCATTGTCAGTAAGACACTGCTCGCAGTATTTGCTTCATTTACATTTTGCCTTAATTCAGGTGCCTTTATTTTCGAGGGAAAGTGAGCCAATTTAGCCCATTGTCTCCATTTATTGTATATTCAAGAGGCTTCTAATCTTTCATCCCTATTCAATTTTTGTGTTACAGGCATTCAATTTCACCTAAAAACAGTGGGGGAGATTAGAGAGAGCTGAGTGGAAATAGACTGGGAGTGGTTAGAGAGAGAATAGAGCAACACTGGGAGATATTAGATAGAGAGGGAGAGAGAGAGAGGAGAGGGGTCTCATTGGGAGAGAAGCGAGAGGAGAGGGGAAACACTGAGAGACATGAGAGAGAGAGAGAGAGAGAGAGAGGGACAATGGGAGAGATTAGAGAGTGAGAGAGGCACAGAGATACAGTAGGAGAGATTACCGAGTGTGGAGAGGAGAAACACTGTGAGAGATGAGAGAGGAGAGGAGAAACACTGGGAGAGATTAGAGAGATGGAAGAGGAGAAATACTGGGAGAGCTTAGAGAGAGGGGAGAGGAAAAAGACTGGGAGAACTTTGAAAGAGCAGAAGAGAAACACTTGGAGAGATTAGAGAGTGATAGAAAGGGAGAAACAATGGAAGACATGACAGAGAGAGAGAAGAGAATCACTGCGAGAGATTAGAGAGAGAGGAGAGCCATTAGGATAGAGCTGAGTTTATGGACCTCCAACAACCATCACAATCTTCCTTTGTGCTAGGTATGTCTATGAATAGCAGAGGGTTTTACCTTTTATTTCCATTTAGTCCAATTTTGAAAGGGTCCCTTACTGCCACATTTGGTTAAATGTGGTCTTAATGTCAAGGGCAGTCACTCTCACCTGATATTTATTTATTATTTGTTCATGGGGATGTGGGCATCGCTGGCAAGGCCAACATTTATTGCCCATCCCTGATTGCCCTTGTTCAGATGGCATTTAAGAATCAAATACATTGCTGCAGGTCAGGAGTTACATGTCGGCCAGGCCAAGTCAAAATGGCAGATTTACATCTCAAAAGGACGTCAGTGAACCAGATGTTATTCTTTTTATCAACAATCTGCAATGGCTTTGTGGTCATTATCAGAAGATTTGTCTTTAAATTGAAATCAAGTTTCACATATGCTGATGGGGGATTCAAACTGAGGACACCAGACTGTTACCCTGGGCCACCAGCCCAGTGACAATACCACAATGTCACTATTATGACACAGTTGATGGGAGGGGCTGAGCTGTTCAAATCTCAGAGGGAAACTTGAATCAACTGTCATAGCCCATTTTTCGATTTGTATGTTTCGAGATGCAGGCTTTGAATTCAGTAATAATAAGACCACCTAGTCTCAAGAAGTTTTTTTATTAAACTAAATTAAACATTTATTAATGCAAGAAAGATTGTAAGCACATATATATGTCTACAAAATTGCTACTATTATAACTACAAAAATCCCCTAATTAAACTAACCCTCTGTTTGGCCCTGGTAAAGTCACAGTAAAACACAGATTTAAACTGACACCTGGCACAGCACAGCCTGAACACCAACTTTAAAAATGAGTTTGTTTCAGCTCTGGGCCCTCGCAGATAGACTTGGGGCTTACCGCCTGGAGACTTTAAATCTTATAATACCTCCTTCTTTTCCAAACACCCTTCTCGTCTCTTATGCATATTTTCCTGTTTGAATGCAAATTCTCATTATCACTATTTTTTTTAGCTTTAAAGCTTCTAACAATAAAACCCTTGCATAATACCCTCTTTATTAGTATGCTTTGAAAAAAAATAGACACCTTGTTTCTGAGCTTCACCCGGATATGTGTCATATTTCAGCTGCTTCTTTGAATGGTCTATATAAAAATGCAAATTGATCCTTTACACGTCTCCTTCTATCCCCCTATGTTTATCCAATTACGATTTCAAACCTACTTCTCTTCTATACATCAATGCTTCTATAGCAGCTGGCTTTAATCCAATTAACACACAAACACACACACACACACACACACACACACACACAAACACACACACACACACACACACACACACACACATAGAAAAATGCACCAATAAACTCTGTTTTACAATAACTCCCATACCATTATCAACATTATTATATCTTCTTGGCACCACCATATGGTCATGCGATGGGAGAGGAAACACTTCATGTCACAACTGCCTATCCGGAGGAAAACAACATTTACTGGGCCAAATGCACTGATGGATCAGCTTCCATGATGGAAAAAGTCATAGCATTCATGGGTAAGGTGAAATAACTGAATCCTGGCATCCAGATCAGCCACTGCATCCTGCACTGTGAAGCCCTTGTTGCCAAAATGATGCCACCTGACTTAATTGCAGCATCCGAACAAACAGTGAAAATGGTGAATTGTGGAAAAAAACATCCCCTGTTAAATTGTGCCTGTTTACTGCTTTGTTTGAAGATAATTGTCTCAGGGAGAGGTCCTCTCCCATGTTTCTGAGCTCCACAATGCGCTGAAAGAGCTATCCGCTCTACGGGAGCTGCCAAACAATGATATAATCGGCAATGATTCTTGGCATGCTAAGAATGCATAACCTACCGATGTATTCAGCTGTCTGAGTGAGCAGGATGTGAAAAAGCAGGAGAGGTACAAGAGTGTTCTACCTGCCGCCGATAAACTCCAAGCGTTCAGATCAATTCTGTGCCTTTCCGGAGGGTGGAGGGGCAGGCGGGCTGACTGAGATATTCAAGCTGGCATCGATGAATCCCACTGGCAAAATCAGACATGGCCTCAGTTCCACAAATCTTGAGATTCTGAAAGCAAAATCTGACTGCTGCTCCCCCTCCAGGAATATGGACGGTTTTACCTGGGTACGTGATCTGCTGTGTTCACTTTCTTTTGGATCACCAAAGATGTGGTCAAGAAATGAACAGGAGGAAATCCTAGAAAAAACACTGAGAGTGAAGATCACAGAGACACCTCTGGGCATATTTTGGACACATTGGGAGAGAGGAGTGAGGCGAGACATTAGAGAGGTGGGAAAAATGGGAAAGATTACAGAGAGAGAGGAGAGGAGAAAGAGTAGGAGAGATTACAGGGTGTGGAGAGGAGAAACACTGGGAGAGATGAGAGAGAAGAGCAGAAACACTGGGAGAGAAGGGAGAAAGTAGAAGAGGAACACTGGGAGCAATTAGAGAGAAGGGAGAGGACAAACACTGTGAGACATTAGAGAGAGGATAGGTGAAATAATTGGAGAAATAAGAAAAAGGAGAGGAGGAACACTTGGACAGATTAGAGAGAGGGGAGAGGGAGTCTGGGAGCACATAGAGAGAGCAGAAGAGAAACACTTGGAGAGATTAGAGAGAGAGGAGAGGAGAGCCATTAGGATAGAGCTGAGATTATTGACCTCCAACAACCATCACAAGCTTCCTTTATGCTAGGTGTGACTATGAACAGCAAAGGGTTTCCCCTTGGTTTCCATTGACTCCAATTTTGAAAGCACCCCTTGATGCCACACATGGTCAATTGTGGTCTTGATGTCAAGGGCAGTCACTCTCACCTGATATTTAATTATTATTTGTTCATGGGGATGTGGGCGTCGCTGGCTAGGACAACATTTATTGCCCATCCTTAATTGCCCTTGTTCAGATGGCATTTAAGAGTCAAACACATTGGTGTGGGTCAGAAGTCACATATCAGCCTGGCCAAGTCAAAATGGAAGACTTCCTTCCTGAAAGGACATCAGTGAACCAGATGGTATGTTTTTTTTTACAACAATCTACAATGATCATCATCAGACATTTTTAAAAATTGAATTCAAGTTTCACCATCTGCTGATGAGGGTTTCAAACTGGGGCCCCTGGAGCATTACCCTGGGCCACCAGCCCAGTGACAATACCACAATGTCACTATTATGACACAGTTGATGGGAGGGGCTGAGCTGTTCAAATCTCAGAGGGAAACTTGAAACAACTGTCATAACCCATTTTTTTCAATTTGTATGTTTCGAGATGCAGGCTTTGAATTCAGTAATAATAAGACCACCTAGTCTCAAGAAGTTTTTATTCAATAAAATTAAACATTTATAAATGCAAGAAAGATTGTAAGCAAATATATATGTCTACAAAATTAATACTATAATAACTACAAGAATTCACTAATTAATCTGACCCCCAATTAGATCTTGGTAAGGTCACAGTAAAAAACATAGATTTAAGCATACATCTGGTACAGCGCAGCCTGGACAGCCACATTAAACATTAGTTTCTTTCAGCTCTGGATCCTTGCAGATGGACTGGAGGCTTCCTGGCTGGAGACTTTAGATCTTTTAATCGTACCTCTTTTACAAACAGCTTCTCTTCTCTTATACATCTTGTCCTCTTTGAGTGCAAATTCTCATTATCACTAGGGTTTTTTTATATTAATTTTCTAACAATAAAACCCTTTCACAATACCCTCTTTGCTAGTAAGATTTGAAAAAAGTAGACACATTGATTCTGAGCTTCGCCCGGTTAGGTGTAATATTTCTCCCACTCCTTTGAATGGTCTATTTAAAAATGCAAATTGCCCCCTTTACACCTCTCCTTATATTCTTCTATGATTATCTAATTACCATTTCAATCCCTACTTCTCTTCTATACAAAAATGCCTCTAGAACAACTGGTTTTATTCCAATTAACACACACACACACACACAAACACACACACACACACACACACACACACACACACAAACATAGACAAAGACACAACTAAACTCTATTTTAAAAATGTTATCAACATTATGTTATTTTCTTGGCACCACCACATGGTCATGAGATGGGCGAGGGAACCCTTCATGTCAGAAGTGTCTATCTGGAGGAAAACGACATTTACTGGGCCAAATATGCTGATGGATCAGCTTCCATGATGGGAAATGTTGAAGCATTCATGGATAAGTGGAAATGACTGAATCCTACCATCCAGATCAGCCACTGCATCCTGCACTGTGAAGCCCTTGTTGCCAAAATGATGCCACCTGACTTAATTGCAGTATCCGAACAAACAGTAAAAATGGTGAATTGTGGAAAAAAACATCCCCTGTTAAATTGTGCCTGTTTACTGCTTTGTGTGAAGATAATTGTCTCGGGGAGAGATCCTCACCCATGTATCTGAGATCCACCATGCGCTGAAAGAGCTTTCCGCTCTACGGGAGCTGCCACACAATGATATAATCGGCAGTGATTCTTGACATGCTAAGAATGCATAACCTACTGATGCATTCAGCTGTCTGAGTGAGCTGGATGTGAAAAAGCAGGAGAGGTACAAGAGCGTTCTGACTGCTGCCAATAAACTCCAAGTGTTCAGATCAATTCTGTGCCTTTCCAGAGGGTGGAGTGGCAGGCGGGCTGACTGAGATGTTCAAGCTGGCATCAATGAATCCCACTGGCAAAATCAGCTCCGCAAATCTTGAGATTCTGAAAGCAAAATCTGACTGCTGCTCCCCCTCCACGAATATGGACGGTTTTGCTTGGGTACGTGATCTGTTGTGTTCACTTTCTTTTGGATTACCAAAGATGTGGTCAAAAAATGAACAGGAGGAAATCCTAGATCGAACACTGAGAGTGAAGATCACAGAGACACCTCTGGGCATATTTTGGTTATTTGCAGCTCAGGAATATCCATCATTGTTGGTAAGACTCTGCTCACAGTAATTCCTTCACTTGCATTTTACCTTAATTCAGGTGCTTTTAGTTTCAAGGGAAAGGGAGCCCATTCAGCCCATCATCTCCGTTTTGATTTTATTCAAAAACTTTCTAATGCTTCATCCCCATTCAATTTTTGTGTTACCAGCATTCAATCCAATTTCACCTGAAACACTGGGGGAGATTAGAGAGAGAGGAGAGGAGATGAGATACACTGAGATTGGTTAGAGAGAGAGAGGAGCCACACTGGGAGATATTAGAAGGAGAGAGAGAGAGAAGAGGGGACACATCGGGAGAGAAGAGTGAGGCAGTGGGAAGTACGGCGAGACATTAGAGAGAGAGATGGGAAAAATGGGAAAGATTACAGAGAGAGAGGAGAGGAGAAAGAGTAAGAGAGATTACAGAGTGTGGAGAGGAGAAACACTGGGAGAGATGAGAGAGAAGAGCAGAAACACTGGGAGAGAAGGGAGAAAGTAGAGGAGGAACACTGGGAGCAATTAGAGAGAAGGGAGAGGACAAACACTGTGAGACATTAGACAGAGGATAGGTGAAATAATTGGAGAAATAAGACAAAGGAGAGGAGAAACACTTGGACAGTTTAGAGTGAGGGGAGAGGAAATCTGGGAGCACATAGCGAGAGCAGAAGAGAAACACTTGGAGAGATTAGAGAGAGAGGAGAGGAGAGCCATTAGGATAGAGCTGAGATTATTGACCTCCAACAACCATCACAATCTTCCTTTGTGCTAGGTATGACTATGAACAGCAAAGGGTTTCCCCTTGGTTTCCATTGACTCCAATTTTGAAAGCGCCCCTTGATGCCACACACGGTCAATTGTGGTCTTGATGTCAAGGGCAGTCACTCTCACCTGATATTTATTAATTATTTGTTCATGAGGATGTGGGCGTCACTGGCTAGGCCAACATTTATTGCCCATCCTTAACTGCCCTTGTTCAGATGGCATTTAAGAGTCAAACACATTGGTGTGGGTCAGAAGTCACATGTCAGCCTGGCCAAGTCAAAATGGAAGACTTCCTTCCTGAAAGGACATCAGTGAACCAGATGGTATGTTTTTTTAACAACAATCTACAATGGCTTTGTGGTCATCATCAGACATTTTTAAAAATTGAATTCAGTTTTCACCATCTGCTGAAGAGTGTTTCAAACTGAGGCCCCTGGAGCATTACCCTGGGCCACCAGCCCAGTGACAATACCACAATGTCACTGTTATGACACAGTTGATGGGAGGGGCTGAGCTGTTCAAATCTCAGAGGGAAACTTGAAACAACTGTCATAACCCATTTTTTTCAATTTGAATGTTTCGAGATGCAGACTTTGAATTCAGTAATAATAAGACCGCCTAGTCTCAAGAAGTTTTTATTCAATTAAATTAAACATGTATAAATGCATGAAAGATTGTAAGCCAATATATATGTCTACAGAATTACTACTATAATAACGACAAAAATTCCCTAATTCATCTGACCCCCAATTAGACCTTGGTAAGGTCACAGTAAAAAAACATAGATTTAAACATACATCTGGTACAGCACAGCATGGACAGCCACATTAAACATTAGTTTCTTTCGGCTCTGGATCCTTGCAGATGGACAGGAGGCTTCCTGGCTGGAGACTTTAGATCTTTTAATCCTACCTCTTTTACAAACAGATTCTCTTCTCTTATACATGTTCTCCTCTTTGAGTGCAAATTCTCATTATCACTAGGGTTTTTTATTATTAATTTTCTAACAATAAAACCCTTTCACAATACCCTCTTTGCTAGTAACTTTTGAATAAAAATAGACACATTGATTCTGAGCTTCACCCGGTTAGGTGTAATATTTCTCCCACTCCTTTGAATGGTCTATTTAAAAATGCAAATTGCCCACTTTACACCTCTCCTTCTATTCTTCTATGATTATCTAATTACCATTTCAATCCCTACTTCTCTTCTATACAAAAATGCCTCTAGACCAACTGGTTTTAATCCAATTAACACACACACACACACACACACACACACACACAAAGACTAAGACACAACTAAACTCTATTTTAAAAGTGTTTTCAACATTATGTTATTTTCTTGGCACCACTACATGGTCAGGAGATGGGCGAGGGAACCCTTCATGTCAGAAGTGCCTATCTGGAGGAAAACAACATTTACTGGGCCAAACACGCTGATGGATCAGCTTCCATGATGGGAAATGTCGAAGCATTCATGGGTAATTGGAAATGACTGAATCCTACCATCCAGGTCAGCCACTGCATCCTGCACTGTGAAGCCCTTGTTGCCAAAATGATGCCACCTGACTTAATTGCAGCATCTGAGCAAACAGTGAAAATGGTGAATTGTGGAAAAAAACATCCTCTGTTAAATTGTGCCTGTTTACTGCTTTGTGTGAAGATAATTGTCTCAGGGAGAGGTCCTCTCCCATGTTTCTGAGCTCCACAATGCGCTGAAAGAGCTTTCCGCTCTACGCGAGCTGCCACACAATGATATAATTGGCAGTGATTCTTGGCATGCTAAGAATGCATAACCTACCGATGCATTCAGCTGTCTGAGTGAGCTGGATGTGAAAAAGCAGGAGAGGTACAAGAGCGTTCTGACTGCCGCCGATAAACTCCAAGTGTTCAGATCAATTCTCTGCCTTTCCAGAGGGTGGAGTGGCAGGCGGGCTGACTGAGATGTTCAAGCTGCATTCGATGAATCAGACATGGCCTCAGCTCTGCAAATCTTGAGATTCTGAAAGCAAAATCTGACTGCTGCTCCCCCTCCACGAATATGGACGGTTTTGCCTGGGTACGTGATCTGTTGTGTTCACTTTCTTTTGGATCTCCAAAGGTGTGGTCAAGAAAAGAATAGGAGGAAATCATAGATCGAACACTGAGACTGAAGGTCGCAGAGATACCTCTGGACATATTTTGGTTATTTGCAGGTCGGGAATATCCATCATTGTCAGTAAGACGCTGCTTGCAGTTTTTGCTTCACTTGCATTTTGCCTTGATTCAGCTGCTTTAGTTTCAAGGGTAAGGGAACCCATTCAGCCTATCACTTCCTTTCTGAATATATACAAGAGGCTTCTAATACTTCATCCCCATTCAATTTTTTGTGTTACAAGTATGCAATCCAATTTCAGATGAAATTCTGGGGGAGATTAGAGAGAGAGGAGAGGAGAAACACTGGGAGTGGATAGGGAGAGAGCGGAGCAACACTGGGAGATATCAGAAAGAGAGAGAGAAAGGGGAGAGGACACATTGGCAGAGAAGAGAGAAGAGAGGGGAAAAACTGGGAGACATTAGAGAGAGGGGAACAGTGGGAAAGATTAGAGAGAGAGGAGAGGAGAAGCAGTAAGAAAGATTACAGAATGTGGAGGGGAGAAACATTTGTTGAGATTAGAGAGGAGAACAGAAAAACTGGGAGAGATTAGAGAGAGATCATGGAGAGGAGAGCGAATGAGCGAGAGAGGAGGAGGCAACCAGTGGGAGACATTAGATAGACAGAGAGGACATGAGAAATTCTAGGAGAGATTAGAGAGAGAGAAAAGGGGAAACATGGGGAGAGATTGGAGAGAGGGGAGGGGAATGATGGGAGGGATTTCAGAGATAGGGGAGCAGAGAAACAATGGGAGAGATTACAGAGTGTGGAGAGGAGAAGAACAGGGAGAGATTAGAGTGAGAGAGGAGAGGGGAAAGACTGAGAGAAATTAAAGAGGAAGAGAAGGGATGAACATGGGAGAGACGAGACAGGACAGCAGGAACAGTGGAAGAGATTTGAGTGAGACAGGAGAGGACAATAACTGGGAGATTAGACAGGAGAGAGAAACTATGTGAGGTTAGTGTTAGAGAAGAGTTAATACAATGCGTGACTGGTACACTGGGGGAGTTTAGAGAGAGAGAGAGAGAGAGAGAGGATAAACACCGGTGGAGAAAAGAGAAAACAGTAAACAGAAAACACTGAAAGGTTAGAAAGGGTGCCAAGCACAATAAAGCTGGATTAGGTTTGAGATAGACTGCTGGCAAAACACTGGGAGACTCGGGAGAGAGAGAGAATTGGGAGACACTCAGAAATGTTGGAAGGCAAATAAAGCAGAAACAGTTGAAATGACTGCAGATAGAGGAATGCAGGCACACTGTTGGATTATATAGATAGAGGAAAGGAGAAATACTTGGAGGGATTAGTGAGAGAGAGAGAAGAGAAAGATTGGGAGAGTTTAGAAAGTGAGATGGGAAACACAGAGAGATTAGAGAGTGAGAGTGAGAGGAGAAATACTGGGAGACATTCGTGAGAGAGGAGAGCTGAAACACTGGGAGAGATTAGAGAGAGAAGATAGAGGAAAAGCACTGCGAGAGATTAAAGAAAGAGAGTAGATGCCCTGGGTGAGATTTGAGAGATAGCGAGAGTCGAAAATCTGGGAGAGATTAGAGAGAGAGAGTGCAGAGAAGAAAAACTGGGAGAGTTTAGAGAGAAAGGGGAGCAGAAACACTGGATGAGATTATAGGGAGAGAGAATAAATAAACAGGGAGAGATTAGAAAGAGAGTGCAGGAGGAATATTGTGAGAGATTAGAAAGAGGAGAAGAGAAACACTGGGAAGATGAGAGAGAGAAGAGAAACGCTGTAAGATATTAGAGACAGAGATAGAGGGAAACAGTGGGAGAGTTTAGACAGAGAGGAGAGTGGAAACACTGGAGGAGATTAAAGAGAGAGAGGAGAGGCACTGGGAGAGTTTAGAGAGAGAGAAGGGACACAGTGGGAGGTTTTAAAGAGGGAGGGGAGGGGATGGTAGAAGTAATAGGAGAGATTAGGGAGTGAGAGGAGAATGGAACTGGGGTATTTTAAGGAGAAACTTTGGGAGAGATTAGAGGGAGAGGAGAGGAGTAAAATTGGGAGAGATTATAGATGGAGGAGAGGAGAAACACTGGGAGTGATCAGAGAGAGAGGAAAGGAGAATCACTGGAAGAGATTAGAGAGAGAGGAAAGGAGAAACACTAAGAGAGATTAGAGAGAGAGAGTGGAGAGGAGAAGCTCTCTCAGTGATTAGAGAGAGGAGAAACATTGGGAGAGATTAGAGAGAGAGTGGAGAGGAGTTAACGCTGGGAGAGATTAGAGAGAGAAGAGAAACACTGGAAGAGATTAGAGAGAGAGATAGAGGGATACGCTGGGACTGATTAGAGAGAGAGGTGAGTGGAAAAACTAGAAGAGATTAGAGAGAAATGAGAAGCACTGGGAAAGTTTAGAGAGAGCAGGGACACATTGGGATGTTTTAAAGAGAGAGGGGAGGGAAGAGTAATGGGAGAGATTAGGGAGCGTTAGGAGATTGGGGTATTTTGAAGAGAAGCACTGGGAGAGATTAGAGAGAGAGCAGAAGAGAAACACTTGGAGAGATGAGAGAGTGATAGAAAGGGAGAATCAATGGAAGAGGTTACAGAGGTGGAGAAGAGAAATACTGTGAGAGATTAGAGACACAGGAGAGCCATTAGGATAGACCTGAGATTATTGACCTCCAACAATCACAACAATCTTCCTTAGTGTGAGGTATGCTCCAGTTAGAGAGACACACACTCTTCAAACATTCTCACACACACATGCTCACTTCCTCACTCACTCCAAACCACACACATTCATTGATGTTTTCTCACACACATGCAGACACACAGACAGGCAAATGCGCACACACGCACACACACACACATGCACTCAAACTCTCACCAACTGCTGCACACACATGCACTCACTCTCACTCATTCACACACACACTCTCAGCCACTCACACACACACACACATACACATGCACACACACACACACAAAGATGCACTCACACATACACACAGACACACAGTTGCTCACTCTCTCAGTTACAGACACGGTCACCCACACACACTCTCACCCACCCACACACACACATGCACTCACACACACACACACACACACACACACATGCACTCACACATATACACACACATGTTTGTACACACACGCACTCACACACACACACACACACACACACACACACATACATGCACTCACACATATACACACACATATTTGTACACACACGCACTCACACACACACACACACACACACACACACACACACACACACACACACTCACACATACACATAAGCACCAACGGTCAATCGACACATACACTCTTCAATCACTCCCACATTTACACAATCGCTTTCTCACTCACTTCCAGCCACACACAGTTGCTTACTCTCTCATTCACAGACACGCTGAACCACACCCACTCTCACCTACCCAACCACATATACACACACACACTCGCATGCACACAGAAACGCATGCACACACTTTGACACTCACTCCCATCCACATACACTCTCTCTCATTTGCAGATATAAACATGCACGCACCCACCCACATACACACACCCTCACACTCCCATATGCACACATCCCCTCATACTCAGATACACATACACACACGAGCACTCAACCTCTCACACGATCCCGCAGACACATTCCCTCGCTCTCTCACTCACCCCACACACAAACATTCACTCCCATACACACTCTTCTCTCTCTCTCTCTCACACACACACACACGCACACACAAATACACACTCACACTGTCACACACATACACTCACTCACACACATGCAATCACTCTCACACATAACACAAACACATAAACACACACAGAAACACATTTGCTCCCTCACTCTCTGTCATACACAAATACCCACACACAATCACACACATACTCACTTCCACACAATCACTCTAAGTCACTCCCTCACATAGACACACACTACTCACTCAGCCCCATCCAGACACACATACACACTCTGACACAAGCACACACACACACAGACATGCCCCAATTAGAGACACTCACACTCTTCAAACATTCCCACATACACATGTTCACTTCCTCACTCACTCCAAACAACACACACTCATTGATGTTTTCTCACACACATGCTGACACACAGACAGGCACAAGCACACACACACACACATGCACTAAAGCTCTCACCCACTGCTGCAGACACATGCACTCACTCTCACTCATTCCCACACACACTCCCAGCCACTCACACACACACACATACACATGCACACACACACACTCAAAGATGCACTCACACATACGCACACACACAGTTGCTCATTCTCTCAATCACAGACACACTCACCCACACACACTCTCACCCAACCACACACACACACACACACACGTGCACACACACACAAAGATGCACTCACACATACGCACACACACTCATACATACACACATATTAACACACACACACAAACACACACACACACATACATACACACACACATACACATACACCAACGGTCAACCATAGACACTACACTTTTCTATCACTCCCACACACACACAATCTCTTTCTCACTCACTCCCACCCATACCCACTTGCTCACCCTCTTACTCAGACTCTCTCACCCACACACACATTCACTCACCCATCCACACAGAAACACACACATACACACTTTCTCACTCACTCCCATCCACACATACACTCACTCTCTCACTTACAGATATAAACACACACACACACACACACACACACATACCCTCTCACTTGCACACTCACTCCTGCATAAATCACTCAGACTCATGCACACACACTCATTTGCACACAAATACACACGCACCCTAAGGCACAATCTAATACTCACACTCTTCAATCACTCCCACCCACACACACTGACTTTCTCATTCATTCTCACCCACACACTCACTGCCTTTCTCACTCTCTCTTTCGCACACACACGTACTTTCTCGCTCACTCCCTCCCACACACATACATTCACTCACTCTCTGACTCACAGGCATACACACACATACCCTCACACTCCCATGTAAACATATCCCCTCATACTCAGGTACACATACACACACGGACACTCAATCTCTCACACAATCCTGCACACACAAATACCCACACACAATCACACACATACATTCACACTCTAAGTCACTCCCTCACGCATAAACATCACTCACTCAGCCACATACACACCCAGACACAAACACACACACACAGACATGCCCCAATCAGAGACACTCACACTCTTCAATATTACCACACACACATGCTCACTTCCTCACTCACTCCCAACCACACACACTCACTCTCTCTCTGAGTCAGTCTCTCTCACACACATACACACACTTTCTCACTCCCTCCCAAACACACACTCTCATCACAGACACAAACACACACACACATGCACGCAAACTCTCACCGACTGCTGCACACACATGCACTCACTCTCACTCATTCCCACACACACTCTCTTTCTCACTCATACCCACCCACACACAGTTGCTCACTCTCTCAATCACAGACACGCTCACCCGCACACACTCTCACCCACCCACATACACACACACACACACACACGTGCACACACACACGTGCACACACACACACACAGGAACATATGCACACATTTTATCACTCACTCCCATCCACACACACTCACTCTCTCACTCACACACTCATCCTGCACAAACTCTTTAAATCTCTCATACACACACACACACACACACACACACATGCACACACACCATTCATTGCTCACAGTAATGCACATGCACACACACACACACACACACTCACACACACACACACACTCACACACACACACACACATACAGGCACAAACTAATGGTCCATCATAAACACATACACTCTTCAATCACTCCCACACACACAATCTCTTTCTCACTCACTCCCACCCACATGCAGTTCCCACTCTCTCACTCACAGACACTCTCACTCACCCACCTGCACACACACACACCTCACTTGTACACTCACTCCTGCACAAACTCTCTAAATCGCTCACACACACACACACACACACAACACACATACACACACAAACACACACACACACACACACACACACACACACACACACAACATACAAACACACGCACTTTCTCACTCTTTCCTTCCCACACACATACAATCACTCACTCCCTGACCTAGAGGCATACACACGCACACCCCCTCATACCCGAATACACATACGCACACAAGCATTCAATCTCCCACACACTCCCACACACACACATTCGTTCTCTCTCTCACTCACCCTCACACACAAACACACACACACACAAACACTCATCCACATACATGCACTTATCTCTCTCTCTCTCTCACACACACACACACACACACACACACACACACATACACACACACACAGTCTCACACACACAGTCTCACACACACATACATTCTCACACACATGCAATCACTCTCACACGCACACTCCCCAAAACACACAATCATTACCACGCCCTCTTCAATCACTCCCACCCACACACACTCACTGACTCCCTCACTCAGACACTTTCATATAAACAAACACACACATCCACTCACTGCCTGACTCACAGACATACTCACACACACATATGCTCCCATACACACACGTGCACTGAAGCACTGAATCTCTCACAAAAAGCCACACGTGCACATTCACTCACTTTCACTCACTCCCAAACATAGTCACACACACACATACACACACACACACACACACACACACTCTCAAACACACAATCATTCCCACACAAAAACACACGCACGTTCTCACTCAGTCACATACACACCCTTCTCTCTTTCATAAACACACACACATTTGTCCTGTCACTCACTGCCATACACAATCACCCCCACACAATCATTCTCTCAGTCACTTCCTCACACACACAATCACTCACTTCCACCCAGAAATGCCCAGACTCACGCACACATACACACCCCAATGCACAATCATAGACACTCGCACTCTTCAATCACTCACACACAATGCTCACTTTCTCACTCACTCCCATGCAGACTCACTCTCTCTGACTCACAGAAACTCTCCCACACACACCCATACGCAGACACACACACACTGTCTCACTCACTACCAACCACACGCACACATTGATGTTCTCTCTCTCACACATATGCACTGTCACTCAGACACACACACATTCACACGCTCACTCACTGCCGTATACAAAAACACATACACAATCACGGATACACTCAGTCCCACACAATCCACTCTCTCAGTTACTCCCTCACGCACACATACACTCATTCGCTCCCACCCAGATGCACCTAGATTCACACATACACATACACAAACACACACACATACACAACACACACATACACACACAAACTCACACACTCCCCAACGCACACACTCAATCTATCGCTCACCCTCATACACAATCTCTCATCCACACACAAAAACACCTACACACACACATACCCACTCCCGCAAAAACTCCCTCACTCACTCAAACGCACACACACACACACACTCAAACTCTCACCCACTGCTGCACACACATACACTCACTCTCACTCATTCCCATACACACTCTCAGTCACTCCCACACATACAAACATACACACAAACCCTTAATCACTCACACTCATGCACACGCACACACACACACACAGGTGCGCGCGCGCGCACACACACACACACACACACAGACACTTTCACACTCACTAACAACCACACAGACTCATTGATGTTCTCTTCCTCACACATATATGCAGTCACACACTCATACACACACACACACATTCACACACTCAATATTTCTCTCACTCTCATACGCACTCTCTCAACCACACACACAAACACCTACCCACACACATCTACACACAAACACCTGCACACACTCTCACTCCCACACAAACTCTTTAACTTGTTCACATGCACACACATACACAGATACACACACACGCACACAACCCAATGCACAATCATAGACACTTGCACTTTTCAATCACTTCCACACACACTCACACTTTCTCACTCACTCCCACACACACTCACTGACTCACTCAAAGACACTGTCATACACACATACACAAACTCACACCCTGTCTCTCTCACTCCCTCCCTCACACACCCACCACACACTCACTCATTCTCTCACTGCACAGACATACACACACACATCCTAACACTGCCATGCACAAACACACTCTCATTGATGTTTTCACTCACACACACACATGCACAGATACACACACAGACACACATACACGAGCACTCAATCTCTCACCTACTCCCACACAGACACGCATTCATTCTCACACAGTCCCACACAATGACACTCTCACTCACTCCTGCAAGCATGCACTGACTCACCCTTTCGCTCACTCCCACACATACTCTCAGCCACACACACAGACACACACACACACACACACACACACACACATGCGTGCACACACACACAGACACACATACATGCACACACACACACACAGGCACACACACATATGCGCACACACACACAGACACACACACATGCACACACACACGCACAACACACTTTCACTCTCTCATTCACTCTCCTACATGAACACACACACAATAATTCACACCAACACAATCACTTCCACACACATACTCTTTCACTCCAATGTGCACATACAGATGCAAACTCATCCTCCTACTCACCCATACACAGATACACATACTCACTCCCGTACACGCATTCACTGTTGCACTCACTTCCATACACACTGACTCTTTCACTCACACACACACACATATGCATATCACACAAACATGCACACACACACACACACACAAACAAACACACACACAAACACATACACACACACACTCTCAATCACCCCAACACCCACCGTGCACACACAGACACTAATGTATGCACACACATAAATACACACACACACACACACACACAAATGCATTCACACACACATGCACACACACATATACTTTTTCACTCATTTCCACCCAAACACACTCACTCTCTTAGACACCGACATAAATGCACACACACCCATACGCATCCACACACTCACCCTCTCACTCACACATTCACTCTTTTACTTACACACAAACTCTCTAACTCAGCCACATGTGCACCCCACAACACAATCATGGACACATGCACCCTTCATCACTCCCACACACACACACATTTTCTAACCCACTCATCCCACCCACACACACTCACTGACTCACTCACTCACAGACACTCTCATACACACATACACACACACACACACACATACACACAAAAACACACACGTACACAGACACAATCACTCCCACAAACATCACACACATACATACATTCACTCTCTCATCCAGTCCCACACATACACTCACTCTCACTCACTCACATACAGGCACACACACATGCATCTGTCCATAACAGTATCGGTGGGAGTGATCACCGCTCAGTCATCGTGGAGATGAAGTCCCGAATTCACATTGAGGATACCCTCCCTCGTGCTGTGTGGCACTAACACTGTGCTAAATGGGATAGATTTCAAACAGATCTAGCAACTCGAGATTGGCCAACCATGAGGTGCTGTGGGCCATCAGCAGCGGCAGAATTGTACTCAAACACAATCTGTAACCTCATGGCCCAGCATATCACCCACTCTACCATTACCATCAAACCAGGGGATTAACCCTAGTTCCATGAAGAGTGCAGGAGAGCATACCAGGAGCAGCACCAGACTCACCTAAAAATGAGATGACCACCTAGTGAAGCCATAACACAGGACTACTTGCGTGCCAAACAGCATAAGCAGCAAGTGATAGACACAGCTAAGCGAATCCACAACCCAACACATCAGATCTAAGCTCTGCAGCCCTGCCACTTCCAGGCATGAATGGTGGTGGACAATTAAACAAACTCACTGGAGGAAGAGGTTCCACAAACATCCCCATCCTCAATGATGGGGGAAGCCAGCACATCAGTGTAAAAGATAAGGCTGAAGCATTTGCAACAACATTCAGCCAGATGTGCCGAGTGGATGATCCATCTTGGCCTCCTCTGGAGGACCCCAGCATCACAGATGCCAGTCTTCAGCCAATTCGATTCACTCCATGTGATATCAAGAAACGACTGAAGACTCAATACTGCAAAGGCTATGGACCGTGACTATATTCCGGCAATAGTACTGAAGGCTTGTGTTGCAGAACTTGCCGCGCCCCGAACCAAGCTGTTCCAACACTGGCATCTACCCGGCTGTGTGGAAAATTACCGAGATATGTCCTGTCCATAAAAAGCAGGACAAATCCAACTCACCCCATCGGTCTACTCTCAATCATCAGTAAAGTGATGGATGGGGTCATCAACAGAGCTGTCAAGCGGCACTTGCTTAGCAATAACCTGCTCACTAACACTCAGTTTGCGTTCCGTCAGGGCCACTCAGCTCCTGACCTTGTTACAGCCTTGGTTCAAACACGAACAAAGGAGGGGAGGTGAGAGTGACTGCCCTTGACATCAAGGCAGCATTTGACCAAATGTGGCATCAACGAGCCCTGGCAAAACTAGAGTCAGTGGGAATCAGGGGCAAAACTCTCCGCTTGTTGGAGTCATACTGAGCACAAAGGAAGATGGTTGTGGTTGTGGGAGGTCAGTCATCTCAGCTCCAGGACATCACTGCAGGAGTTCCTCAGGGTAGTGTCCTCGGCCCAACCATCTTCAGCTGCTTCAGCACTGACCTTCCCTCCATCATAAGGTCAGAAGTGTGGATGCTCGCTGATAATTGCACCATGTTCAGCACCATTCATGACTCCTCAGATACCGAAGCAGTCCATGTCCAAGTGCAGCAAAACATGGACAATATCAATGC